>OX451219.1:71118225-71188742 GCA_949628195.1 Phasia obesa
AACTACCCTTTTGTGTTATCATTTGAGAGTTTCTACAACAGTACAGAAATCAATTTATTAGAGAGAAATTATATCCAAACAACAAATAATTATAATAAATAGTACAAGAAGTAATAGAAAAGAATTCAATTTCTTTAAAATTATTAAGTGATTTGCAGCATTTTCGCTACCCACAATACCTCAGTAGCATATTTTTTGTCCCACGGTCCAAAGCTGTTAATTATGTGATATTACAGTTTAAACAGTTTTATTACCGTCTTAAAAAAGATTTAAAAAATAATGCACTGTAGTAAAGAAAATTTTTAATTTAATTCATTCTTTCTTAGCACCGGTAAAATAGATAAGCACACCTTGCCTTTTGCACAATACATATTCTCATCATCTATTAAAATTGGTTCATTCTTATAAAAATGTGCCTTATACCCTCCTGGCCCTAGTTTTGAAAACAGTGGGTCCCATGGCACACAAAAATAAAGAAATGTCTGTGTTTTGAATTTTATTAAATTAAATTTTGCCGTACAAATAATATATATATATATATATATATATATATATATATATATATATTGTATATTTGAACAGTAATAAGCTGATATTTGAAGGTTTACACTATCTGTATACTTTTACATATGGAAAATCTGACATTCCATATGACTTGTACACGCAGTCTAAACACACTTTAATAAACTAGAGGGAGATGCAAAATGTGATGACTGTCACTGTTCTTGTAGGGGCATTTATTAGTTTTTATATTATTTCAATATTTATTAAAATACATTTTATTTATTTATTTAATGAGAAACTTAATAGTAATTAATTATTAAAAAGTTACATAAAAGAGCACAGACAACTAAGGCCATCAGATCATTTTTAAAAAGGAAAATTATCAAATTAGAAAATTTAAGTTTAAAATAATTTGTAAATTTTTAACATTTTTAACAAGTTGACAACCTTATATATTTGATATAACTAACATAAGTTTTTAAATAAGACATTAATTTTATTTCATATAGAATTAATATACTGACAATCGTTAATTATATTTATAGACAAGGAAGAACTTCTGCAGAAATTACATTGTGGTTGTTGCCTTTTTCCATCAAAATACATTTTAAAATTATTATATGAACTGTTTTTTTTTTAAAGTGGTATAAGTCCATTTTTTCATATATTGAGATATTTAAGGGTTTGCGTTTGAATCAATTTAAAAATATTGGTCAACTTTAGTCAATTCGAGTGATGTGTTATACACCATAAACCTTTTAAATTTTATTATAAAAAATAATAACTAAATTTATTTGGAAAAATACAGGCTTTTTGTAGCTTCACAAAGACTTATACCAATTTCAAAAATAACATATTACAAGAAATAAAAACAAGAGCAAAAAATCATAGTTAAAATGAAGACATTTAAATATACGAATAACCAAATTTATTAAGAGTTAATTTCAGTTATATTAAAAACGTAAAAATGAAAATTACTTCTTTGATTTTAATATTGAATATTTGAAATTTTTATTAGTCGAACTATTTATTTCACATACAGATGTTATTTTTAAATCAAGCTTAAGTTCGTTTTTATTCTCTCTAAGCAAGAATAAGTGAAATTACAAATTAGGTTATATTATTAAAGAAAAATTTGGAAAATTTAATTTCTAGACACCAGCAGAGCGGAATGCACATTTTCTAGACAGCTACGTCCATCATCAGCACTCTTCGTATCTATCTACTTTGGGCAGTTAATTTTCTTAAAAAAATTCTTAACCGCCGCTGTTCAATGTTTCTACTCGGCTTGATCATTGCTTGATTTTAAATTTTATTTGAAGCTTGATAATGTGAAAACAAAATGTTATGTTACGTTAGATTTTTTAACAATCACAACAATTCTTATTTGATTTATTTATTAAAAAATCCAATACAAATCTTAATATTCAGTATTATAGTGTGAAACGGGCGATATTACTATCTGCAGCAGCGTACATTAAAGTAGCAATAAAAAATAATAATTGCAATAAGAAAATTGTTTTAATTATATTTATTAGGAATGGACTTATTCCACTTTCAAAATAAATATTTGTGCGATAGCATTGTACAGCAAAATTGTTTTGGTTTATTTTATGTCAAAATAGAACTCTATTGAAATTGTTTTTATAACAATGGAAAGAAGGAGTCTATAGCTCATTAAAATTATTGTTAACTCAGTTTTTTTTTTAAGTTGACTTATAACACTTAAAAAAACAGCTCATATACATGTTCACATATTTAATATATAATTTAACATACTTAAATATTTTTTTCGCTCAATGGTACTGCATTCTGCTCCTTGCTGAAATATAAAGAAGTATACATACATATAGATTTATAAATATTTCAAGAAAGATCAAAGTATGTACATACCTCGAGGATGATTATCAACTCACATAAGCATTCCGGGAGCATATTTTTCGCATCTACCTTCCTTAATGTACTTCTCCAGCAGGTCTCCCGTGCAAATTGCATGTATGTTCTCCGATGATTATTTTAGCTTGTGGAAATACGTAGTATGTGAAAAACAAATTATTAAAGTATAAATTTGATTTAGTTACCATTGCTTGAGTAAAATTTTCTATCCCAAATTTCTGCTCTACCTCTTCAGCCGCCACAAAGGTCTTTAAGAAAAGCATGCTAGCGACTCCAAGTTAACACGTTCTATATTTTCAAATACTTTTTTATACACATACATATTTTAGGTATATTTGTTATCTTTTTATATTAATATTTTATAACTAGCTGTGCCCACTTTTACGAATTTACTTTATACAAAGCTACCTATCCCTGGACACAATTCTAAAATTTATATAAAATTCTAAAGTTCTATAAATTGTTGTAAAGCAATGTAATTCCGCAAAGTAGAAATACAAATTTTATTCAATTGGGCAATTGGCAGTAAGTAATTCATTTTTTGTGATTATTTTAAAAAGCGCCAACTATTGTTTAAAATATCATGCTTTAAAAATAAAAGGTGCCTTAAAGTATCGCCTTTATCGCCTTAAATCGGTTGAAAAAATTGGCGTATTTCACTGCTTTTTCTCCACTTTCTCTTGGAAATAAGATATTTTTGCGGAAAAAGGTATTCTATATTGGAATCAGAATACTAAGTTACCACTTCACAAAATTTTGTTAAAATCCATTCACTAGTTTTTATGTGATGCGAACAGACAGAAGGACAGATAGACAGACAGACAGGAAATGAGTTACTGTTTTATTATATGTATAGATATTTTATTTTATAAATATAATACGTCTCGCTGTGGTTTTAGAAAAAAATCAACTTTGCAACACACATTAGTTGTTTTACTCTAGCATAAGTGCAAAAGTGAAACAACGTACATACCTGCACCTGATTTTTTAGTTTAGTTTAGTTTCTATAATTAATGGAAACTCACACATAAACGTTAGTTTCTACAATCCAATTCTTGTATGGTAGACTCTTGATATTTTCATATAAAGTGTACCATGGTCTCTATAACAACAATTACTAAAATTTCAATGGTATTCCGACAGTGACGCGATTTTTGCGAATATGACTTTATTTTTTATCGTAAATTTATGCAGAGTGTGTAAAATTATATTTGCTATAGGGAAAAAATAATAATTAAAGGGTGTTGCGAAAGTGACACAAATTTACGTATGTAAAATGAGTAAGCACTTAAAATCTTCACAGAGTATGTATAAAATTGTCCCCTATTATAAGTACAAAATATAAAACCTAGATGGTGACACTATTTTGCATATATGACATTATATTTGAACAGTAATACGCTGATATTTGAAGTTTACACAGATTATATTTTACAATAAATCCCATAACAACAAGTAACAAAAATAAAATTATTAGAAATGAAAGGGTGTTCCCTAATAGTTGCAAATTTGAGGAATTTGCCCTTCTAAACGTTATAGGCAGTTTGTTGATATTTACAGCGTTTACTTAGTACTATGTACTAGTATAGTAATTCTTGCAAAAAAAACCGACTACAAAACAAATATATGTGCATCAATTCTAAACTAAAAATTTAAAAGGAAGTAATCTTGAAGAAATAGTACTCAAATCAAATACTTCTATACTTTTTGCTCTAACGGACAAGTAATATACGTTCTGTACATTCATCTGTACATTTTTTTACAGTTATTATTACTGACACAGTAATAAAAAGTAAAGGTTCCAAAGATATGCCCATTAAGCTTAAACAATATCACCTAGGGGACACCCATTAATGTACAATTTTAAATTAAATACTTATTTTAAAGGACAGATTCTTTGTTAATTTCAAATGTCTAAAACTGTTCAAAAGTTTGGCTATATGCATCAATTTACATCAACTATTGAGACACCCTTTAAAATTTTAAATATTTATAAATGTTATTATACGGGACATAGTAGTGGAGATTCTGTCTATTTTTCAAGTGTTTATCTATAACGGTTCAAAATATAGGGCTAGATTGGTTAAATTATATCAATTATGGGGTCACCCTTTAGTTTCCAAATTTAAATTATATACTTGATGTTATAAAGGACTTAGTTTTGCAATATACATCAAATTACATCAACTATTGGGACACCCTTTAACTTCTAATTATAAATATTTAATTTCTGATTATAAATATTGGACATTCTGTCCAATTTTCAAGTGATTGTCTACAATAGTTCAATATATCATATATTTAAATTGACGTCACTTATGGGGCACCCTTTAATTTTTAAGTTTTTATTAATTTCTGTTATTGGCAGCTATAGTGATATGCAGTTTTTTAAAATTTTAAAAGGGTGCCCTTTACGGTTCATAATACACGTAAAAAACACGTATGTTGTATGGGGACACCCTTTAATTTTCAAAATTCTGAACTTCTTTTAAAATGGGACCAATCTGTAAGGATTTCCTTTCTAATAAAGAAAAATTTTTAAAATCGGTTAAAAATTACAGGGTGTCTATAAGAATTAAAAAAGTTTAAAAAAATAAACTTTTGTTTTAACTTTTTCGATTTCGTTCCCGCATTCAGTTACGCAAGAATCGAAAAAGATATTCCAACAAAAAACTGAATCGAAAGAAAAAGAAGGAGAAAAGAGTATGTTTAAACTGTTTTTCTATGAAACGAATGAAATAGGAACAGAAAAATAAACAATTGTTTGTCATTTTAATACAAATTAAATTTGTTTATATTTTAATTTAAATTTTCTGCGAAAAATCTGTTTGAAATAAATACATACATACATATGTAAATAAAAATGAAATCAATTATTAAATAAACAAATAACTCATCTAAGGGAAGACAAAAAAGTCACAACATAATTAAAAGGAATTTGTGCTCGAAGCATTCCAGTGTGAAGAATCCTGCAGCGCCGGGGGTAATATTTACACATCATTGTAGCAAAAATAAAAAATTTCTTTGTTTTTTTGATCCACAAGCAATGTTATCCGTCGTTGCCATTCAATTCACCAGGTCTTCATAATGTTCAGATGCTGTTGTTTTTGACCAATAAAACTTTCAAATCTTTGTTCAAAAGCAATTAATAATTAAAAAGTGTTTATTCACATTTATGTACATGTTTTTCTTTTTATTTACATCTTTTAAACTGAACAAACAAAAATCGAAAAACTTTCCGTTAACAAATTATCAACTTGGAAAAACGTAGTTACGTTCGAACTGCAGAATACATTCTATCGTAAAAAAAATTGAAACGAAACTGAACGGAATGTAGAATACCAAATTTGATAAACGGAGAAAATTTCGATTCGAAATGCAGAATAGGTGTGATTATATCAAAGTTAGTACGGAACGCTTCGTGTGTGAGCCTGACTTGCCCTTGACTGATTTATTTTCTTTGCGTTTAAAACAAATTAATAGAAAAACATGCGAGTAGAAAAATTTCATAAAAATATTTTTTTGGCCACTTTTGATTTATTTCCGATTCGACATTCAATTGCTTCTTTATTTATTTATATCTCACAAAATAAACTTCTTGATATTTAAAGATTTTGCTGAGGCCTCGACATAATTTTAAAATTCAATTCCTAAGTTTGCGAAAATGTAAAGAATATTTATTAAATGTCCTTAAATAATCTCAAACTTAACTGGTTAGTTTTAAAAACGACCACTCAAAAACCCATTTTATAAACAATTTATCCAATATTAAAGCATTTTTATTTCCTTGTGATTAATTTCAAAACGTGGTCACACTGCTTGCGAGTTTTTATTTTATTTTTTTTATATCATATTTGACGTCGTTTTAAGAAGGTGCAAGTGAAAGAAAACAATTATACGTAAATACGTAATACTATACATTAACAGAAAATTTCTACACTAACTTCTTTCACATACCTATTCGCGGTGCATATTTTTGCTTATTTGTATTTATTTACTTTTTTCTTCTCTATTTTACTTGTTTTCTTTACATATGTACGTATGGATGTGTGTTTTTAAGTTAGTATGTATTGTGTCAAGAAAATAATAATGGTGAAATCTACGTGTCTGCATATTAAAAATGTTTTGCATAGAAATTTATTTCCATTTCCTCTAGCACCACAATTTCGCCATAAAATGTATTTATTTCGCTTTGAAAATGGTCATGCATGTTAATGTTTCGTGCAGATCGTAAAGAGTAGATACGATGTAACATGTGGTGCAAATACTGCAAATGGGGCAGGTGGGCGGAATCTGCTATTTCTTCATAATTTTAAGAGTAGAGTTATGTATTTAGTTATTTATTTATTTTTATTTTTTATTCTATTTTGCTGCAAATTTTGTTGAGAAAAAATTACCAATTTAAAAAAATTATACTCAAGAGGGTCATAAATTAAATTTATTTTGTATTATTTTTATGAAGATAAATATTATTGCTTTCCTGCGGTCATTCGCTGTATACATGCATACATAAAATGTTTTAATAAAAGAAAAAATGTTAAAATTATTGAAATTGATAAAAGAAATTAATTTTAATATTAAGGCATGATATCCAAACTGAGGAATGCGACAAATGTTAAAGTTTAAGGCAAAAGCAATTATGTTCGAGGTATTCGGGGTTGTCATGGAATCTAATTTTATTGGAATTGGATTTAAAACCGACAAAAAAAATCGCGTTGGTGTCATGAAACCCAAGTTATCGGTTTTGTGTTCGAACTTGAATTTTTATCGGATTTAGGTGTCATAGAATCCAATGTTATCGCTTTTTTTATTGGCCTTTATTTCTACAAAAGTAAAATTCATCATGTGGTCGTTTGTAGAAATAAAAATCATGTAGTCGTAATTATAAATGTTTACTGTGTATTGCACACAATAACATTACATATATCAACACAGAAATAAACTAAAAATATTTTAAAATTATAAAAAACATGAAATGTTTTAAATTCCGTTACCAAACAATTGCCTGTTTCAGCTGAAGAAAAAAAGTGTACACTTTTTGTTAAAACATCCCTGTAATAGTCAAAAATTCCGTTTAGTTTTATTTTCAGCTGCGTACTGCCAAACGGAAAGTTGCCTGAAAATTTTCAAACCTGAATTTCAGGCTGTTACACAAACTTCTTATGGGAAACTGAAATTCAGGTGAACTGCTTACTGGCCTTTAAGGCCAAATTCATAAAAAATATTTTTGTTTTAAAAAAGGTTTATAAAACAAAATTCCATACAAAGGTAAAATATAAACGTTGTTTTGCAGCGATACAATGCATTGTTTTGTTAAACTTTGCTGTTTTTTACAGATATGGACTGAGTGGAAGAGTGATGTCAAAAGAAAGCTTCCCCAAATCAAAGCCGAATCAAGGGGCCTTTCTCAAAATACTAATAATAATTCCTCGTCTAATAATAATTTTTAGACGAGGACAGTGAAAGGAAGTCTAAAATAACTGAGCACTTGGAAGAACTGGTAAAAGCAGAAAAAGAAAACGCTAGCAGCTTGAGGCGAATTTAGAGGGCTATCGAGAAAAAAAATGACAATATCGTAAGTGCCTTAAATGCAATTAAAAACGAGTTCGCCCGTACTAGTAAGATGATGTTGGAAACGATGTAAGAGAAAAATGACCTTAAAAAAAACAATTGGAACTAGACTTGCTCAAGTTTGAGTATGAAAGCAAATCTTCAAAGTGATTTTTTTATTTAGTTTTAGTTACATATACATGTATAATATTTGTTGTGATCTCTTGACTTAAAATGCAGAATTGTTGAATTTTGTTTTTGTTTTTGTTTTTAAGAATTAAAATATACTTTATTTTTCAATATTTTATTAATTTTGTGTTGAATTAGTTCGACATACTATTAGTTATCTCATCCCTGAATATCTGGGATAAACGATTGAATGTAATGATTTTTTTTCCGAAAAAATATCTGCTGTCCAAATAGTCTTCGAATTACTCATTTTATCTCAAGCAAATTTGTTCTAATAGTGTCATCAAAACATCAAAATATTAGTTTTTTATTGCGTAAAAAAACAATGTTTTGTGAGAATTTTAAAAATTGGGAGTTGTTCGTTTGGTGTTAAGAAAAACAGTATTTTTTTACAAAATGAATATATCACATATAAAATTTATATGTAATGTCTTCACTACTTAATATTATGCATAACGTTTTACAATAAAAATGCAATTTTTTTGTTGGGGGGAAAGAGCTAGTTCCTATACGTATTTCACTATATTTTAATATAGTTATTATATGACTAAATGCATTGCAGACTCATGGTTACGGTTAAGCTGGAGTGAGCTTAAAATCGCGCTATCGAAAGAATTTAAAAAGGAGGACAAGGCTGAGATTATTTCTTCTTTATCTAATTTTAATCTTTGCGAAAGTTCCTCAGTTAAAAAATTTATTTGTGAACCGGAGTCTAATAACGCTCTAGCAAATACATATTGTCCCGATTTATCTCTTATTTTTACCAAAGCCGTAGCCAAGATAACATTATCTTTACTAGAGGATAAAATATTAACAGAAGTATGCTGGCTTGAACTAGAACTGCCCGCATCTCAATTTTGCTCATTGGTTGTACTATACTAATGCAAAAGTGTGTGATGTGAGCGATTTCTTCGACATTTTATACAGGCAGGTACACCCTTTACGAAATTTAACCTTCGTTGAACAGGAATGGCCGAAAAGGATGGATTAGAAACGTAATGCTCAAACGACCTACAAAAAATGCATTTATTGCTGTCCTGTTGTGGTTTAACTTGACATGAAAAAGATTTGTTCTTTTTGCCAGAGTCATTCTGAATCGACCTTTATCATGACTAAATGAATAATAATAAAGCGAGCGTCGAGGGTTTTATTATCTCTGGCAAACTAAATAATTGTCTAATGTTATCAAACAATATAATACATGAATTATCATAAACTTGCTTCAAACTTGCCAAAGCTTTGAAATAGTTCTGTTCAATAACTTGAAAAGTTAGAGTTAGAGCTTCATCCGATGAACATCTCTATAACAAATATATCATGATCCACAAGGCTCCCAAACAAACTTATAGCATTTTTGTACTCTGAGTACTTGCCACTAAATTTGGGTAATTTCATTTTCGGAAGACTGCTATGATGAGGTGAGATACCCGTAGCGTTGAGCTCTGTCTTCTACCTGGAGTTAAATGTGCTAAAAGTAGGAATTTTATCGACACGCATAAATCTTCGACAGCAGATCTTTCATCATTATTAGGATACAATATCTCAATTTCTGACTAGAAAATCATAGCCTGTTCGATATAACAATTTAATATATCTAGGCGATATTCCAATACAATAGGATTAAAAGATATTGTTTTCTTCCTTAAACATCGCCGGACACGCTCAATATTATTTAAGACGATATTTTTCTGTTGTACTAAAGCCTCCATTGTAGATGGCTTGACATTTCTCTTACTAGCTTGCATTTTAATTTATATTTAAGCTTTTACGTAATTTTATAATTCGCTGGTCACATACCAAATTATTTTGTCTTGTGAATACCTTTCTTTGTTGGTGTGAACTTCCCTTTTCTTTTAAACACAAGCAGCAGTTGCAATGCATTTGTAGCAAGCTCTTTGCTATTTTGGGAGACGAACAACTTGATCATTTTGTTGTTGTTGTTTATCTATAAACAATATTTTGTTAACCATGGCAGAATCAACAAGGTAGACTCGCGGCGAAAAAAGAGTACAACTCTGTAATAAAAAATACATACATTTTGTTGTTGTACAAATCATTTTTGGCTGTCAAAATAAAAAATATTAGTACATTTTGACACTGTAAGATGGTGACAACAAATAGTCAGCTGAGCTCTCGAGTTTACCTGTTATGAATTCGCCTTGTTGTTAACACATAAAACTTCTGGTAACCTTGTCGTGTGTATACGTGTTTTTATAGCCGCTCTATCTTTTGCAATTTTTAATTAAATATTTTAAATGATTTATCTGTTTGAATAAATACTGTGATTGACTTAAATTATCAGTAAATCTGAAGACTGTTTTCTGTTTTGTTCTTTTGAAGTGATATTTAACTAATAAAGTAAAGTGGTTTGGTTTGCAACAACTACGAATACAGGAAATTACATTGTTTTTATGTTATGATCATATGTTATATTCATATGTTTTCATACTGTTGAAACTGGCAATACCGTGAAATTAATTGGTTTGTGTATTTACTAAGAGCCAAATAGAACTTTGTTAAATATAACCCTGGTTTCCTGTTTGTACAACCTTATACCTATTGGCGTGCTCGAACTCAAATTGTGTAATTACTGGATGTGATCGTATGGTATCTTGCTGGTTATGTATTTATCCTTACCATGTAAAGTGCAGCGGTCTTAAACCTCGTGACGCGGATTCGTTGGCTGATTCTTCAAATTTTCTTCAGTGGACTTTCCCGCGTTGCAGAAATATAAATACTGAATTTTATAATCTTTTTAAGAATTCTAATGATGAATTTGAAAAAATTAATAACGAATTTTTAATCCTTCATGACAAACTTGCTCAATTTGGAAAACTGTTTAATAATTACCCTAATTTGGAGAAATATGTCAGTTCGCAACAAGCTGTCTCACCTAAACGGAAAAAACCAAATACAAGATCAGCAGCAACTCAAAACTCTGTTACTATGACGTCAAATGCCACTAGTGCTGTTGAATCTGATATCGTTTCTGTGCCGGATAATTCCAATTCCTCAACTTCTTCAATTCACTTACGAGAAGTTAATGACTGTTCCAGAAAAAATTTAAGTAGCGCATCTGAAGTCGCACCTACGATGTTAGTTAACTCTGTAAATATATCGGAGCCTTACCCAATATTACCCTCGACCTCTCATATTTCGCCGATACAAAACAACTCATTACCAATTGTTCCCGAAAATGACAATAATAGTAATTATGCGCACACCTCACATACTGTTCCTGTTTAAAACATTAATTATGTTGAACCGAAGCCGTTGAGAGCTATTCCACCTAGTAAGAAAATTTTTGTTCTCGTTTAGCTTCTGATACGACTGCTGAGGATGTTATATTTTACATCAAATCTAAACTTCGTACTACTTGCGATGTCTTTGTGCATAAATATATATACTCTCAGATCAATTACTTCTTTTAAAATCACTGTACCTGATAAACTTTTTAAATATAAACATTTGTTAGAGAATTTGTGCATAAGGAAAATCGAAGATCGTCTGTACGTCTACCAGCATCTGCTTCAAGAATTTCAAAAACTAAATAATTCTACAGATATGATAATAGTTTATCAAAACGTTCGTGGAATAAATACAAAATTGTCTTCATTGTTTAATCAAAGTTTTGCCTTCACCTTTAGTATCATTATTTTTACTGAAACATGGCTGGTTGATAATGTTTTAAGTTCTGAAATATTCTGTGATAATTACTATATTTATAGACGGGATCGTGGTGGTAATATCAGAGAAGGTGGTGTTCTAATTGCAGTTTCCAGTCTTTTTTCATCCGAAGCTCTAACAATTGAACCTGATTTGGATATTGAATTCGTTGGTGTCGTTATTAAATTAAGACATAAGAAAATGGTTGTTACTTCTTCTTATATTCCTTCGAATTCATCTGAAATAATTTACCAAAAACATGCTGATGCTATCAAAAATGTTGTTAATGCTGCAAGCCTGAATGATTTTTTAATTGTCGTCGGGGACTTTAATATGCCCTCAATATCGTGGAACTTTTCAGCTGATGACGGATATTTTATCCCAATGTCGAGGACAAATACATACAAGATTTCGTAAAAACCCTACTTGATCTAAATCTTAACCAAATAAATGGAATTTTTAATAATGATTTAAAATTGCTGGGTTTAGTTTTTGTTAATGAGTGTGCTAATATTACCATTAATCGATCTGATCCAATTTCTGTTCCGGAGGATAGTTACCATCCTACAATCGAAATCAACATATTAATGCCACCGTGTCCTGTGGTCTCACCAAACCTTTGTTTAAGGGAGAAATTTTTTTGTTTTAAAAAAACGAACTAACTGGATGAACCTGCTATCTATCCAAATTAGCACTACCAAAGACATTGATAATATTATTAATAGTTTTTACAACAAATTATATTTGTACATGAATCAATGCATTTCTAAAAGCTTCGATTTTTGAAACCTCCGGGTCCGCCATGGAGCACTAAGTATTTGACCCAAGCTAAAAATAAGAAAAACAAGTTGTACAAAAGGTATAAAAAGTCTGGTTTGTCTGTTGACTATGCCAATTATTCTTTTAGTCGTGCTCAATACAAAGCAATTAATCAATCATGTTACTCTGCATACTTAAATAAAATTCGTAACAATTTTAAGTCGAATCCAAGATCTTTCTACAAGTTTGTTAACTCCAAAAAAAGATCAATGGCATTTCCATCCGTTATGAAGTATCAAAATCTTGATTCTGATGATAAGTAATTTGTTTGCAGATTTCTTTTCCACCACATATTCTAATGAAAATTTACCTGAATCCAACTCTTATCAATTATCAGAGGTGCCGTATCCAGCTGCGAGTATATCAATTCCATTTCTTAATGGATCAACAGTTTAAAAAAGCTTAAATTTTCATATAAATATGGTCCGGATGGTATTCCGAGTTGCGTTCTTAACAAATGTAATATGGAAGGATTCTTTTATTACTCCATTATTTAAATCTGGTTGCAGAAATAATGTTGCAAACTACAAAGGTATTGCTAAACTTAGCGCTATACCTAAACTTTTTGAAAAAATTGTTACTGATCACCTTTCCCATCAAGTATCATCTGTACTGGATCCTGCTCAGCATGGTTTTCGAAAGGGTTGTTCAACGGTTACTAATCTTTTGGAGTTAACAACATTAGTCAGTCGAGGATTTGTTCAACGTAAACAAACGGATTCCATTTACACCGCTTTTAATAAAGCGTTCGGTAAAGTCAATTATAAACTTTTGATAAAAAAACTTGATCTTATGGGATTTACGGACAATTTCCTTATGTGGATTAATTCATACCTGTCAAACAGAACTCAAAACGTTCGTTTTAAAACGCATACTTCCAAAGGAATATCGGTTACATCCGGCGAGTCGCAAGGGAGCCATCTGGGTCCTTTGTTTATTAATGATCTACCGAAAATAATTAAACACTCAAACGTTCTATTGTATGCAGACGACGTAAAGATTTTTCGCACATACGATCGTCATACTGATTATATTCTTCTGCAAAAAGACTTAGATGCATTTAGTTCCTGGTGTAATATTAATTATGGAGTTGAACCTTAAAAAGTGCAAACACTTGTGTTTCTTCCGAAGATGTCATACAAACGTGCAATATATTTTAAATGGTCATGCACTAGACAAAGTGAATGTAATTTCTAATCTTGGTATTTTACTGGATTCTAAATTAAATTTTATAGAGCATATTTTGTCAACCACTAACAAATCACGAGCTGTTCTTGGATTTATAAAACGCTGGGCGAAGGAGTTTAGTGATCCGTATATCAGAGAACATCTTTACACCTCTCTGGTCAGGCCTATTTTGGAATATGGATCAATAATTTGGGATCCAATATATAAAGTTCATTGTGATAGCATTGAATCGGTACAAAAACAGTTCTTGTTATTTTGTCTTCGAGGGTTACAATGGGATCCCTTAATTCTACCATCGTACTCTAGCAGACTAGCTCTACTAAAGCTGCCAAGCCTTAAAAGCCGCAGAATAATGTTAAATATCACCTTTGTTTTAAATTTAATAAAAAAAATGTGTGTTCGGTTTTTTTGATAAATAATATTTCTTTCAATGTTCCATGTCGTCCAACTCGCCATTTTTATCCACTAGCTGTTAAAGTATTCAGAGAAAATTACGCTAACTCTGACCCGTTTTTAAGAATTTGTACTGAATTTAATAAATTTTATAAATATATTGATTTTTCTTTAAATGTTAATGTTATTAAATGTTATCTTATTTCGTATTTAAATAATTAAAGTTATGTATTTATGTACTTTATGTTACAGTTTTTAATGTCTGTAAGGATCTTGAATTCATAGACTCAAATAAATAAATAATGAAATAACACAAACTTGTATTAATTGTTTAACAATTTTAATGTTTATTGTGTGTTTTAATAACGATCGCGGGTTTGTTAAACAGTGTCCTTAATTTGGGTTTGTATAGTTATGAAACACAATCGATTTATGTTTCTTGTTTTTTATGTTTTCACACCGTTTTGGGAAAATTTTTGAAATTGCGGAGCAAAATTAATTTTTAAAAATTAATTAAATATCGCTTTTATTAATTATAAAATTGGTAGTTGTTTGTTTGGTGTTAAGAAAAACAGTAACTTTTATTTTTACAAAATGAAGATATTAAATTTAACAATATAACAGGTTACTTTTTTAATTTACTAAATCTCGAGGAGATGAAGGGGGTAAAAGGTAATAATAATTTTAAGTACAAAATGGAGTTTAAGTTTTACAATATTAGATGCGATCAACTTGATATTTTAAAATTTATTTTTAATTTCTAATATAATTTTAATAATTATTAAATAAATATAGAAAAAAAATCTGAATTATTTTACAAAAAAAAAGCCTTAGATTCCACAATAAGTCGTAATAAAATACTAATTAAAATATTATTTATTTAATAAGAAAAGTTGGTTACTAAATAATTAAAAAATATTTCTTTTCATTGCATCCTCTTTGTTAAACTTGAACTATATTTTCATTTTTTTTACTTGCTTTAATAAGAAACATAATTGTTTTACTGCAATAAATCCAGTTTTCTATTTTTTTAAATATTTCTCTTTGTTCTATATAAATATAAATTTTCCACAAATACTTAAAAAAGGGATGGACATTTGAGGTAAAAACAAAGTAATATGCCAAAACCAAGAAAAATTATTCATCTAAATTCAAACGAAACTTAATTATTCATGAGGCAGGAGCTCATTAAAACCAATGAAAAAAGAATTAAAAAGTCTCTAAGGTAAAATAAGCAGCAAAAAGCAAGAATCAGAACAAATATCGTATTCATTCAGCAAAAAAACTCAAGAAGTAAACAAAATTATAGTTAGTTCAGGACGACGCTACAATTGAAAAATACTTTTAAATTAATATTTATTTATAATTTTTCAAGTCCATATTTATAAACATTGTAAAAAATTATCACACACATATCTATATATTTATATATGTATACTCTCATCTTATTTATGCCCTAATGCATTATTGTAGGGTACAATAAGGAAAACTTTAGCAAGTTGCAAGAACCCTTCCAAAAGTGTTGAGTGGTAGAAAACTATTAGTATTTCCCTTACAGCAAGGAAAATACATTGACGTAATAAACACGTATATTTGCTGAGACTGCAGTAATATTTAAAAGAATAAATTCGTTTCTATCAAAAGAACGCGAATTTATTTTTTATTAAATTGTCTCATAACAATTTTTTAATTATAATACAAGTTCCTTAAATAATATAGTAACGTACATATGGAAAAATATAAAAGGAAAAAACGCTCCCAAACTTGGTATAACTTTTACAACTATTTAATATATGTATTTATCTATTAGAAAATTTTTCCTATTTTAATTTTGTTGGTCCCAAGTTAAATTGAAACTGTCAGCAAATACAAATACGTAAAAAATATTTTTAAATAATTAAAAAAATATTTTTAATTAATAAAGGCTTTATTAACATATTTTCTTTAAATATTTATTTAATAAACTTTTTTATGAATATGACCTATAGTATATAATTTACAATTACAAAACGGAATAATTAAGCATATTTTTCTATAATATGTAGTACGTAGTCTCAATACAGAAAATAATAACCAAAACCTTTATTTGTTACAAACGATACAAGCAAAAGTATCCAAAAATAAAAACTACTATTGCTAAATTAAAAAATTTGTAAAAAATAGCGATTAACTCGAGTCTTCGGTATAAGCGGTTTTTGTAATTTCGTTAGTTACTAAACCTTTTGTCTTTTAAATTATAATATGAATATCTTTCGTGTGGGTATGAAATCGACGGTGGTCATATTACAATGCTGAGATTTTTTTGCCTCTTTTTGGTTTTATTCATATAATTGATGCTTAGTAAAGTTGAATTTCATCACACGTTTCTTGAAAATCGTAGATATGTGTTGTTAAAGTGGGAAATATAACACCGTAAAGGCCTTTTTTATAGGAATAAGGGGGCCCTGGGCACACAAGGGTCCCATTAGAGAGTAGAAAATGGAAGGAAAGGCAAAGAAAAATATTTTGTAGGATGATTTCATATTTGTTATAGTTAGTAGATTCATAAAGTTTTTTGGCAACATTGTTGATAATATTCTTTAATTTTTGGGTAAAGTTCGTGAAAATAAAGGCAAACGTAAAATTTTCTCATAAAGTGACAAAATTACACAAAAGTACAAGAACACCCAAGGCACATTACCCTATTTTCTATGGTTTATGAAAGAAGAACAACTTTGGGCTGTTTTGTTCAAGAAGAGGAAGAATTTTATTATCTCATAACCGCTCTCATTTACCCAAATTTAAAGTGTGGGAACGCTTTTCGTGCATTTATATGTAAGTCCTACCTTCGCTGACAACGCTCTACCATTGTCATAATATTCTTATGAAACCTTTCACCCCAGTTCTCACTAAAATCGGTCTACTCAATGGCCCATTAAAAATAATAGCTTTTATTTTTTCCGTACTTGAGCCTGAAAACTAGCGTAAAATAAAATTTAAACATTCGCCACCTTTGTCAAGCGCATTCACGAACTCATTCATTATACCGAGTTTAATATGAAGTGGTGGAAGTATAATGCAATCTCGGTTAACTAAAGACACGTTTATAACAATTTTTGTACCAACTTTCAGCGCTTTCATTCGATTTCCACGGTTAATTCTGTTTACTTTCACAACGCAAAAGTAACAGTCGTATTGGTTTATGAACCTGACCACAGCTGTAGACCTACCACACATTTCTGGCATACAATATGTGGAACCCAAAGCTTGTTCATACGCAGTTTTTACAAAGTCCGATATATGTTTTCAATATTTTTCAAATATATAATCTCCACAAATATAGAAAATATAATCTAGATGAAGCATACAACATCCTCTTAACTAAGCCATATCTAAAACAACAAAATATATTTTAGGGCTCAATAAAAAACGAAAATCTAAGTGAAAATAGTAATGAGGGTAGTTACGTATAACTCAAAATCGTTGTTAGAGAGGTACTGGAAAATAAATCACAAGCGATATTTCTATCATGAAAAAAATTCCAAAGTAATAAATCTCGTTTACTCTGTTTACACTTAGGGCTACTGATGTGTCATACCCAACCATACCTACATCATTCTACAGACACTAATATTTTATGTAAACTTGTTAGAATTGGTAGCTTCTACTCTAACTCTAAGTAATGCAGAAAATTATATTTTTCTACGATAAAAATTCTCTCTTCGTTAAGAATAACGTTCTGTTGAATATTGTAATCCAATTAGTGGGTAAAGATTATGCAGATATAGGTCAATTGATCATAGGACACTCCCATGTTAAATTCACTGTTGGGATTAGCGGTAGTTCTTCAAGAGCTGGCTAATATACATGTGCGGAGCTAGCTACATAAACCATTGGGAAGATTTTTACTTAAAAAACACCCTTGCCCTCGAATCGTTGCAGTTCTTCTGAAAAAAGAAGGCACGCTAGAGTAGAACATACCGTAGAAGAGAACATTTTTGTACTCTTTCCTTATCAGTGCATTTTTAGGTGAAGTTTAAAGCACAAAACCTCAAAGTAGAATTTTTAACAGGTGCTGAGAAAAATAGAAAAATAGTTTGGGTCTAAAACACCATTTGTTATATTTATGGTAGCAAAATGTTATACTTTTTCATCTTAAACGACCGAAAAAAGATAATTTCTAAGTGGACACTGGACTTCTGATATCGCTCCCCTGGTAGCCCCTCTAAACTGTCGATAGAGTGGTTGGATAATTAAAAATATCTTTTGCCTCTGATCATAATAAATTTAATTATAACTGGTTCTAGAAAGGGTTTTTGATTTGAAATATATTTTAAGGTTTTGCACGCTTAGCTATTTGCACTTATTTTCGATACATTCGTCATTATTTTCATTTGTTTCACTTTAATAAATAGGTGTTCCGATATTCCTATTTTCTCTACAGGACTTATTTTTAGGCTACATGGAATCCCGACATTAATTTAAGAATTTACATATATTATTTATTTGAAAATTATAGGATTTGTGTAATGACAATGAGACAAAGTTTTTTTAAACTTGACATTCCAAACCATCTAAAACATAAAGCTTTTTCTTTCACATTATACATCCAACATAACAGTTCTTAAAAAATGGAAATTCGCTGAAAATGATATTTAATGATCCCAAAAGTTTATGAGTTTTATTTGTAATTACAAATTTATAAAAACGCGATCTTAAAGATTCCTCTAAATTGAGTTTTAAAGCTATTCTTCCCAACAACGGCAGCTCTCAAACTTGATTTCCTTACGTCTGGAAATGAAAACTTCAGGAAGTACCTATATAAACATATCAAATTTATAAATATTATGTAATATTTGTGCCGATCTCAAGGTCATAGCTACGTTGCTAGGTCTGTGTTGGTACAATCTGAAGGTGAAAAGCTCAATGGCTCATATAGTATAATTCAACTCTTATTTCAAAAACTAAAAAAATCTTTATTTGTAATCAATTTGATACAATCTAAATACGGTGAGACATTTGCAGTTTATGAACTCTGTCGCTTTAATTAATGATAAGAAATGGCTGCTTAATAAGTGTTATTAACATTGTTTAACTCGAAATCAAAAAGTCCACAACTATCTTAAAAAGCAGGCGCAATATCGACCAAATGCATATTATCCTGAGTTAGCTCAACCAACCACTTAATATATTTCATACGCTGATGTCAAACATTGAGAGATAAGTGCAGTTCTTAAATAGTTTTATGAACTCTATGAGCAATATGATGCAAGAAATGTAAAAACTGCAATTTATGGTATTGCAGACAGTTCTTAACAAACCATGAGATGTTTTGAAATATGTTTCAATGCAAACGGCATACGCCAACATAAAAATGAAGTGCCTTGTGGTACTAACTGGACACCTAACTAGATGCAAGGGTTAAGAGAGCAACTGGAATTTCGAAAGATAACATCCCAGAAAAATTACCTTAATTAATTAATGTTCATAATTGGAATTCAAATATGGACATCCAAACCCGCTGGCCCATAACATCCCAATTGATCGTGGATAAATTCGTATATCATAGGTTGACCCACAATAGATAAAAGCAACAGTAAAACACACAATTTTTGGTCCAGCACTAGCAGAACTTAACAAGTATTATTGTTTCGTTCGAATACATTGAAGACACAATAAATAAAATATGAGTAAAAAATTACTGCTTCTGTGCCAGCAAAGCAGTGAATTTCGTTGATAAAGATGTTCTCTTTACTAAATGATTCAAATAAAAAGTAATTAACAAAAAATAGTTGTTTGTTAAACTCAAATCTGGCTACTATTTTTCCAATTTATAAAAAAATAAATTAAAACTATTTTTTGACCAACTAGTGTTTTAATTGTCTACGAAATATAGCTCACCACGCTATTACTTTTTCAATTAAACAAGTTGACCTTAATGTGAGAAATAAAGGCAATCTCGCATGAGTTTTGCATAGGTTGAACCAGGGATGGTACATGAAATTTCCAAATTATACCAACCGGTTTTTTAAATTGTACTTTTTGTACTGAAATTGTACTAAACAATTTTTGGTTGTGCATTTAAATTTGACAAACACACTCATTTGTACCGGTAGCTACTATATGTCATATCACACTATAATACAAGTATTAATACTTTTGAATAAAATGCAACTCTGATCTAATCGCTGTTTGACATTTTTCAAAACACAATAACAACTCATCATGTCAGGGTTGCATTTTCCGAAAAAGTATTAATACTTTTATTATAGTGTGAAAAACACTTAAACTGATAGAATTAGTCTTAGCATGCAAGTGTTAAACTTAGGTTAGCACCAGCGCGCTGGTGCAGCCTTCTGAACTTTTCTGAGATTGTAATGAAATAAAAAGAAAAAAAAATCTTTTATTTGACAACTTTTTTCGGGATATCGCTCCCCTGGTAGCCCCTTTAAACTGTCGATAGAATGGTTGAATAAATAAAAATATCTTTTGCTTCTGATTATAATAAATTTAAATGTTTTAATATGAAAAAATAAAGGTTATAAAATGACCATGGACAACAAATGTTTGTTTTCTGCATTATTTTAGGCGTAGTTTTTATGAAATGAAAATAAAACACATAAAATAAAATAAAAAACATAAAAAACCGTCAATAAAATAGAGAATATAACTCAATAAGATTTAAAGACAAAAAATTATGTTCAAGGCTTCTGCGGCACCTCAAGATGTGGTTCTATTACCACAAAACTTATAGAATAATTTCTCATAAAAAGACAAATTGTAATCACTATTAGATAGGTAATACAAGGACTAATTGTTTGCCCTATACCAACGTCCCAGCCTAATGTACAATATGTAGCACAAAGGGGAAGAAAATAAACAAAAATTGTACGAATTTGTAGCAAAAGTGTTTTAATCGAAGATTTCATAACATGTCTAAATCCTGCTTATTATGAACGAAATTTTTATGGGTCTTGTATCAACTCTCCTTTATAAGTTTTCTAGATTATTTGCCTGCGATCTTAAAATTCAAAATTTTGTTTGTTTTATTATTAATTTTTGATATGTTTATATAAATAATACATTAGATTTTGTAATGTACATATTTTCAAGTCCCCTATGTATAGTTCTTAGGGTACAAATACAATTTGTTAAGTTAATATATTCGATATGAATTTTAAAATAATTCGTGCAAAAAACAATAGTTTTAATTTTATGAAAATAATAAGAATTTTCGTTATTATAAGAACAATTGAATATTGGGATTATCATTAAAAAGACGAAATGTAACGTCGCATTCCTTATATATTTTTAAATTTATATTAAACTCTTTTTTTATTTGAAACCATACAGATAAAAAAAGTAATTAAAGTCATACATTATGAAAATAATGCGAGGAGAAGCCAATTGTTTCTTTATCAAATTATAAAAATTTTGATTTAGTGATTTTGTGCAGTCATCAAACTTTTACAGCAGAGATTAGGAAATTATCTGCTAAATTTTTGAATTTGATTTCGACTCTTATACACATCTACGTTAACTTTTTCTTCAGGTTTATTACGTACTTAGAAATGACTCTTTCAAACACACTCGACCTCTAGTTCGAAACGACCTTTTTCTGTTTTTCAATGTAAAAAAGGTTGTTCAATCTTAACCACTTTCAGCACAGAAATAAATAACCTAAAATTTTTAATGTATTCAATTGCTTTTGAATTAAAATATAGAAAATAATGACGGACTTGATAGTTTTAATAATAGAAATTCAAATTACTAATTTACTAGATGCTTTTTTGAAAGTTTGGAACGAATTATTTCAACCGTTATTTTGAAGAGTTAATGTATTAGAAATTTAAGGAGGAAGTATTTAAAAGTTGAACTTAACTTAAGACTAGGCCACTTGTTTGTAACAAATTTTGTCTACACAAAATGGCGATTTAAGACTTGGTTCTTCAAAACATGAATTTACTCCTTTGAGAATCTTGGATTGAGATCAAACTTATGTTTCTGTTTTATTTTTTATATTTACATAAGTGCTATAATTTAATATTATTTTATTTACTTAAAGCTCTTCTTAGCGAACTATAATATTAGATTAGGTATTTACCAAAGTTTGACTAAAAGAGAAGAAACTTTGATATGGTGTCCCAGAAGGAAACTAATGGTATTTTGCCTTGTAAGCAAAAGTATGGGCATTTTTAAACACGAAAATGTATTTGTTTATTGGTGTAAGTAAGAACTTGATAGTCATATTACCCCTAAATTAATAACGATAATATTGTACACATCTGTGTAGAAAAAGCTTTAAAAGCATATAAATCTTTCAAAAATCGGTGCAGTATATTACGGACGTAAATGAGATTGCAAAAACGCGTGATTGCCTATTAATTATTTAAAGGGTGGTTAAATTTTAAGGGCCGAATTTGGTTTTGAATAACACACAAATTATTTAGGAAATTCTTGTCATTTATTTTTATTTTGATAATATTGGTATGGTTCAATTATATATGGATTAAAATATCGGCCGCGGCGATGCTCCAAATTTTCGATGACGCTGAGACATAACTGAGATTATATGCCGTTAATGTGCCGAATTATCTTATCTTTTAGCTCTTGAATTGTTGCTGCCTTATCGACGTAGACCTTTTCTTTCAAATAACCCCAAAGAAAGACGTCCAACGGTGTCAAATCATTGATCTTGGCGGCCATTTGACATAGCCAACACGTGAGATAACACGGCCATTGAATTTGTCGCGCAAAAAGAGCCATTGTTTCGTTAGCTGTTTGGCAAGTGGCACCGTAGTATTGAAACCACGTATCGTCCACATCCATATCTTCCAATTTTGGCCGCAAAAAGTTCGTTATCAGGTCATAATAGCGAACACCATTGTCTATTTTTCCATGGTTCAAATTAAGTTCGTCTGAAATTCAGAAATGTTAAATGAAATGCAGAAAAAAACTTGATCTTTAGGTGTGGTTCACATTCAACATCGGCCCTTAAAATTTAACCACCTGATAAATAGATGTAAAAAAATAGATGTAAAATAAATAGTTCGACTAATTAAATGAAATATTCAATATTTATCGCTATCTTTATCAAATTCAGAGGAAGTCATTTTGAATTAAAGTATACAAATATGTCATTTCCTTTTTCATAGAGTTTATTTCACGAAACTTTTATTGTTCTTTTTTCTTTGACTTATTGTCTATTCATGAAAATTAAAAAAATATCTTTTTTTTAGCATTTTTATCTCGAACCTTCGAAGCAATATATAAATTTAAATATAAGTATTTTCATGTAAATGATTTAAATCATTGAAACTTCTGGTATTATTTTTTTAATGTTATGGTACGTATGTATGTACATACATGTATTTGAGAGACTGTGTAATAGGTTTTAATAAAGTTAGAAAAATTGTAGTTTGTAGACTTTTTTCTACTCTAGAGTTGTAAATAAACCAACCATTCGTAATAGTTTAAACAAAGCACAGAGGTCATTAAACCAAGTGCGAATATCCTCCTGAATGTCGGTTTGTATGAAATGAAAAATAAAAAAACAATAAGAAAAGCAAAAAAAAAAACTCTGATGATTATGAAAAAAAAATATTACAAAATTAGTAAGTATAGTATGACGAGTACAACGAACAAAAATAAAATTGTAAAGTAAGGAATATATAACAATGGGGTTCCAACTAAACTGTTATTATTTAATGTTTGTTCTTATACACGGACTTAGTTGCTATGAAGAAATAATTATTTGCAGAAGTAAAAACATTTTATTCTTGTTTTTAAGAGCATAAAACTGTATAAATTTCTTTTTTCCCTGTTTCATTGCAACAAATTTATTTTCATAAATTATGAGAACTTTATTTCATCTTAACTGATATCACCCTCATCGTGGTAATGTTTTCAATGATATTCCTTTTATTTTATTTTATTGTATTAAAAATTATGAATCATTCAAAAAGCGTTAACGAGCAAAAATTGTCATTTATAGATATAAAAAACCATTCACTTGTAACAAAACTTAATTCAAGAAAAAGTTGGTTTCTAAATTTAAGTACGAGGGTAACGAGGGTAAAAATTAATAGGACAACTACCATCAAACTTTAAATCGAATACCTAAAGAAATCAAAGAAAATTTGTTGAAGTTCATGTCGCATCTTCACGAGACGACTTCTCCAACTTGGTAAATTAATTTAAACTTGACCGTACGTACATACACTCGTGTTATTCAAAACAGTGCAGTAACTTAACCTACTATTCGCAGTAACTTAACCTGCTATTTACAGAAACAAATCTTAGAAGGCTGTGTGGTAACTAACTTTAAGCCTAAGCAGTCCAAATTATATTTAAGACCATCTGTGCCCGCCACTTCGTCAACGACCTTGCAATATTTTGTTC
This sequence comes from Phasia obesa, assembly GCA_949628195.1. Taxonomy (NCBI): domain Eukaryota; kingdom Metazoa; phylum Arthropoda; class Insecta; order Diptera; family Tachinidae; genus Phasia; species Phasia obesa. The sequence goes on from OX451219.1 coordinate 71,142,811, forward strand.
TATTTTGCTTTGAAAGCAATCCACACTAAAGACCTTAATTTTTTTAGTGCTTCAGCTATGGTTTTATCGTTTACTTTCTATAAAGGTTATCATCCCTACTAAAATATGCCGCCTTAAAGTATGCATATCGGTTAGTGCTTCAGGTATGGATTATGTATTTACTTTATATAAAGGGTATTATCCCTACTAAAATAACTGCGTACTTTCACTGCTTTTGCTCAAATTTCTCTTCGAAATAAGTATCTTATATTCATTTTACTAAAATCTATGCAGTAGTTTTTACGTGATGCGAATTCAAAGACAGACAGACAGGAAATGAGTTAGTGTTTTATTATATATATAGATATAATTTTATTTAATCTTGGCCCACTGAATATCAACGGAAGATGTGGTGCTTCTGATTTGAGACAAATTGTTGAATTAAAAGTTAATGAATACAAAATAAAATATTATTTATTTCTTATCACATAATTCCTTGGAAATTAATTAAATACATATTTTATTTATTGTATCTTGAACATAGTTGAACTAATAGTAATTACTCACATGTTAGCATGGTAAGCTATTTGTGGATTTTCGAGTTTTTTTATATACCAGGCATCATTCGTAGAATCTGATTTCAGCGCCTTTTTTTCAACATTTCTAGCTGAGACAGCGCTACATAGCTGAATCCCATAACACCATATTGGTTTGAGGATCGATTTGTACAATAAAAGTTTACAATCTAGGTTTAGGATACAATTGCTGCCAATCTGTCAATTAATTTACATTGTTTTTATGTATTTATAAATTCAATTTATATATGGCTTTATCTGTGTCAAGTTTGCTTCATATATGCCAAGGTGTTTTATATTTGAGTTATCACCATCGATGGCTGATAACTCAAATATATCAGTAGATTTGTTCGGAGTAAAAATATTTTTAGATGAGTAACAATAAGATTTTTCATTTTTATTTCTTGCCCAGCCACCAGATAAGGTATGCAAAGGTCTTTAAGGAGGACATCTGTGTAATTGTCACTCTTTTCGAGTTCTCCTTTTTTCAGTCAACTGACGTTCCAAATATACACAATAGTTATTAGCGGTATTTTTTCCGAACAGTGAATACTGACGTTCTTTGTATATTTCAACAATTTATGCTTATACTTGGGATTCCATATAGAAAAAATAGTGGGTGAGTAATCTGAAGATGCCTCTAGAGATGCTTCAACTTTAATAATGAGGTATTTTCTGTTGGTCAGTAGGCTGCTGGTTGCCCACTAGAAAACAACACTTGAGCCCATTTTTAAGACTACGTCAAACAAAATACGTCCTTTCGAAGTAATAAGGCACGACCGCCAGAAGCAGTGACCTAGTTCTTTGTAGAAGTCACGGTACTGACTTTTTGATATCGCAAATCTGGGAGGGGAATAAACTGAAGATATAACCAAATTCTGATGAAAATCTTCAAGACAGATGTTTGTTGCTTGCATGTAACCCTCACAGAAATCATGTAGTAAAGCAGTAAATAGAGCTTGAGCCTTTTATCAGAATAGCCGAAATACACATGCTCTACCACGAAGGTCCTTAGTATCATAAAAATTGAATTTGAGTTCACGATTTGTTTTTCAAATATACATGGAACTATTTTCATTTACATGGTACAATATTATGCTCCTACAGAAGTCAGCGAGTGCACAGTTAAGGAAAATTTCTACGATGAATTGCACCGAACCCTAAACATTATTGATCGATGTTTTTAAGTCAAATAGATCATATTTGTATTTCTAAATTTTGGTTCAAAACGCTTCAGGACGTCAGAGTGCTGCGGAGCGCTGATAAAGCCTCGGACCATTTCCTAGTTATATCTGAAATTAAGCTGACTTTCAGAAAACATAAAACCCAAATGGGCATACGGCACCCACAAAGAAGACCATACAATTTAGGGAAACTTAAATCGACAGATGTTAGTAACAGACACGTTACAAGAATTGCCCAAGACTACGACCACATATCTCCATTATTACTAAACTCAGACGTAGACGAAGAATTGAAGAAAGTAGAGTCGGTATTCATCAACAGCGCCACTGATATCGTTGGGCATATCAAAAAGGAAAGTAAAGAATGGCTTCCTGAATCATTTTGGAGTTTAGTTGAAAAGAGGTGCGAAACTCAATAACTTCATCTATCTGAAGTAAACTCGCCAAAATGAAATGATTTAAAAAGAAAATATGCAACACTGATGAAAGCAGTAAAAAGACGAGACAGGGATGACACACGGAACTACGTTAACAACCTTGCATCTGAAGTCGCAACCGGTGTTGGAAACTGAAAACATGAAAAATGTTTTTGATATAATTAGAATGCTCTTCGGCAGGAAATTAAGGTCCAACACATAAATCAAAGACAAATCGAATTCACAATTAGCGATTCCTTTGATACAATAAGCGGCGTCAAGCAAGGTTGTTTACTATCCCCTATACTTTACTATCCCCTATACTTATTGTCAGTTTGTCAGTTCTTGACGACATAATAGCAGAGGGTTACAGAGGAGAATAATCGGTCATCTTTCGGACCTCGACTATGCGGACGATCTAGTAAAGATACCATGCAAAGGAAAATAGATTTAATTACTATAAATAAGACAAAGTGCATGATTGTTAAATGCAGAAAAAATCCAACTTTTACTCTGAACAACGCACCAATACAAATCGTTGACAATTTTTGCTACTTGTGTAGCATAACAACTCCAGATGGTAGCGCGTTAGAAGATGAAGATTCGCGTTTACAAAAAGCCAAATCAACGTTTTACAGCCTTCGCAATATATAGAATTCAAACGCACTCTCCTCTAAGACAAAGATTCGATAAGCGAACCCATAAAACAAAAAGTACAAACATTTACAAACCGATGAATACTACATATTTAAAAAATCTGGTGGCCTAGAGTTATCACCAGCGAACAACTTCCCAAATCTGTGGCTAGGACAATATCAACTCGCAAATAAAAAGAAAAAATACAAATGTATTGGTCACACGCTTAGAAAGTCATACAACGAAATATGTCACGCAGCATTTGAGTGGAACCCACAAGGCCACAAGGAAACGAAAAAGACCGAAACTACATAGAGACACACAATACTCAAAGAAACCGATTAATCATTCAACTTCGCTTTATTGCAATGGATATTATATGTATACAGCTTATGTTCCTGAATAATAATAATACATGAAAAATAATAAATAGATAACATTACTTCTTATTTTTGGGTGAATTATAAAAAGGAATTAAGAAAAACTTCCGAATTATTCAAAACAATGACATATTACAGTAGTACGGTAGTAGGTTCAAGCTGAAGCTACTATTCACCGAAACAAATCTTACAAGTCTGTTTGATAACTAACTTTAAATATACGCAATCAAGTTATAATTTTATTTAGTTTTGGGTTAATGAAAATGTGGTGCTTCTGAGTTGAGAAAAATTTTTGAATTAAAAGTTAACTCGTTTATAAACTACACTTTAAACCATACTAAAAACAATATACATATAAAAACTATTAGAATTTCTGTAAAGAACGATACATTATAGGAGTTTGTATGCGTATGGCAATGCAGCAATGTTTCAATATTAAGAAAAGGCAATTCAATAAATGCAATGAAAGGTCATATAATTTATGCTCATCTGAATTTGAAAAATTATTTTTAATTATAAAATTAAATTCTGTCACCACACACATTAAACGTGGTGGCTTTAGATTCCATTGATAACAAAGTTTGTATTACTAAGATCCCAATAACATAAAACTCCAAAATAAGAGCTTGTAATTTACAGAGAACCTGTATTGAACCTGCTTTATTGCTAGAGAGTTGTTCAGATTCAAGTATAGCTAAACTTGTTAAGTACTGTAGCACATATGTATATAACAAAGAAAATACGTTTGTTATTAAAATGACAGAATTGTTTATTTTTTTTTTGTTCCTATTTCTTTCGTTTCATATAAAAACAGTTGGCTTAAACATACTCTTCTCTTCTTTTTTTTTCGATTCAGTTTTAGTTTGGAATACTTTTTTTCGTTTCTTGCATAACTGAATGCGGAAACGTATTCGAAATACAGAATAGGGGTGAATATTGTATATATATTATATGTACCTATATATTGCGAAAATAAATAGCGGTATTTTTTTATTTCTTAATATAATTTATAATATGTACACAATATGAACACTTGTTTCCCATTAATTTTTTCATAAATATTATAAATTGGGCACTTTTGACCTTTTTTCCTATTCCCGTTGGCGTTGTAGTTTGAAAACGAAAAAAACTACAATTTGGCATTACCGTTGGCGTTAAAGACACTCGTGGTAAATATATCGGTATTCTCTATTTTGAAACGAAGATGAAAAAGACAAGAGAACATTCGTTCTCTGTCATCATCATTGTAGGCAACGATATTCAAACGACTACATGAAAAAAGAATTTAAATGAAAAAAAAGTACATTAAGTAAGTTCGAAATTTTAGTTTCTTAAATGGAAAAACATCCCGCTTATGCTAAGGCTTTTCGAAAGGGCATAAAACCCAAAAATTTTCCGATTTTTGAAGAGAAATTGCCGAGAAATTAAATCCGTTTGGGCCTCCAGTTCTTGATGTAGAAGGTTCTCATAAAGTAAATAAAACTAATTTAGGAGAAAATATCAATTAAAATGTTTTTTTATTAAAATAAATCAAGATAAAAAGTTAGCCCAGATTCCAGAGCAACAGGGGAAGGATGTTGTAAACAGATGCGATTATCACCATTGGAGGAAGCGGTGTCCAACCTATTAAAATTTTAAAAACAAATTAACCCGAAAGGAAATGTAGTGGTATTCGCCGACCATGAAGAAGTTAGATCGCTGGAATGGCAAAAATGTTAACGTTCTGTTGTAGCATCTTCCGATGTACATTTATATCTATTATGTCATCATCATCACCTGAACTTCAAAAGTAAAATTCAGTACTAGCCATATTTTGTTAAAACTTCTTTTTAAGTTTACTATAATAACAAACTTTTTAAAAATTAAAAAAATGTCATAAATAACATCACAAAAAATTGCAGTGCTACCACACTTCATTAATTTTTCTTTTTGTCTTCGATAACGTTTCTTCATCGCTTCAATATTTTTCAATAATACGAATTTAGGAACGAAACGACGGTAAAATCGACAACGACATAGAAACGACTATTAAAAATAAAAAGCCAACGGAAAAAGGTACGATTGTAGTAAAAAATATGAATTATACATAATGAGTGTTTTTAAAATGTATGAATATTAATTAAAATAAGAAAATATTGAAAATTTGTTTATTACAAGTACAAATATTCAAAATTATAAATTAAAGGGTGCAGCAATAGTTTATTTATTTTGATATATATATGGCCATACTTTTGAACAGCTGTAGAGAAACGGTTAGAATTTACAAAGAACCTGTGTTACTAAGTCCGCTATAACAACAAGTATAAACTTTGGATTTAGAAATTAAAGGGTATTGATGTGTGACCAAACTTTTGAACCGTTAGACACAGACTGGAATTTACAAAGAACTTGTATACAACTATAACAACAAGTATGCAATTTAATTTAGAAATTAAAAGGTGTCCCCATAATTTATGTAAATGTATATCTTCTTCCTCTAAAATGCTCTTTTTTTTTGAATATTCTACCATAAAACTTGGCTTTTTTGTGCAAATCAAGAGTTAGTCCATTTTTATTCGTACAATTATGCGTCTTTACACTTAATTTTATTGACAGTATGGTAAGTGTTGCTCAACGCACAAGTCTTGTGAATTTCTAGATTTTTTCTTGAAAATTGTGGTATTAATTCGCCAACGTCGCACATTGGGTATTTTGACTATATAGCCGGACATTATTTTTTTTAGTTTATATAGACTTTGAAAATTTATTGCGTGCTCCTAGCTTAATATAACTTGGCAGAAAAATCTCTTATAGTCATACGCTTTTAAACCTAAAAAATAATCTTACCTATGACAAATTTATTTTTTTAGGTTTTCCTATACTTTTGTTTAGCAAATGCAACTTTTAAGGTCAACGAATGCTCAAAAACTTAAACTTGGATCTAGGAGATTCTATAATGCCATTTTTAGAACCGCCCGCTTTTGTGGGCGGTGATATAAAATAATATTTGCAAAAATAATGTGATTATTAAAAGAAACGGATTACATGCACCTTAGTACCATAAACATAATTTTCTTTTAGTTTTTATGGACAGCAAGAGCCCTCCGAAACGTCTATGTTTTTTTAAATTTTGTTTATTAATTTCCTAAAAAATATTAAGTTTTAAGCTATTATGTTAAAAAGAAATTGGTTTCCCCAACACCCAATAATATTAATAAAATACGTTTTCCCGGTGGTGGTGTGGTGCAAAAAAAAATGGTGCAAAACCGAGCAATGTTTTTTCTACAGTCTATAACTAAAGGTCTCAAATTTTATAGTTATTTATAAAATTTTTAGGATTGCGATTGCCCTTACTCTCAAAAGCAAAAAAAAAATTTTTTTAATTTCGTACGAAATTTTTTATCATAAAAATTCAAAATAAAATTTTTCTAAAAAATAATATTAGTAGCTGTTAATATAAACTTTCACAAAAAAACAATACTCTAATCAATCTTCATCTGTAGAGCCACAAAACAAATTTATTGAAACCTCTCAAAAACGAAAAAATTTATGATTCTAACAGTGTCCTAAAACGACAAATGTCAAGCAAAAGCCTTGAAAATTCACTATATGATGCTGAATTTTGTTGTCTGTAGAGCTGCACTTAAATTTTTACATTTCTTAAATTAAATTTTTGGCCAAATGTCCGGCTAAATTGTCAAAATACAGAGGGGTACGACCCCTCGCAAAAATTTAATAAGTTCATGTGAATACTTATAATAATTTCGCTTGCAATATTTAAGTTAACTTTGTGGAAAATATTTAAGAAATAAAATTGAAAATACTAAGGCCTCAAAATTAAAACTTTGGCGATAAAAATAGATTGAAGCAGTTAAATGACGATCAATTATGTTGACCACTAAATAAGCTGTACCACAAATATTTGTGTCAGTAATCAAAACATGAAAAAGTACAAACAATGAAGACAGCAACACCAGCAAAAGAAGTAAAGCATATTTGCCATCCACAAATAAGCAAGAATACCAGCAAAAACAAAGTGTACATTAGGGTGCGCCTTATTTTTCAACATGCTAACACTTTTTCCGTAACTCCTTCTAGAAATGTGCTTCCCATAAAAAAATATGTTCCGCAAATTTGGATGATCACATATCGGGAAGGCGTGGCTCATCCGCCTTTAAATTTCGATAAAATGATAACCGAATTTTCACATATGTTTATTTTAAGTTAAACTAATGCAATACACTTTCCTTTTTAAATAATATAATGCAAGGACGCGTCAGCTTCCTTTCAATATTTTGTTTGATTTTGCTTTGAAAGTAATCCACACCAAAGGCCCTTACTTTACTTTATATAAAGGTTTTCATCTTTACTAAAATAACTGCCGAATAACTGAATTATCCGTCGCAATCATTTAAAAAGAATGAAAACAAAAAAAAGCCTCCTCTTACCGCTGATCGTAAAGTAAAACGGCTTCAGTTTGCCCGTGAACACATTTCGTATAAGTCAGAGTGGAAAGATGTGGTTTTTTCCGATGAAAAGAAATTTAACTTGGAAGTTCCTGACGGATATAATTATTACTTCCATGATCTGCGGAAAGAGGAACGCTATTTAAGTCGCCTTCAGAGCTGTGAAGGCAGTGTGATGGTATGGGGAGCAATTTCGTACTACGGCACCTTCAGTTTTTATCATCTAAAATGACAGCAAATCCTTATAAAAGTGTGCTGGAAAAGGCTTTTCCACGCATTTCGCGAGTTTTTGGGCCAATTTCATGGACATTTCAGCACTATAACGCCCCAATCCACACAGCTAGGGTGGTAAAACAATGGATTCACAGTCAAAATATTACCACTATTGAATGGCCGCCGTATTCCCCAGATTTAAATATTATAGAAAATGTGTGGGGACTGCTTTCACGTGAAGTGTATGAGTCTGGAAAACAATATGAGAACAAGAAAGCATTGATTGATGGAATCAAAAAGGCTTGGAGCGAAATTTCCCTCCAAGTAATTGACAACTTGTATGACTCCCTTTCCAACCGTATTTATGAAGTAATATCAAATCAAGGGTATACACATTATTAATAAAAGTTTTAAATAATAAAAGTTTATAAAAAAATAACATTTTGTAATTATTTTAATTTACTAGCAGTGAACCTATTCAGGTGAACCAAAAAAAATAATGGTTTCTTGAAATAGACATTAAAAAAAATATTTTTATGGCCTGGTCCATGAAAAATATTTTTTTTAAATAAAAAATTATTAACAGGAAGTATTTTGTATTTTGTGTTACCAATAGATATTATTTATATTTTTTTTACAAAATGAATTTAAATTTGATAAAAGTACTGAACCTATTCAAATGATCGGCAGTTTATATATAAATATAGATATAGATACCCTTATTCGACCAAATCTTCCCTAGAAAATTATAACGGTAAATATAAATATACGTAAATAAATATAAAAAAAATATATATCTACATATATTTCTTTCAAAAATTAGTTTTTAAAACGAAACAAAACAATTAATATACTATATTAGAAATTAATATAATATATTATAGCACCCATGAAATATATGTGATTTGCAAAAGTATGATTGTTTGCACTCCCCGCGCATTTTTGGTTATCTGAGTATTAAAAATTTAGAAGTGCATAAAAATTTCAATCCATTTTATATTTTAACAATCAATAACTGACTCAGGCCTAAGGTAATTGTAATACTGCATTTTATAAGTGTTAGGAAATCAGTTTGATAATAAATAAACATAATATTTTACCGATTAATCGAATAAAACTTTAAAAAATAGTCGATTAATAAATCACTTTTTTTGTTGTTATGAACGTAATTTAGTTAGTATACTATCGTAAATTCATTTACTTTACGATTAATGGACCAAAAAGGGACTCTGGTCTAATATATTATTAATAAACTTGCAAGATATAAACTCTTTCGATTTTATAAGTTGATTAATAGTATTTTTGGACACAGTCACTTTTTGGTCCATTAAACGTTAAATAACTGAATTTAAAATAATGTATTATATTTCGATTTTATATGTAATCAATTAATCGAATACTTTTTTAAGTTTTATTCGATTAATCGGTAAATCTTACAAAAAAAAATAGTCGAATTGCGTACTTTCTAGAGTTACAGTATTCAAATTACTTAATAATATTGCAGGTCTGAATCAGTTTGTGGTCATTAAAACATAAAATGGGCAAAATTCAAGAATATTCTATCTCATGAGGATGAGAATTCGTATTTTCATGGCTGCAGAAATGAATGAGAGCCTCTTAAAATATAGTTTCAAGGTAAACTTCAAATTGAGCTTCCAAAAAACCACTAACTCTTTATCGTGGGTTAAAAGTTTTTATAAACCAAATATTTGTCCCTTTATAACGAAAAAAAGTTTATATAAATAACCAAATTAAGGAAAGCTCTTAGTTTCAGAGTTATTGATACATAAATCAAGACGCCTTTTTACAGCTTTTTAGGCCATTTTTTGCACTTATATGTGATGGGCATGGTCGTTTTGAAAACAAATTGTTTACCCCTACATAACGGAAAATGCGAGGGGAGCGGAAAAATAATACATTTGCATTTACGAGTGGGTGGTCTAATGTACATATATCTAGGACAAATGTTAATAACAATAATCTTTTATTTGTGTTATCAAATTATCAAACTTGAAGGATTAATGGTGCTTTTGCAGAAATTAAAAAAAAAATCGTGTGATGAGTTTTTAGGGATTTAATTCGAAAACATATTGGTTAACGGTATACTACTTAAAAATACACATACGTATTGATTTTGTTAAAATTGTACATACATCGCAAATTAAAGTGGGAGTGAGGCACGCCTTCCCGTTATGCGATTTGAACAATTTTTTCAAAGATTATTTTTTCGATGTGAAGAAAACTTTGAGAGGTAGTTACAACCGAAAACTTTTGGCTTATACAAGTAAGGCGCACCCTAGTGTATACTGTTGTCCGTCTAGTGAAGTGTTAAGAGATTTTTATCGATAACCATTTGACCATTATTGAATTGCCACATTTGTTTTTGCAACACAAAATATATTTTGAATGAGTGTTCGTGGTTGTTTGTGTATTTTATCGTTTAATACCAATGTGTTATGTCCTCTGTTTTTGTGTTGGATTCTTTGTTGGATCATTCTTTCTGTTCAACGATGATAGAAGACAAGGTTATGCCATCCCGAAAATAAAATTTTCTGCACATGTCGGCTTAATAACGTCACGAAATTGTCTTCTTATTGGCTAATAATTCTGATTGAGAGTAAATACAACTATAAATTATGGAGGCACAACTATATGTGCATAAGCTGGCTTAAGCTAATGTCAAAAAATGAACGAAAAGTCTGTCAAATGCTTAAGCATTTGAAATTGAAATTTGTTAACACAAAGGTGTTGAATTAATATACTTTATATACCTAATACCATTCATATACAAATTATTAATTATTTTTATTACTTTTAAGAAAATTTTGAGAAAAAAATTCAACATTTTTTGCTTTTTGTGTAATTTTGGCCAAAAGTACTAAAAAATACACCGGTGTGCATCACTCAACTCATAAACAATAAAATGCTCTCTTTATAATTACGATTATATACAACGCCTCCCTTTTTTCTTATAAAAACCTTTTTTATATTAAATTTAGAAATAATTTGTTCACTTTCGTTCTCCATCGCAATTTTTTATGCATGTATGTATAACACAAAGCTCAAACAGCTGTTTCCGTACGGAATGTGCGATCGGTTTCGTACTTAAGCAAATGAAATTTGACGAAACTTAACGAAAAGTGTGGTTAATTGCATTATAGTTTGCCACATATGATTTATCTGTATTGGCACAGTTGCTTAAGTTGGTTTAAGCTCACAAATTCAATTTATTTATTCTTCTAGTTCTCTAATGTGATCTTTGCGTAATGTGAGGATGCCAAATCTGTCCAAAAACAGATTTTTTCTTTTCCATGATATTATTTTTGGATATAGTTGCTAAGAGCTGGCACACATTTTTCATTATAAACTTGTGCATTCACAGTAAAACCAACTGTAAAAAAACTGCTTCACTGATGCCATGTTCGCTTACGGTTAACCACACCAAAATTTTGCTGGACCCTTTTTCTTTCGGATAAACTTAGTTTCTTCGGGTGCTTTGTATCTGGAAGACTTAAAGTAATATCTTGGCTGCCATTCTTTGCCTCCGGCGGTGAAATATGACTCGTCATCCATCACGCATTTGTACTCTGATGAGCAGGAAAATTAATTTCTGGAGAGTTTGCGTAACCTGCTCTTCATGGTCTTCTGTTGTGTTTCGGTGGTGAATGTTGCTGTTTTTTTCCTCCAATTTTCGAACTCCCATGGATTCTAATTTCTGTACTGTGTTTTTGTAGCAATCATATTTTTTATCCAATTGACCATACGATTTGGCACTGCAGCCTTTAGTTTAGCTCGAACTTAGGCGTCTTGTAAACTAAATTTCTTACCACTTCCACATTTTCTTTTAATTGATTTATTATTTATATATGAGTATATTGCACTCTAAATAAACGTTTTTTTTTGAAACCCATGTTCTTAAAATGTTTAAAAATTTTAAATTTCTTTTTATCTAAATTTTCATCACAAAATTTACAAATTAATTTGCGACGATTCAACTCCTTTAGTGAAATTTTCAAAACTAATGTTAACTGACCAGCGGATTCTAAGTTTTTTTTTTCTATAAGTAGATAGTGCAGTTAAACTTCAGGTATATATTTTTGTTGTAAGCATAATGGTTAAATTTAGGAAATTTTTTTAATTTTTCCGATTTTTATTTATAGTAAAATGTATTAACAATTACATACATTATTACCAATTCTAAAACTAGTTTAACTAATTTCGTTAATAAATATTAATTACTGGGACAGCACAAATATAAATGGGCAATAAATAAATTTTATTGTATGTTAACTTTTGTCATTCGGGGAATGAACATTTTTTTCTAAGTCGTTTCCTGTAGCCTGATTAAAATCGTAACAGCTAACAATAATACGAGTATCTTAAGTCTAAAATAACTTTCAGTTTTGTGACAGGAATAAGAAGATAGTGAGAAGATACTTACGTGGAATTTTTTGTCATTTCCTGTCTGTGATCGCATCACGTAAAAAATACTGGATGTATTTTTTATGCAGTTATTTTAGTAAGGATGAGACCCTTAAAATAAATATAAAGTACATACATAAACCATAACTGAAACACTATCCGATATGCATAGATAAAGGCAGCAGTTATTTTAGTAAGGGTGAGAACCTTTATATAAAATAAAGTTAGGGTCTTTGGTGTGGATTGATTTCAAAGCAAAATCGGTATAGTAATCTTATAAAATAATGCTATGAAAGAGATTTTTTGAAAAAATTGGATTGAGCAAAAAAGTATATCATAAACCAACAAATAATTCTTCCCTCTAAAAAAAGAAGTAATTTTTGAAAAGATTTTCACGACTTAGATCTGAAATAGAACCAAAGGGAATGTTACCGCCACTGCTGAACACTATTGTTCTATGTAAAGTGGCATCTGTATGTCGAAATCAATTTAAATAATTGTCAAAATTATTCTAATTTTGCAAGCGCGATAAGTAAGCTTGGGTATACATAAAAATTTTAAAGAAAAAAATAGATATTGTCTTGTTGCGAGTCACACAAAAAACTGATATCCGAAGACCTAAGAAGCTTGCTCCGTGTTCAAACTAAAAAAGTAAAGTTTATTAGTATTTTATAGTTTAATGTTAAATTCTTATTTTTATGTTTAATCGTAAGAATTTCAGCGCCACCTAAATTGTAAAATAAAATACACATACATATTTAAAATCAATACTTTGGTGTTAAGAATCTTTTGGACCAAGAGCTTGGGTTGCTTCGCCCAACAGGGAATTTCGGCTGTCGATTTTACAACACGAATCAGATCTTAAAAAGTTTGGCTTTTAGGAAATGATTATATCATTTTGTCACATTTTGTGTCAATTATTCATCTGTGCGTCGCAGCAAGAAATTTAAGAATAAGCAATTTTCGAAGGCAGTCAGAGGACAAAATTAATCTTCAATACCAATGTCCTGCGGTTGACAACATTTTCGTTGGCGCAATACTGTGCACATGTATGTGCATTTTTATCGAGATGAAGATGTTAAAAGTCCACATTGTTTTTTGTTTGGTTTGCATGAAACAGACTGCCCTTAAGAAATTTGTGTTAAAATGTGGTTAAAACACAAATAATAATGCACAAATTTTGTAACGATTTGTTTACTTTGCTAAAATCTTATTTTTGAACATTGAGATAAAAAATCTTTTCTATTCAATTAAGGATTGCGTTTAAATTTTTTGAGTTTTGAAAATATTTGGATGACAACTGTCCTTAGTGTTAACTTGGGCACAATGCGCGTTCATGAGTAAATTGTCATTTTATTTTGTGTTTATTTTAGTTCTTCTTTTTCCATCACTGACCATTAGCTGCTGATGATCCAAAATAAAGAAAGAAATGTTAAAAATTTAAAAAAAAAAACGAAATAGTGTGTTTGAAACATAAAATGACAAAAATTTTGGTTACGAGTGGCAATGTAATGTTTTAAGCCTGAATGCACAATAAACATTTTGATGACCTGCTTTTATTAAAGTTAGATGACGCTCTGCACTGAAAGCAGGACCATTATCTAAAATGCTGCTGGTTGTATGTATGTACATATGTATTTATGTATGTATGGATATATGTATGCATGGATATATGTATGTATTTATGTATGTATGTATGTATGTATGTATGTATGTATGTATGTATATATGTATGTATGTATGTATGTAAATTCTTGTATTGCTCTTTAACATCTATTCAAACATTGATTTCAATGAATGTACATTCAAAGTAAATCGAATTTGTTTCAAAGTTTTTGCTGCGTGAATGTCAGTTTTTTAGTGGTATTGACATCATTTTATAGTAATACAGTAATACATCGATTTCAGTTATATTGCCTGTCTTCAAACTACGATTCACTGGGAATCTGTTAAATATCCGAAAATTATATTTTATAATACGAAGAATATTTTTCGATAATCTCTTCTAATAGTGATAGTGTAGCGTTAGTATATTTGAACACAGCAGCTTTCCTTTTATTAAAATAGTCTGTGTAATTTTCTCAATAATAATAACAATTTAAGAGCATATAATGCTCTTTCCATACTTCTCTGGGTTGCAGGAACAAAATGTTAACTTTTTTTTTCCAATTTATTTATTTTTATTTTGCTCCCAGAGAAAAAATGATCAATTTCCTAGAAAACTTTTTTCAACTCCATAGTCATTTCCTTCCTTCCTTTTATGCTCTAAAAGCGATTTATCCAGTGAAGATTGTAAAATAAACAATAACCTGCATTATTTTAAAGACGATTTATTTATTTGAAATGCAAGGTGATTGTATTATCATATCAATTTACATAAAATGAGTTTTGAAATAATCTTATTACTAAGATTATAGGGTTTGTTCATTTAATGAACAAGTAAAACGCACTGATTTACTTAACTATACTTTTCTTAAAGAACTTCAAAAAAACTTTGTAATCGTCCGGTAACTTAGTACTGAATATAAATACTTGTCGGTTTGAAGCAGAAATCAAAGTGACTTAATTCCAAGGCGAATTCATACCAGGTGTGAGCAGTAGGACAACAACTACAACAACACAACAACTTTGACATTAGATTAGCAGATATGAAACAATGTATTTTTTGACAACACATTAGCAAAAAAACGAGAGCAAAAACCAATCAGCTGGGCTATCGACTCCACCTGGTATGAATTCGCCTTGCTTTATTCATAAAATTCATGCTGCTTATATAATATTTTTAAACACAGTTGTACACAGAAGTAGCAAATGAAATGTGGCAACAATGCAAAATATATCCGTTAATTTAAATATTACTATTGAAAAGTGACAACAGTGCAATATTATTTCCGTTAATTTAAATATTATTTAAGTTAGTATGCAGAGTTGTATTTAATTGAATTCCGTTAAAGTTTAACTAGAAACTATTGTATAATAAATGAAATAATGAATGAACTGCTTCTGTTTTATTTTCAGATGAAAAATATGAAACTTCTAAAAAAGTTTTATTTTTTTTACGGCAAAAAAAATTCTTTTTTTTTTAACTTTCATTTGAATTTTTATTTTTAAGTTGAAAAATAGATGGAATTTATTATTTAATTTTCAAAATAACTGTTATAAAATAATTTTTATAAAAGATAACTGTTGTTTACGGTTTTTAATTACCGTTCTTGTTCGAGTACCGCCAACTGTGACCCATCCACCTTCGTTATCTTCACTTTTATTCAAAGCTACAGACAAGATTGTAAATTAAAAGATTAAGAACTCATCAAAACGAACCAGCAAATATTATTGAACGGCAGTAACAAAATGGTGCATCCAAGAATAATTGGTTCTACAGCGAAATAATTTTCAACTCGAAGAAACCATCTTTTGTGAAATATTGAAACACTTTATGCTCCTCTTGCACTTAGCAAAAAGTTTCCTTATTCGAAGATTTAGATGCTTTTAGTACTGATCGTCCTGTCACGGTCGCCAATATATCACCATCAAAATTATTTTAAAAAGAAATTTTAATTTAATTTTGTAAAACATTTGGTATTTTTTTAAATAACTGCAGTCAATATACAATTACAAAAATTAACGAAAAAATAAATATTAAATCTTCTTCTTTAGCCTTATTGCTGTTGTATTGTTTGGCGCTAAAGCAGATTAAGATTTTTGACTTTCAGTTTCACTAGTTTCAGTTTTACTTTTAGTTTCAGGTTTTTAGTTTCATTTTTACCTGTTTTTTAATAATAAAATATAATTAAGGAAAAATCAAAGAAATGTAGACTTTTACTTTTTTACTCGTAGAATACGAATGATCTTTATTTCAAAAAATCTTAATACTAGTATCAAATGCAAAAATTGAAAAGAAAACTAAAAATGCCTATTCTAAGAGTTATTCAATTTCTTATTGATTTGCTATTATTACTTCAGAAATTTAATATTTTGTCAGGCTATAAATAAAATGATTGAAGTAGATTTCATAGTATATTGGTCTAATGTACCCAGCCATGGAATGCAAGTGTCAAAAGTTCTGAGAAATTTAATAGATTTATAGGTCATTAAGATAAAATGCATTTCGTAGTTTATTGGGTTACTTTAATATGACCACCCACAAAATTCAAGATTAAAGCATTCTGAGAATTTTATAAATTGGGTTCTGCAATTTAATAATTGTATTTAAATATGTGTGTTTGTTCAAGTACGTATTGTGTACGTTGTTGTACACAAGTATTCATAAAGACTTAAATCATTTTATGAGCAAAGGAAAGAAAGGAAATTATGTACATGTACATATAAAATATTAGTTTTATAAATATTATTATATACTGCGATCTTCTCCGACACTAGTTTTATGTTTCAGTTAAGAAAAAATGTAATAATTTTGAAATAATGGTACCGTCAAATACGTAAGTCTATTTAATCTACAAACTACATGCGTAATCAAGTAGTTTTAAAAGTCAATAGACGCTGACGGCAACAGGGTAGGGGACAAAAAATTCTTAGTGTTTTCTAAGATACCGAATTATTTTTAAAAGCAATGCATTGTAATTAAAAAGTGTTTAAACTGCTAACTTGTTGGAGTTAGTTCACTTTTGTTTCCATGTGGTTTTCCAACAAAATTACAGGGTTCAGAATTTTTCATTTATGAACATTCAAAAATCAACATTAATAATATTTGTCAAAAATGAGGAATCTAAAATTTTATATTTATTTTTCACGTTTATAAACGAACGAGATAAAATTTTCTGCCTATTTTTTTTTTTTGTAACATATTGTTACGAAAGAAGAATTTATTCATTATAAGCTCTGAACAACAATACTCTCGAACAACAACAACATTAATGGCTTATTTTCTTACAATGATGGAAGAAAGAAACGCCTCATACAAAAATTCGCATTTACGCATACACACACACAGATTAAATAAACACTCTTCTGTTAAATACACAGCCACATACATAAATACAAGCATAAACAAATAAACAGCCACACACACAGGTATAAAGAAATAAATAGCCACAAACACAAGTATAAAGAAATAACCAATCACACAAACAGAAAAACAAGAGCAATAACATTCGAACCTGCCAGATATGTCTGGAATAGAACATTCTGGTGCTTTTAAAGCACCTATATAAAGTGAATCGTGCTGGCGAGCAGTATGGCAGTATTAATTTGAAAGTCAAAGAGTTAAGTTGTCGAATCTTAAGAGTGTTTAACAGTTTGCTGTATTTTTGAACAGTGGTGTTAAGTAAATAAAGTGACTTACTGTAAAAGTAATAACAGTGTGTATTTATTTTGCAATTAAAAGAACCCAACGTAAAGTAAAAACGTAACAATTGGTGACAGAAGTGAAATTGTAAAATAAAATAACTTAAAAAAATAAAATAATAAACAACAATGAAATTTGAAGATCTTAAAGTGGAACAGCTGAAAAAGGAGTTGAGTAAGCTGGATTTGCCTACAGCAGGTAACAAAACAGAACTGCAGAAGAGGCTCATAGATGAATTCAAGCATCGTGGCATGGACATTGGCGCATATGAGTTCGATGAAAAAGAGGTGGCAGAGGTATGTAGCCGTGAAACAACAACAGCAAGTAGCATGGACTTCAATACGATGTTTGCCGCTATGATGGAGAAAATGGGAGAAGTTCAGGAAGCTTCTAGAGCAAACAGCGAAAAACTGTTAGCTGAAGTACAAGAAGTTTCTAGAGCAAACAGCGAAAAACTGTTAGCTGAAGTAAGAGGTGAAGTACAGGAAGCTTCTAGGGCTAACAGTGAGAAACTAGAAAAAGTTAACGAAGCTACAGGAAATTTCTAAAACCGTCAATAAACGTGTTGACACCTTAGAAACAAAAGTCTGCAAGTTCGATGAACAAATCTCTGCCGTTGAAGTCCAACTGTCTGGTTTAAACAGAAAAGTGAATCTTCTAGAAACTAGTGGCGTCGAAGTACAGGTGAAGGATGTCGATGTAAAGCTGCAGGAGCTTGAAAACAAAATTATGAGCCTGGAAATAAGAGAAGGTCCAGTACGAGTAGTGACGGAAAACACAAATAGGATAAAAGCTCCCAGTTTCGATGGCACCGTACCCTACAACGTCTTCAAATTTCAGTTCGAGACAGTGGCCAGTAAAAATCTATGGAGCAATGAAGAAAAAGCGATTGAGCTAATTCTGGCACTTAAAGGATCTGCAGCAGAAGTCCTCGCAAGCCTACCAACTAGCTGCAGAAATAATTATGAGGACATAATGGTGGCGTTACAGCGCAAATATGGTGGCGATCATAAAAAGGAGCTGTATAGAATGGAGCTACGTGGCAGAGTGCAGAGAGCAAATGAGACGCTTCAGGATTTCGCCATGGAGATAGAGCGCTTGGTGCAGCTAATATACCCTGGGGAAAACCATCCACTTCTAGAACAGTTCAAAGTGGAGGCATTTGTTAATGGTATTCGTGACCCAGATATTAAGCACGCAGTTTGCGCTAAGCAAAACACATCCTTTGCTGAAACCATTGCTTACGCTCTGGCTCAAGAAACAGCAAAAGTCATTTCGAGGCCGCAGTCATACAAAGTGCGAAAAGTTGAAGTTGCTGCTGAAGAAACAACAATGGACGACATAAAGCAAGTACTTGAGTCGGTAAAGAAAGTCTTAGATGAAAGACAAGGTAAGACAAACGCTAAGTGCTTTAATTGCGGCAAAGTCGGCCATTTTCAACGAAACTGTAAGGCAGCAAGAAAACGAGCCAGATCTGTTTCGCCGCCAAGAAACAATAAACGTGCGACTCATGGAACATCTCGAGAGTCGTTAAACTAAAGAGAGCTAGCACTACGGGGCATGAGCTAGCTCCCACAACCGAGGGCCCCACAATCTCCATATCTGTGATGCAGCAGCAAAACAGCAATCTTACTGCAAGCGGGTATATCAACGGAGGAAAGCGTATTCTGACAATAGACACAGGAGCGTCGCAGTCTATAATAAGGCCCGATTTAGTAAAGGGAAAAGTGGAACAAATAAATAATGTAAGTCTGCGCACCGCAGTAAGGAAGTTGGTTGCTGTAGCATCCCAGAAATTACCACCTCAGGCAGAAACTGTGATATGGGCACGTATGGAGGAAGATTGTGAGGACAACCGGTTGTGGGTGGTAGAACCATCAGGAATTAAGAGTGAGACAATTACAGCAAAAGCCCTCGTGAAAACCTGTAAGAATGGAAAAATTCCTGTGAGAGTGTTAAATCTATCCAGCAGTGAAAAAGTAATTGGTAAAAACTCTCACATAGCTCAATGTACACCAGCAGAGGCCATAATTAATTGCGAGAGAGATTTGGAGCCTGAAAAACTGTCAACTAAAGAGCGCGAAATACTATCAGAACACGTGGGGAAATGGGTAGCAGATCTGGAGCCACCTGACAGAAAACAAAGCCAAGCAGCTGCTACGAAAGTACGCCTCTGTCTTCGCTCTAAAAGATAAAAGCCAAGGTAGAACGGCAATAGTGAAGCATGAAATAAATACTGGCGAAGCAAGGCCCATAAAACAATCCCCCAGGAGCATTCCTCTAGCCAAGCGGAGCGAAGTAAAGCAGCTAGTCAACGAAATGGAGCGAGACGGAATCATCGAACCATCTTCAAGTCCCTGGAGCTCGCCGGTAGTTTTAGTAAAGAAGAAAGATGGCAGCACTAGATTCTGCGTTGACTACAGAAAGCTCAACGATGTTACCAAAAAGGACAGTTATCCGCTACCAAGAATCGATGACACCTTGGACACGCTAGCAGGTACTAAGTGGCTTTCTACGCTAGATCTACAGAGCGGTTACTGGCAAGTCGAGATAGCTGACAAAGATAAAGAAAAAACTGCTTTTAGTGCTCTCGATGGTTTATGGCAGTTTAATGTTATGCCATTTGGTCTCTGCAACGCTCCAGCCACCTTCGAGCGTTTAATGGAACGAGTGTTAAAGGGACTCAATTGGAACTCATGCCTGGTGTATCTGGATGACATAATTGTCATGGGAAAGACCTTCGATGAACACCTAAAGAATATGGAAGAAGTCTTCAGGCGTATATCAGCGGCTGGACTGAAGCTCAGTGTTAAGAAATGTGCATTGTTTCAGAAGGAAGTCAAATACTTGGGGCATCGTGTAACAGCAGAGGGCATATCAACCGATGAAGATAAAATACGGGCAGTAAAGGACTGGCCTCGTCCTCAAAATCTTCACGAGTTACGAAGTTTCTTGGGACTCTGCACATACTACAGACGATTTGTGCCAAATTTTGCTAGTGTTGCTGCCAGCCTACATGAGCTAACCAAAAAGTCGCGACCTTACCAGTGGAGTGAAGCAGCCGAGGAAGCATTCCAGAAGCTCAAGGAATTATTGTGTGTGGCACCTATCCTGGCATATCCAGTAGCTGGGCAAAAATTCATGCTAGACACTGATGCGAGCGGATATGGAATAGGAGGCGTGCTGTCGCAAGTGGTAGATGGGACAGAAAAGGTTATAGGCTACTACAGCAGAGTACTTTCGAAGCCTGAAAGAAACTATTGCGTAACGCGACGAGAGCTTCTAGCAGCATTGGAGTGCATAAAACACTACCAAAAGTATTTGTATGGCCAACATTTTACGCTGAGGACAGATCATGCCGCACTCAGGTGGTTGCTGCAAATCAAGAGCCCTGAAGGACAGCTTGCACGCTGGATTGAGCGACTTCAGAGCTATGACTTTAGTATTGAGCACAGAAAAGGAGGCAAGCATAACAACGCCGACGCCCTTTCTAGGCGGCCATGTGATCTGGGGTGTAAGCATTGCACAAAGGCGGAGAGAAAAGAATTTGTTATTGATGTTCGGCTTACACATATAGAATCTAGTGAAGACTGGCCGACTGCACAAAGAAACGATCCCATATTGGCAAAAATTATAGCAGCTAAAGAGGAAGACAGAAGACCGACGCGAAGTGAGATCTCACCAGAAAGTCCACTGGCGAAGGCATATTGGGCCCAGTGGAACAGTCTAAGGCTGAAGGATGGCTACTCATGTCGCACCTGGGAAAGCACAGACGGCAAAACTGTGCTAGACTTAATCGTCGTGCCATCCTCCAAGATCAAAGAGGTCATGAAACAATTCCACAATGGTCCTAGCGGAGGTCACCTTGGTGTAACGAAGACGCTGGAAAAGATAAAACAACGGTTCTATTGGGTCGGCTGTCAACAAGCCGTAGCCGAGTGGATAGCCAATTGCCAGGAGTGCATTGCAGCAAAGGGTCCAGTACGAAGGAGTCGGGGGCAGCTTCAGCAGTACAATTCAGGCGCTCCCTTTGAACGTATAGCGATGGACGTAGCAGGTCCCTTCCCTGCTAGCAATGCTGGAAACCGATACGTTTTAGTGGTGATGGACTATTTTAGCAAATGGCCGGAAGTATATGCCATTCCCAATCAAGAAGCCAGAACGATTGTAGACACGTTTATAAGCAACTGGGTGTGTCGCTATGGTGTTCCCTTAGAACTACACTCCGACCAAGGCCGAAATTTTGAATCCGCTATATTCAAAGAGATGTGCGAAATATACGGAATAAGAAAGACCAGAACGACACCGTTACATCCGCAATCTGATGGTATGGTCGAAAGATTCAATCGAACGCTGGAGGAATACCTGCGAAAAGTGGTCAGCGCACATCAGAGGGACTGGGATGAGCATATACCCAAATTCTTGTTGGCATATAGATCAGCTGTTCACGATTCCACCTCACGAACACCAGCGAAAGTAGTCTTTGGATCTGAACTAAATTTGCCTGCAGATTTAGAGTTTGGTGTTAAGCCAACATCGACAGAAGGAGACGGCGAAAACTCTAGTCAGGCACAAAGGGACCTTCAGGAGATTCACGAATTCGTGCGGAGTCGTATAAAATTAACCAGTGATAAAATGAAAGCCAGATATGATCGAGCTGCCAACTCTGAGGGATTTAACGAGGGACAACTGGTTCTACTTTTTAACCCACAACGGAAGAAAGGATTATCACCCAAACTACAAACTCATTGGGATGGACCTTATAAAGTAATAAAGCGGCTAAACGACGTAGTTTACAGAATACAGAAATTTCAGAGCCCAAGATCAAAAATGAAAGTTGTGCACTTGGAGCGGCTAGCCAACTATGGAAAAGGTACATCTGTGTCTGTTCGGGACGAACAGGTTTGAGAAGGGGGTAGTGTTACGAAAGAAGAATTTATTCATTATAAGCTCTGAACAACAATACTCTCGAACAACAACAACAACATTAATGGCTTATTTTCTTACAATGATGGAAGAAAGAAACGCCTCATACAAAAATTCGCATTTACGCATACACACACACAGATTAAATAAACACTCTTCTGTTAAATACACAGCCACATACATAAATACAAGCATAAACAAATAAACAGCCACACACACAGGTATAAAGAAATAAATAGCCACAAACACAAGTATAAAGAAATAACCAATCACACAAACAGAAAAACAAGAGCAATAACATTCGAACCTGCCAGATATGTCTGGAATAGAACATTCTGGTGCTTTTAAAGCACCTATATAAAGTGAATCGTGCTGGCGAGCAGTATGGCAGTATTAATTTGAAAGTCAAAGAGTTAAGTTGTCGAATCTTAAGAGTGTTTAACAGTTTGCTGTATTTTTGAACAGTGGTGTTAAGTAAATAAAGTGACTTACTGTAAAAGTAATAACAGTGTGTATTTATTTTGCAATTAAAAGAACCCAACGTAAAGTAAAAACGTAACAATTGGTGACAGAAGTGAAATTGTAAAATAAAATAACTTAAAAAAATAAAATAATAAACAACAATGAAATTTGAAGATCTTAAAGTGGAACAGCTGAAAAAGGAGTTGAGTAAGCTGGATTTGCCTACAGCAGGTAACAAAACAGAACTGCAGAAGAGGCTCATAGATGAATTCAAGCATCGTGGCATGGACATTGGCGCATATGAGTTCGATGAAAAAGAGGTGGCAGAGGTATGTAGCCGTGAAACAACAACAGCAAGTAGCATGGACTTCAATACGATGTTTGCCGCTATGATGGAGAAAATGGGAGAAGTTCAGGAAGCTTCTAGAGCAAACAGCGAAAAACTGTTAGCTGAAGTACAAGAAGTTTCTAGAGCAAACAGCGAAAAACTGTTAGCTGAAGTAAGAGGTGAAGTACAGGAAGCTTCTAGGGCTAACAGTGAGAAACTAGAAAAAGTTAACGAAGCTACAGGAAATTTCTAAAACCGTCAATAAACGTGTTGACACCTTAGAAACAAAAGTCTGCAAGTTCGATGAACAAATCTCTGCCGTTGAAGTCCAACTGTCTGGTTTAAACAGAAAAGTGAATCTTCTAGAAACTAGTGGCGTCGAAGTACAGGTGAAGGATGTCGATGTAAAGCTGCAGGAGCTTGAAAACAAAATTATGAGCCTGGAAATAAGAGAAGGTCCAGTACGAGTAGTGACGGAAAACACAAATAGGATAAAAGCTCCCAGTTTCGATGGCACCGTACCCTACAACGTCTTCAAATTTCAGTTCGAGACAGTGGCCAGTAAAAATCTATGGAGCAATGAAGAAAAAGCGATTGAGCTAATTCTGGCACTTAAAGGATCTGCAGCAGAAGTCCTCGCAAGCCTACCAACTAGCTGCAGAAATAATTATGAGGACATAATGGTGGCGTTACAGCGCAAATATGGTGGCGATCATAAAAAGGAGCTGTATAGAATGGAGCTACGTGGCAGAGTGCAGAGAGCAAATGAGACGCTTCAGGATTTCGCCATGGAGATAGAGCGCTTGGTGCAGCTAATATACCCTGGGGAAAACCATCCACTTCTAGAACAGTTCAAAGTGGAGGCATTTGTTAATGGTATTCGTGACCCAGATATTAAGCACGCAGTTTGCGCTAAGCAAAACACATCCTTTGCTGAAACCATTGCTTACGCTCTGGCTCAAGAAACAGCAAAAGTCATTTCGAGGCCGCAGTCATACAAAGTGCGAAAAGTTGAAGTTGCTGCTGAAGAAACAACAATGGACGACATAAAGCAAGTACTTGAGTCGGTAAAGAAAGTCTTAGATGAAAGACAAGGTAAGACAAACGCTAAGTGCTTTAATTGCGGCAAAGTCGGCCATTTTCAACGAAACTGTAAGGCAGCAAGAAAACGAGCCAGATCTGTTTCGCCGCCAAGAAACAATAAACGTGCGACTCATGGAACATCTCGAGAGTCGTTAAACTAAAGAGAGCTAGCACTACGGGGCATGAGCTAGCTCCCACAACCGAGGGCCCCACAATCTCCATATCTGTGATGCAGCAGCAAAACAGCAATCTTACTGCAAGCGGGTATATCAACGGAGGAAAGCGTATTCTGACAATAGACACAGGAGCGTCGCAGTCTATAATAAGGCCCGATTTAGTAAAGGGAAAAGTGGAACAAATAAATAATGTAAGTCTGCGCACCGCAGTAAGGAAGTTGGTTGCTGTAGCATCCCAGAAATTACCACCTCAGGCAGAAACTGTGATATGGGCACGTATGGAGGAAGATTGTGAGGACAACCGGTTGTGGGTGGTAGAACCATCAGGAATTAAGAGTGAGACAATTACAGCAAAAGCCCTCGTGAAAACCTGTAAGAATGGAAAAATTCCTGTGAGAGTGTTAAATCTATCCAGCAGTGAAAAAGTAATTGGTAAAAACTCTCACATAGCTCAATGTACACCAGCAGAGGCCATAATTAATTGCGAGAGAGATTTGGAGCCTGAAAAACTGTCAACTAAAGAGCGCGAAATACTATCAGAACACGTGGGGAAATGGGTAGCAGATCTGGAGCCACCTGACAGAAAACAAAGCCAAGCAGCTGCTACGAAAGTACGCCTCTGTCTTCGCTCTAAAAGATAAAAGCCAAGGTAGAACGGCAATAGTGAAGCATGAAATAAATACTGGCGAAGCAAGGCCCATAAAACAATCCCCCAGGAGCATTCCTCTAGCCAAGCGGAGCGAAGTAAAGCAGCTAGTCAACGAAATGGAGCGAGACGGAATCATCGAACCATCTTCAAGTCCCTGGAGCTCGCCGGTAGTTTTAGTAAAGAAGAAAGATGGCAGCACTAGATTCTGCGTTGACTACAGAAAGCTCAACGATGTTACCAAAAAGGACAGTTATCCGCTACCAAGAATCGATGACACCTTGGACACGCTAGCAGGTACTAAGTGGCTTTCTACGCTAGATCTACAGAGCGGTTACTGGCAAGTCGAGATAGCTGACAAAGATAAAGAAAAAACTGCTTTTAGTGCTCTCGATGGTTTATGGCAGTTTAATGTTATGCCATTTGGTCTCTGCAACGCTCCAGCCACCTTCGAGCGTTTAATGGAACGAGTGTTAAAGGGACTCAATTGGAACTCATGCCTGGTGTATCTGGATGACATAATTGTCATGGGAAAGACCTTCGATGAACACCTAAAGAATATGGAAGAAGTCTTCAGGCGTATATCAGCGGCTGGACTGAAGCTCAGTGTTAAGAAATGTGCATTGTTTCAGAAGGAAGTCAAATACTTGGGGCATCGTGTAACAGCAGAGGGCATATCAACCGATGAAGATAAAATACGGGCAGTAAAGGACTGGCCTCGTCCTCAAAATCTTCACGAGTTACGAAGTTTCTTGGGACTCTGCACATACTACAGACGATTTGTGCCAAATTTTGCTAGTGTTGCTGCCAGCCTACATGAGCTAACCAAAAAGTCGCGACCTTACCAGTGGAGTGAAGCAGCCGAGGAAGCATTCCAGAAGCTCAAGGAATTATTGTGTGTGGCACCTATCCTGGCATATCCAGTAGCTGGGCAAAAATTCATGCTAGACACTGATGCGAGCGGATATGGAATAGGAGGCGTGCTGTCGCAAGTGGTAGATGGGACAGAAAAGGTTATAGGCTACTACAGCAGAGTACTTTCGAAGCCTGAAAGAAACTATTGCGTAACGCGACGAGAGCTTCTAGCAGCATTGGAGTGCATAAAACACTACCAAAAGTATTTGTATGGCCAACATTTTACGCTGAGGACAGATCATGCCGCACTCAGGTGGTTGCTGCAAATCAAGAGCCCTGAAGGACAGCTTGCACGCTGGATTGAGCGACTTCAGAGCTATGACTTTAGTATTGAGCACAGAAAAGGAGGCAAGCATAACAACGCCGACGCCCTTTCTAGGCGGCCATGTGATCTGGGGTGTAAGCATTGCACAAAGGCGGAGAGAAAAGAATTTGTTATTGATGTTCGGCTTACACATATAGAATCTAGTGAAGACTGGCCGACTGCACAAAGAAACGATCCCATATTGGCAAAAATTATAGCAGCTAAAGAGGAAGACAGAAGACCGACGCGAAGTGAGATCTCACCAGAAAGTCCACTGGCGAAGGCATATTGGGCCCAGTGGAACAGTCTAAGGCTGAAGGATGGCTACTCATGTCGCACCTGGGAAAGCACAGACGGCAAAACTGTGCTAGACTTAATCGTCGTGCCATCCTCCAAGATCAAAGAGGTCATGAAACAATTCCACAATGGTCCTAGCGGAGGTCACCTTGGTGTAACGAAGACGCTGGAAAAGATAAAACAACGGTTCTATTGGGTCGGCTGTCAACAAGCCGTAGCCGAGTGGATAGCCAATTGCCAGGAGTGCATTGCAGCAAAGGGTCCAGTACGAAGGAGTCGGGGGCAGCTTCAGCAGTACAATTCAGGCGCTCCCTTTGAACGTATAGCGATGGACGTAGCAGGTCCCTTCCCTGCTAGCAATGCTGGAAACCGATACGTTTTAGTGGTGATGGACTATTTTAGCAAATGGCCGGAAGTATATGCCATTCCCAATCAAGAAGCCAGAACGATTGTAGACACGTTTATAAGCAACTGGGTGTGTCGCTATGGTGTTCCCTTAGAACTACACTCCGACCAAGGCCGAAATTTTGAATCCGCTATATTCAAAGAGATGTGCGAAATATACGGAATAAGAAAGACCAGAACGACACCGTTACATCCGCAATCTGATGGTATGGTCGAAAGATTCAATCGAACGCTGGAGGAATACCTGCGAAAAGTGGTCAGCGCACATCAGAGGGACTGGGATGAGCATATACCCAAATTCTTGTTGGCATATAGATCAGCTGTTCACGATTCCACCTCACGAACACCAGCGAAAGTAGTCTTTGGATCTGAACTAAATTTGCCTGCAGATTTAGAGTTTGGTGTTAAGCCAACATCGACAGAAGGAGACGGCGAAAACTCTAGTCAGGCACAAAGGGACCTTCAGGAGATTCACGAATTCGTGCGGAGTCGTATAAAATTAACCAGTGATAAAATGAAAGCCAGATATGATCGAGCTGCCAACTCTGAGGGATTTAACGAGGGACAACTGGTTCTACTTTTTAACCCACAACGGAAGAAAGGATTATCACCCAAACTACAAACTCATTGGGATGGACCTTATAAAGTAATAAAGCGGCTAAACGACGTAGTTTACAGAATACAGAAATTTCAGAGCCCAAGATCAAAAATGAAAGTTGTGCACTTGGAGCGGCTAGCCAACTATGGAAAAGGTACATCTGTGTCTGTTCGGGACGAACAGGTTTGAGAAGGGGGTAGTGTTACGAAAGAAGAATTTATTCATTATAAGCTCTGAACAACAATACTCTCGAACAACAACAACAACATTAATGGCTTATTTTCTTACAATGATGGAAGAAAGAAACGCCTCATACAAAAATTCGCATTTACGCATACACACACACAGATTAAATAAACACTCTTCTGTTAAATACACAGCCACATACATAAATACAAGCATAAACAAATAAACAGCCACACACACAGGTATAAAGAAATAAATAGCCACAAACACAAGTATAAAGAAATAACCAATCACACAAACAGAAAAACAAGAGCAATAACATTCGAACCTGCCAGATATGTCTGGAATAGAACATTCTGGTGCTTTTAAAGCACCTATATAAAGTGAATCGTGCTGGCGAGCAGTATGGCAGTATTAATTTGAAAGTCAAAGAGTTAAGTTGTCGAATCTTAAGAGTGTTTAACAGTTTGCTGTATTTTTGAACAGTGGTGTTAAGTAAATAAAGTGACTTACTGTAAAAGTAATAACAGTGTGTATTTATTTTGCAATTAAAAGAACCCAACGTAAAGTAAAAACGTAACAATATATTCATGAAGAGTGAACAACAAGAATTATCCATATTATTCATGTGTATTGGTGATAAATTAGCTTATTTTCATTAATGTTCTTTTTCAGAAATGTTCATGTTAATTTATGAACGTTGAACATTTAAAAAATTTCTCATAAATGAACAAAACAGGTTTTTCTGCCTACGATCCCACATGTAGAAGTAAGAAATAAAAAAGAAGTAGACAAAACATTTTGATACTGCATTCCCCGGCAGATGCATATTACAAACTATGTGCGTACATTTATATATGCGAATGCTTGGCGCACATTTTTCTAAGATACCCAAATATGAAGACTTCGTGAACAACAAAATTTTTTCTCATTTATTCACTTTTGAACAGACAGAGAACAAATAAATCATCGCATTCATAAATAAAAAAACACAAATTATTTTGTAGTTTCTCAGTCATACATATATGAGAAGATACGGCTAAAAAATAAAATGTACACATTCATACATGAATGAACAGTGGGCGAAACTTCTTATAAAGATCCTAATCCTGTTGTCAAAACAGTCTTAAAAATTTATGAAATAATATATAATTATGAAATATCTATATTTGCATACATTTTAAAATAAAACTTTTTGTTGCTTTGAAATTAAACAATGAAAAACTTTCGAGTTACAAATGCTACGTAGGCCGTAGTACATTATATCCATGTCAACCAAAATCATTAACGACATTGTTATTTGTACAGGTATTTTTCTTGGTTTTTGACGATAACTACTGAACCAAACACTTAAACAAGGAATGAATTTTTTTAAGTCGACTGAATATATCTTGAAAACTGGGTACCAGTGGATTGCAACATTTTGCGACAATAAACGCCGTATTATAGTTATTTATAACAAATACATAGGTATTTATTTATGAAACATATTCGTTTAAAATTATATATAATATAAAATTATGTATAATGTGAAAACTATCAACGGATATAAAGAAGGCGTTGGGACTTTTTCCCTTTACTCCCTGTTTTGGATGCACAAGGACTTCTAGTCGCATTCCATGCTTAAGTAAATCGTTCTTATACAGACAAAATGTTTTTTTCTTTTCAAGATTAGTTGTTCTAAGGTTTTTAAAATTGTATAAAGAATTTTACATTTATTTTTAATTATAATTAAATTTTTCTTAATTTGTTTTGGAACCGAACGAACCCACACGGCCAGACTAATAGACTAGCTCACTAACAATCAGTCCATCGTGCCATTTGAATAGCAAGCAGCATTCAATTAAATGAAGGCCAATTAAATGGACTTCTGCTTTTAAAAATGAGAAATCTATAATAAAAAACCCAACGGGAATAAAGGCATTTATTACATATAAAATATGTTATATATATGTACTTTAGAAAGATATTGCTCAGGAATCAAGATAATTTCAATCGACATAAAAAGTAAATATGATTACCACGTATACTTCCACATTTTCAGAAGAACGGTGCATCCCCGTTTCTTCGTGTGAGAATTGTTTGTGTTTTTTAACCGACTTCAAAAAGAAGAAGAAGGTTATCAATTCATCTCAATGTTGTTTTTTAGGGTTCCGTACACAAAGTGTAAAAACGAAACCCTATTGTTTTCGCTACAATGTCTGTCCGTCTGTCAGCGCCTTTTATCTCTGGAACCGTAATAGGCAGACTCTTGAAATTTTCACAGAAGTGGTATAACTGTGGCCGCTATAGCAACAAATATTAAAACTTATAGGGTGGTCCGATAGAGAGGTGTTATTTGCTTTTATGTCTTTATTTCTTGAGCTATAGGAGCCAACCACTTAAAATTTGCAGACAGTAATTAATTCTATGTTCGCTTGCTATTAAATTAAACCTTAAAATTAAAGGGTGTTCCGAGAGTGACGTGCTTTGCGTATATATGCCCTAAGTTTTGAACTATAATAGGTAGACTCTTGAAATTTTTACGGATGATGTATAGCTGTTGCCGCTATAGCAACAAATACTAAAAGTTATAGGGTGTTCCGATAGAGAGGTGTTATTCACGAATATGTGTTTACTTCTTGAACCCTAGGAGGCATAGACTCAAGATTTAAAAACAGTAATTAAAACTTTGTTCGCTTTATAAACAAGTATAAAAAAAAAACCTAAAAATTAAAGGGTGTTCCGATTGTGGTATGATTTGCGTGTATAAGGCCTAGTTTTTGAACCATTACAGGTAGACGCTTGAAATTTTCACAGAAGGTGTACAGCTGTGGCCGCTACAGTAACAAATACTAAAACTTATAGGGTGTTCCGATAGAGAGGTGTTATTCAAGAATATGTGTTATTTCTTGAACTGTAGGAGGCATAGACTCAAGATTTAAAAACAGTAATTAAAACTTAGTTCGCTATATAAACAAGTATAAAAAAATAAAACTAAAAATTAAAGGGTGTTCCGATGTATAAGGCCTAAGTTTTGAACCATAATAGGTAGACGCTTGAAATTTTCACATTAGGTGTATAACTGTGGCCGCTATAGTAGCAAATACTAAAACTTATAGGGTGTTTCGATAGAGAGGTGTTCTTCACGAATATGTGTTCATTTGTTGAACTGTAGGAGGAATACACTAAAAATATGCAAGCAGTAATTAAAACGTAGCTCGCTATATAAACAAGTATAACGAAATAAACCTTAAAATGAAAGGGTGTCCCGATGGTGACGTGCTGTGGTGTATATGGCTTAAGTTTTGAACCATAATATGTAGACTCTTGAAATTTTCACAGGAGGTGTATAACTATGGCCACTATAGCATCGAATAATAAAACTTATAGGGTGTTCTGAAAGTGATGTGTTATTTGTGTTTACGTCTTTATTTCTTGAGCAGAAGAAGGCAGACATTTAAAAATTACACACAGTAATTAAAATTGTTGTCTATATAAACAAGTTTAAAAATAAACCTAAAAAGTAAAGGGTGTTCCGATAGTGACGCGATTTGTATGTGTATGGCAGACTTTTGAATTTTGCCCAGATGGTGTAATGCTATGGCCGCTATAGCAACGAATACTAAAACTTATAGGGTGTTCCGTATATGACGTGTTATTTACGTCTTTATTTCTTGTGCTGTAGGAGGCAGACATTTAAAATTTACACACAGTAATTAAAAGATTGTTGGCTATATAAACAAGTATATAAAAAATAATCCTAAAAATTAAAGGGTGTTCCGATAGTGGCGTGATTTGCATGTAAAAGGCCTAAGTTTTGAACCATAATAGGTAGACTCTTGAAATTTTCGCAGAAGTGGTATAACTGTGGCCGCTATAGCAATAAATATTAAAACTTATAGGGTGTCCCGATAGGGAGGTGTTATTCACGAATGTGTGTTTATTTCTTGAACTTTAGGATGTATAAGGCCTACGTTTTGAACCATAATAGGTAGACTCTTGAAATTTTAACAGAAGGCCACTACAGCAATAAATACTAAGACTTATCGGGTGTTCCGAAAGTGAGGTGTTATTTGCCGTTATGTCTTCATTTCTTGAGCTATAGGAGGCAACCATTTAAAATTTGCAGACAATAACTCTATGTTCGCTTTCTATTAAATTAAACCTTAAAATTAAAGGGTGTTCCGAGAGTGACGTGCTTTGCTTGTATATGGCCTAAGTTTCGAACAGTAATAAGTAGACTCTTGATGTTTTTACAAGAGGTTTATTACTATGGAAACTATAAAAAATAATAAAAATTAAAGGGTGATCCATCAGTGGCATGTTTTTGACATATATTACCTTATTTTTGGAACCGCAATAGGTAGGCCTGATATTTTTATAGAAAGGTTATTAGCATGGCCGTTAAACAACAAATCCTAAAACTTAAAGGGTGTTCCAATAGCGATGCAATTTTGGGGAATATGACTTTGATTTTAAAAAGAAAAGGGTGCCCCATAAGACATGAAAAAATTAAAAACTTGAGTTTTTAAAGGCGTACTAGACATAGTGCGGAACCCTACGTGTGTGAGACTAGCTCGCACTTGACTGATTTATTTATAATTGTGCCCGCAGAACTCAGTCATTTACGAACCGATTTTCTTCTTTATTAGATAAGTTATGCTTAATGATTAGTCCCATTTTAAAAGATGTTCAAAATCTTAAAAATTAAAGGGTGCCCCCACACAACATAAATGATTTTTACGTGTATTTTGAACTGTAAAGGGCACCAACTTTAAAAAAGTGCGTGTTACTATAGCTCTCGATAACAAAAAATTATAAAATAATAAACTTAAAAATTAAAGGATGTACCATAGGTGACTTAACTTGTCATATTGGCCCCATCTTTTGAACCTTTAGAGAAAAACATTTGAAAATTATATTAACTTGTCTGTTATAATAACAAATAAAAATATTTGAAAGCATAAATTTAAGGGTGTCCTAATATTTTATACAATTTGATGAATATTGCCAAAATCTTATATACACATAGTATGTGAATGCTATGCTGTTGTTGCTACATGAAATTACATGGTGCCTCATAAAAGACGTTTTTCGGTGCAAACAGAGAGATGCTTCAAAATTCACATAGTCTTTACGTCTATGCCCGCTACAATAAAAGGTAAACAAAAAATAGTATACTTAATTTTGACGTATATTGTTCATATTTTATTTGATTTGATTACTCCCTTTTAAATTTTTTGTTTAGATTCGATGCGTACCTTTGTGTTTTGAAGTCGGTTTTTTATTTTTAAATTTTGTTAAAAAATAAAAATATTCGTTATTTCACATCCTCTTCATGTGACCCCTTTTTAGGGTTTCGATACAATGTCTGTCCGTCTCTCAGCGCCTTTTATCACTGGAACTGTAATAGCTAGACTCTTGTATAGCTGTTACCGCTATAGCAACAAATACTAAAACTTATACGGTGTTCCGACAGAGAGGTGTTATTCACGAATATGTGTTCATTTCTTGAACTGTAGTAGGCATAGACTAAAGATTTACTAACACTAATAAAAACTTAGTTCGCTTTATAAACAAGTCTAAAAAAATAAACCTAAGAATTAAAGGGTGTTCCGATAGTGGTGTTATTTGCATATATTAGGCCTAAGTTTTGCGCCATAATAGGTAGACTCTTAAAATTTTCATAGAAGGTGTATAACTGTGGCCGCTATAGCAACAAATACTAAAAGTTATATGGTGTTCCGAAAGTGACGTGTTATTTCCCTTTATGTCTTTATTTCTTGAGCTATAGAGGGCAGACACGTAAAATTTACAGACAGCAATTTAAACTATGTTCGCGTTATCAGCAAGTATACAATATTAAACCTAAAAATTAAAGGGTGTTCCGACAGAGATATGATTTGTACGTAAATAGCCTTATTTTTTGAACCGTAATAGGCAGACTCTTGAAATGCTGATAATAGATGTTGTACTTCGGCCGCTGTAACAGTTACTAATAACTAAAAGGTGTTCCATCAGTGATATGTTTTTCACGTATATTACCTTATTTTTTTAACCGCAATAGGTACGCGCATGTATATAGAAAGTGTATTAAAATGGACGCTATAACAACAATTACTAAAATTTAAAGGGTGTTCCAACAGTGATGCAACTTTCGCGATTACGACTTCAATTTTAAAATTAAAGGGGGACTCATGAGACATGAAATATTTAACAACTTGAGATTTTAAAGTTGTACTAAACATAGAACTCTATGTGTATGAGTCTAACTCGCACTTTTCTGATTTATTTATTTAAAATTTTATAAATATAATTTTTTTATATGGTTATGCCTAAGAATACAAAATAAATATAAATCAGAAACATCAGTAAACTAAACTTATTAAGGATAAAGCATAAAATATAAATGTAAAAAACACAAAACATATTACAAAATAAGAAATAAAAAACAACAAATTAGCTTACATTCAGTGTTTACAAACAAACACAAACACAATAAATACAATTTTCGTGAAGATCCTCTATTATTGCACTGAAAGTAAGTTAATATTAGTTTATATACTTATAATAATTATTGCACTGTGTTTTTTATATTTTGTTGCTTATTTGTTAAATGCCACACAATTTGTTTGGGCACAATTCTCTGTGTCACCTTTAAAGTTAATTCTCTCCTTCGATCTTCTATTATGTTAATTGCCAAATCCAGTGGAATACTTGTTTAAAAATAAAAATATATTTTTTTAATTTTAATATTGAAATTTCTTAGGTTTTTAATAATTGAAAATGTTTTTTCTATTAGTTTTAATAATAAGTATATAAATAAAAATGTATTTATAAATAATATAAATGTATACATTAGTTTATGCTTAAGAAATAATGAATTCTAAAATACGATCGCAGCATATATTATAATAATGCATTACTTTCCTAGGACATGCTTCGTGTTAAGTGTTATGAATACTGGAAGCAGAATATTATACAATATTTGTATTACCTACTCGTTTCTTATTGTTTACCTTCTACCGCTAGGTATTTTAGAAGAGAGAGACAAGGCCTTCTAAAAGAACCTCTTTGGAAAGCATAAAAAATGCTAGTCGTAGGGAGAGAAGGTCAATCAAAAGAAATTGAAACTTTGTTCTCTGATTTTAGTATATTAATTTTTAATTTTAGTTTTTCGCAAATTTATTTTAGCATTTAAATGGTATTTTTCGATTTTTTTAACTAAAAAGAGCTAGGGAGAAATTAAAATTGCATGGTAATAAAGTAGCTTTAATTTTTTTGTATAATAGTTTATACAAAATACTTCTGGCAACTTTTTGAGTAATTACCGAAAAAAATTAACAAAAAATTAAAAAAAAAATTACTTTCTTATATTTTTTCTCAATATTAAAGAATATTATTATCATTCTAAAAATAAAAAAATTTGGGAAAAATCGGAAGGGTATGTCGAATACGTACTACGCTATAAACATAAGCTAGGCAAAAGCTTTTGTATCGCCAAATTATAAAATTTATTAAATCGGGTATCCTTCTTTAAAGCATCGTTGTGTCGTTTCTCTAACCATCCAAAATAAAAACTGAATCTCGACTATTTTCAATGTTTGGTCAAATCCAACACTGTAATATGTAATACGGGTATTTATAAAATACACATCTGTGCAGAGCTTTTGTACATATACCAACGTGAAGCAACTGTTATTATTAATTTTAAGAAAGGCCCTAACTCCTTTTTTTAATCCAGTTTTTTGTTGCATATTTGGATACATGATCTTATAATACCTATGTATAAATAAAAAAAAAAAAATAGTACAGCATTAAAACGCTAGGAGATTTTAATAAAATAATTGCGTTAAAAAATAATTCGGTACTACAAAACTATAATTTTTATTAATTTTTTTGATTGTCCTGTAAAGTATGAAAAACGTTAGTTAGGCCCTTTTTATATTAAGGTATCGATATTTATATTTATATATATATTTATATATATATATATATATATATATATATATATATATATATATATATATATATATACCACTTGAATTATTTCAGTTTTTTTTTTGATCATTGTTATTTTACGTTGTATTATTAATATTAAAGGTATTTTATATATACATATATATTTATCTATTTCTCTCTCATCACTCATTGTGTGTTAGACTTCCATTGTGTAAGTAGTTTTATGTGTACATGTTTTCTTTTTTGTATACACATAAGAGAGGAAGTGATGAGTCTCATTGGACCAATATACAATTTATCTGGTTTTAGTAATCAAACGCTTTATAACCAAATAACTTTGTGAATGTTTATGCTGATTGCTGCTGTTGCCATTTTATACTCGAATATTATCAGGGTTGGTAAAGTTAGTACAATTGTACCATTTTTGGTACAATTATAACCTAAAGTACAATGGTACACCAATGACTCATTTGGTACAATTGAAACATGTTTCTATCAATTATGTTGCGGAATATTTTAAATGCTAACTGTTACTCTTATTTCAACACCTTAAAAACTTTATTTTTACCCGATTTCAACTCAAAAACAGATTAAGAGAAATCACGAAACTGCTAAGAGATCTACTAGAATCCCGAAGAATTGCATCTCTACCAAAATACTTCATTATGGCGTGCAACAAAAAACCTTAGAAGACCTGTAATACGTAAGCCTCCCTTGCGTACTTCATGCGGAGGTTGGGCAAGCAGTGATATCGAAAAAGGCAACTTATTTGTTAAGCATTTAAATACCGTATTTATGCCGAATATATCTTATAAATTTGCTGAGTTACCACCTGTAGATGTTGAAGCAGCAATTCCCCTTCGATTTAACTTACAAGATATAGCAGAGGCAATGTATGGTTTCGACAAAACAAGTAACAAGATGATAATGGAACTTCCCCAGATAGCAGTTAGAATAATTCTATGTATTTTAAATGTCATTCTACGCCTTGAGTATTTTCCTTCAGACTGGAAGGTTTCTCTTATTGCTAAGAGATACCTAAGCCAGGAAAAAATCACACAAAGGTGGAGTTCTACAAGCCATAAAGTCTGTTATCAGTATGTCAAAACTACTTAAGAAAATGTTAATCACTAAGCTGATACCAATTTTGATCGAAAAAGGATGTATTCCGAACCACAAATTCGTTTTTAGAAGACAGCACAGCACTATTGAACAAACGCAGAGATTAGTAAATGCATTAAAAAAGTTCATACCTTAACATTAGCCGACGACACTGCTTTTCTAAGCATTCATGAAAGCCTCCAATCGGCATTTCAATACTTACAAGACCATATATTTTATTTGGAATTGTGGATAAAAAAATGGAGAATAAAAATCCACGAACAAAAATATAGTCAATTAACCTTCACTCTGCCCTCACCTCAACACTCAGAAGTCAAATACTTCGGCGTACATCTCGATAGACGCTTAACCTGGAAAAGTCACATTGAAGCAAGAGCAGTGAAAATGGGTTATTTATTGCAATAAGTTTTTTTTACAAGTTCAGCCTTTTGATTTTATTTACGAGTCTCTGATTTTTGCTGCTTATAGACTGAGTGTATGGTAGATCACGTGTACATGCCCATATCTCAGAAGAGTGTATGCTCGAATGCCTCTCCATCTGATTTATGGATTTAAGACATTCCTGGACTAAATGGATTTTATAGAAATAACCATTACCTTTAAGTAGCAACAACTACTTGAAATATAAGTTTTGCGCCTTAAAATTTTGCGAAAATAAACTTATGTTGAACGAGTAAAATATAGATATTTGTAATATTTGATTTTTTTTTATTCTACACTAACTATAAAATTTCAGGGAAATAAAAATTATTCCAAATATTCCAAAAAAATAAAAAATATTCCAAACTTATACACAAAAATTTATTTAGTACAATTTAAGTCCAAAAAGTACAAATTTAGATTGGTACAATTTTAAAATTTAATTTGCCATCCCTGAACCGTATATTTTACTCTTTTAACTTTTTTTCTTTTAACACTTGTTAAAAAAAAAACGTTGCATGTTTTGTTGTACCTGTAAGTATGTAAGTGGAATTGAATATATTGGATACAAAATATACATACATATATGTACATTTATACACACGTATGTTGTTTAGTATTTATATTTTACTTCGGGATCACATTATACATCTTTGTTTTTCTTATTTTTTATACATTTTAATTTAATGGAACGGAAATTATCTATTTTATACTCATGAGATTTTCTTTAACAACTAAAACATTGCGAATAGGTGTGTGTGTATGTACATATTTCTCTTTTTACTTTTGATGCGTTAGATTCAGAGGATTTTCCTTTGCTTCCTTTTTCATTGCCATTCATTTTATTTAATTTTTTTTTATATTTTATTAATTAATTGGTTGAAATATAGAAAGTATCTCAGTACCCATTGTTCGGAAAACATACCGCTAAGAACACCAGAAGATGTGGACCAGAGTCTAATTTATTTTGATCAAAACCTTAAATCAGCTGCCCAACATGCGACAGAAACCAGACAACCAGCTAGATACAATCAAATTTACTTTGTAGATGTCGAGCGGCTCTTAGCTGAGAAAAGAAAAATTAGAAGAGAGTGGCAAGCACACCGATCTCCTCAACTCAAATCTAGACTTAAAGATTGCACGAAACGACTAAGACAGCTGCTAGAATCTCGAAGAGTAGCATCTCTAAAAAATTACTTGGAAGACCTCGATGCAACTGCTCAATCAGATTATTCATTATGGCGTGCATGGAAGGAATGATACCGAAAAAGGCAATTTGTTTGTTGGACATTTGAAGAAGGTTTTCACCCCAAATGTATGTACTGATATAGCTGAGTTACCATCAGTAGAGACTAGTGCCGTAGTACCCCTAAGATTTGAATTTTGCGATATTGAAAGGGCAATAGCAGATTTAAACACCAAAAAAGCCCCTGGCGTTGATAAAACAAGTAACAAGATGTTAGTTGAGTTGCCCCGTATAGGTCGCAGAATTATTCTGTTTGTTTTTAATGCCATCTTACGTCTTGAGTACTTTCCCACAGAGGGGAAGGTCTCTTTGATAACTATGATTCCTAAACCAGGAAAAGACCACACAAAAGTAGAATCATACAGACCTATAAGCCTTTTATCAAACGTGTCAAAGTTGTTTGAGAGAATATTAATAACTAAGCTGAATCCAATTCTTAGCGCGAAAGGATGCATTCCTAACCATCAATTCGGCTTCAGAAAACAACATAGTACGATCCAACAAACACACAGATTAGTAAATGTAATTAAAACGACCTTTGAAGAAAAAAATACTGTTCTGCGCTCTTTATCGACGTTTCTCAAGCATTCGATAAGGTTTGCCACGAAGGCCTAATATTTAAACTAAAGCTGAACTTGCCCGAAAACTTGTATAAGCTCTTAAAAGATTATTTAACGAATCGCAAGTTTTTATTAAAAGAAGGTGACTTTTTAAGCTCGCAACAGCTCATTGAAGCCGGAGTTCCCCAAGGTAGTATTTTGGGACCAATTTTATATTTACTGTACACATCAGATATGCCAATTAGCACCCTAGTCCACACATCAACTTTTGCAGATGACACAGCTTTTTTAAGTATTCATGAAAGTGCCCAAGAAGCATCACAACTTTTACAAGACCACATACTCAATTTGGAAAAATGGCTAGAAAAATGGAGAATAAAAGTGAATGAACAAAAATGTACTCACATAACTTTCACACTGCGCAGGGACTCATGCCCTCCTATTCGCATAAATAACCAAATGATACCACAGCTTTCAGATGTTAAATACCTGGGTATACATCTTGACCGTCGCCTTACTTGGAAAAGCCACATTGACTTCAAGTTAACACAAATGAAACTAAAAGCAGTACAACTAAATTGGCTTATTGGCAGAAACTCCACCTTGAGCTTAGATTGTAAACTTCTACTGTACAAGTCGGTCCTCAAACCAATTTGGTGTTATGGGATTCAGTTATGGGGCACTGCCTCAGCTAGCAATGTAGAAAAAATTCAAAGGCGCCAAAATAAGATTTTACGTATTATTACATCTGCTCCCTGGTATATAAAAAATTCGAACATCCACAAAGACCTAAATATGCCATCAGTTAAATCAGAAATAGCGGAACATGCAGTCACATATCTAAAGAGGCTTGAATCTCATCCAAACCCTTTGGCGCGTAACATGCTAAATGAACCTGGTTACATTCGACTAAAAAGAAGAGATACTGCTTTTCTTGGCCGTACATTAGAGGGATGACCCGCAAATGATTTCGAAATCCGTGAAACAAACATTATTTTTGTCTAGCACTGGCTGGACTTAAAAAGAATATTTTATTTTAGACTTAAGATACGAGTAATTATTGTTAGTTCAAAAATTATTGAAGATACAATAAATAAATTATGAAAAAAAAAAAAAAATATTTTATTAAAGTATCTTTGCAGATGAATATTGTTATACAATAACTATGACTTTGTGTTAATACTTCACCTTCATTAATTGAACTTTTAAAAGTGTAAGTGTAATCGGTTACTTTTTACTC
Source organism: Phasia obesa (assembly GCA_949628195.1). Classification (NCBI taxonomy): domain Eukaryota; kingdom Metazoa; phylum Arthropoda; class Insecta; order Diptera; family Tachinidae; genus Phasia; species Phasia obesa. Next base: position 71,183,224 of record OX451219.1, read on the forward strand.
TTTGAAAAGTAAAGTTCTTAAATAAAATAGATTAGAAGTACCATGGCGTAGTAAGGGTTTTTATTTTTAACCAACTTCAAAAAAGAAGGAGGTTATCAATTCCCCAATTATTTTTTTTAATAAGAATATGCTTACAGATTGTTCCCATCTAAAAATTGAAGGTTGTCCGCTTACAACATACATGTATTATGAAACGTTGTGGGCACCACTTTAAAATAAAAAAACTGCTTATCACTGTAGCTACCAATAACTAAAAGTAATTAGAAACTAAACTTACAAATTAAAGGGTGTCCCCATAGGTGACTTCATTTCATGTACATGGTCCTATTTGTTGAACCGTTATAGACATATACTTTAAAATTAGACTGAAAGTCCATTACGATGTCTGGTGTAATAAAAAGTATAAATATTTAAAATTATAAATTGAAGGGCGTTAATGTAATTTAATATATATGCCCAAACCGAACCGTTATAGATAGAGAGCCGAAATTTACAAAGAATCTGTACGGTTAAGTCTTTTATAACAAATGTTTAATTTTAAATTGGAAACAAAAAAGGTGTCCCAATAAGTGATATTATTTGACCTATATGGCCCTATCTTTGAGACCGTTTTACTCTGTCCACTATAACAAGTATAAATAAATAAAATTATAAATAAATGGGTCTCCCATAGGTGATGTAATTTCATGTATGCGGTGGTCTTTTCTTTCGAACCGTAATATAGAGATAATTGATATACATATATATATGCCAAATGTACAAAATTTAAAATTGGAAATTAAAGGGTGTCCCTATAGTTAATAAAATTTGATCATAAAGCCTTATGTTTTGAACCTTGAAGTTCTAACAGTAAAGGAAAGTATAAATAATAAAAGTTAAAGAGTGTCTTTTTCCCTATCATGCTTGACTGTTGGATATGTTCATAGTCTCAATTTTTAGTTTATTTACATTACATATTTATATATTTAATTTTCATTCGTTGTTTTTTTTAATGATAGATGACTGTTAACATTGATGTTTCTTAGGTTACCACGAATGAAATTTTACACAAAAGAATATATTTTAACAATATGGGTTAAGGGAGGTAAAGAAATTGAATTTAACTTTATATACAAAAAGGCATTGTAGTAGCACAGTTTCAACTTTTGGTAGCTTTTAAGTTTATGTAAAAAACGGTAGTATGTTGAATATTCTGTGTTATAAATTATAAAAACCCAAAAGTACAGTACCTTTTTATAACATAAAACGTACTATACTTTTGTGTACAGTACCTTTTTATAACATAAAACGTACTATAACATAAAACGTACTATACTTTTGTGTTTATTAAACCAACAAGAAAATAATTCTCATTTTTAAACTTAAAAATAGTTCTGTTCTGTAAAACTTTTTCTACAGAAGCACAGGATTATTTCAGAAAACTGGATTTAAGCAGGGGGTAAATAGATTTTTGTTTAACACTGTAAATATTATTGTTTGTTATGGCCCTTCTATAATATATTTTATTATTTTAAATGATTTGTTGTTTGTATATAAAAGCAACATGTGGAAACTAAATCCGTTTTGTATTAAATTTTGTAAGTTATGTTCATATGAATGTATGTATATTTCAATTATACATACATCTATTGATAAATTTATTTTGTAGTACATTTTAGATAACCCTTTTTTGTATGAGTACTAAGCTTTGGAATCAGAGAATTTTAATGCTTTAAAGTTATGAAGAAACCAATAAATTGGATATATGTATTAAGTTTTTGGTGAATATGTAAAACAAATAAATTGAAGTCAGTTTTGCTGTCAGGTCACTTTAAGTACTTTATTCGAAAAAAAAATGCAACTTTTGTATAATTTCTTTTCATTTCTAGAGATAAATCTAAATTTAATAAATCAAATATTCCAACCTACCTTCAATTTTAAAACAAATTATATTGCCCGTTTACAAATAAAATATACACGATTTTTTTTGTTTGTTTTAAAGGCCTAATGCAAAATTACATTATGTTTTCTTGTATTCTACATTACACAACTTTGTGATTTTTGAAATTGTTAGAAGAGTGAAATTATTTTTCCTTTTGATTTCCACGGTGAGATCATGAACCTTAATTCCCTAGAAATTTTGAAAAGTCATTTTTAAAGCGTGTGAATATTTTCTTGCATTATTTTTATTTGAATTAATATTTATTCTGGGTTAAGTTCTTTATTATAAAGAGATAAAGAAAATTTAGACACTAACAGAATGTAATGCATTCATTTAAAAATAGTACAAATAAAATTAAATTTGTATTATTTTTATTTTGAAATTTTTTTGTATTATTAAAATTAGTTTTTCAATTATAATGTTCCAAATGCTCTTCTTATGAAAATTTTAAAAGTCATTTCTTATTTTTAATTTTTTTGTGTTATACAAATTATTTCTTCAATTTAAATATTCCAAATGTAGTTTTAACAATATAACTTACCCCCGTGTTACGTGGCATCTGTCTTAAACTTTTTCGATGGTATACACAGATTTAAAATTAATGTTTTCATAAAAGAATAAATAAGTAGGTCAAAAATTCGAATTCAAACACCGATTGCAATTAAAATCAATACCTTATATTTTTGGGGTATTAAAACCTTAATTTTATAAATAGCGTGCTATTAACCCAAATTATATATTCATTGAAATTGATTACTACGGGGTAAGATAGCTACCAATGCCATTTAAATGATAAGATTTTTAAAAAGTAGCATTCCACTTCGTGTTCGATGTGGAATTGATATGTAAAGACATGCTTTGTTTAAACGGAAATTTAAGGGTGAACCAAAATATGCTGGAAGCTGCACACTCGTATAATTTTATATCCCTGTTTACATTTCTAATGCATTATTTTAGAAGAATATGATATGACTAAATATTACAAGCTTAATTTAACCTTGAACCCTTCGAAACCAGTGACATATATTTTTAATTTATCTCGTTTAACTTTTAACTAATTGTGTCATTTCACAAATTAAATAAAATGGATATCTCAATTCTCAAACTCTACTATATAACTACTTGTTAAATAATTTTAAATCACTTTTGCGATTCCTATATTTTCAAATCTTCCGAATAAAATAATAAAAAAAAAAATTAAAAAATTCAACGAAATATTAATATGGAGTTAAGCGATTCATCTTAATACCAAGAGTAAAGCTTTGTTTCATGTGTTTAACATACTATAAGAAAGATACATGTACATTAGGGTGTCCGTTATTTTTAAAAGTCTTTATTTTATTCCCTTTGTTAAAAGATGAACCCATGCCGCATATCCCCCCCCACCATTCAAGGCCGACGTTGCATGGGTTATATTCAAATTTGAGGGGGGGGGGGGGGTCGTCCCGTGGTGCACCCTGAAGATTTTGGGGTTTGGTCGCTGAAATTGGCGGAGAGCTGCTAATTTGAACGAAAAACGTTCAGAAGTGGTATGCAAACCCGCACAGTACTTCCGCACAGATTTTTAACAAAAACCAGGAACCAGGACTAGTGAAAGTCTTCTCACAGATTTGGGAAAATTCATGGTGGTTCCTAAGGGTCTCCCTAACACTTTTACATGCTCACCAGCAGCATACCAGCTACAGTGTTGGTATGAAAAATTCGCGTGCCGCGGCTCCCGCCTGGAAGCGCGCATTCAGGCCTGATGCGGCACGGGTTCCCGACCTCCGATCCTAATGAGTGAGGGCTCATTTTTAATCTTTTAACAAAAGGAAAAAAATGGGGGGTGGGCAACCCTGGATTAAGAAGATTATTTTTCACCCTATAAATAACGGACACCCTAATGTACATACATAAAAGTTATAAAAGTATGACAATATTTTTGTGTTCTCTATTGTTGACTTGCGGTACAGAAGTATTTTTGGTAGGTATGTATATCATAACTAAATATTTACAAACTTGGACTTTGATTTCAGATAGAAATAAATTTTATACATATATGTATGTATGTACATATTTTAATTTTTGTATAAAATATTTTTATTATAAAAATATTGTAAAGAAAAGAAAAAAAATTAATGAAAAATTTAATTATTCTCCCTTTTTGCATCAGAGGTGAAGTTTGTAACATTATAAGTATGTTTTCAACGCATTTTAAACTGTCTTTGTAATAAAGTAATGTGTGTCAGCCTTTCGATGCTTTAATAACAGAAGACCCATTTAAATAAAACATATTCCACCTTTAAAAATCTCCAAATAGTATTTAAAATATTACATATCCTGTTTTCTCTCATTTGAATAAATCAAAAATATGAACCATTACTGTGTTGTTACTGTTATTTTGTATTGTATAATGTGTAAATGCAATATAAAAAAATGCTTTAAGTATAAATTGTTCACAACAAATTTAACGAGAACCTTTTTTTGAAATTGTAAATTATTTTGTCTATTTAAAGTGGTTTTACACGGCGTTACAATACATATGACATTTTTCATTTATAACGTGTACGATTTTGACGTGACAAAGCATCTGACATCCTGTAATGCCAACTTGATATTTTGCTATTTTAGGTTTTTCGTGGTACCAAAAGCACTAAAAGCGTGGAAAAAGCACTATATTTGCATCTTTGCATCAGATGTGGTTGGAAATACAAAACTGTGTGGCTGTAAAATTATATATTATAGGTTATGTTAGATGTAATTACACATGTACGTTTGAAAGCAAAAATTATAAAACGTATGTAAAATGTCTATTTTGACAAACACATGAAATTACATATGGGTTATCAAACTGACAAGTCATATGGCAAACACACGTCGTGTAAAACCATTTTAACAACCTTCATGCATAAAGAAGAGTTCTTTCTCTAGCGTTGCGGTTGAAACAGGCATGGAAATTTGAAATAGTGTCTGCCAACTAATAGAAAAGAACTGTTTAAGTTTTGTGTTTTTATATACCAAAAAAAAGCAAAAATTGTGACATTTGTATTCCTGTTATTATGTATGAGGAATCGAGATGGACTATGAACAAAAAAGGTGAATAAATTTGGAATAACTGTTTTTTACCAGGTTTATTTAACTTCAGCTATTTGCTCAGCTTATCAACTGGAGAAAAATTAACATAATATAAAATTCAAGACTAGCAATACATAAGTCGTACAAATGATTTTAAATGTAGAAGCTGACAACTTTAATATCAAATTTTGGGAGTGCTTTTAATTTAAGAATTCTTTCTGAACCATTTTGCCATGTACATATATAAATACTGCAGTATTTTTCTCTTAAAATTACCACCACTGGGTTAAAATGTGTGTAAATGTATGTGTGTACCAGTGAGCTTAGATTAGACATGGCTGTCATAACAATAGTAATACATACACACTTTTTCACTAATACATGCATACGTTCTCAATTGTACTACCTACTGTCTTGAATATTTTGAAAACAGTAAATAGGACAAAGATTTGACGTATGCTGACAAAAATTAAGTTTTTGTATACAGAAAAAAAGGGAAAAATAGAAAATTATATGAATTTTATTTGAACTATTTTTGAATTAA
>OX451219.1:71188942-71425863 GCA_949628195.1 Phasia obesa
TAAGTTCGGATGAAATAAATGTGACTCTGCAAATGTTCCTGCCAAATTCTGGAGAATATCGACAATTATTATTTGTATAGTGTAGTTTAATTTGTTTGCATTTAATACGAAGCAACAAACGATATAGCGTCGAGCGGCAATTTTAGTGGCAAGTGGCTTATTCTGAGCGGTAAGTTGGTAAAATGCCATTGTTAAGCGAGGTTTGTTTGAAACTTTGAAATTTATATTTATATAAACATATGTATATATAGGAAAGTAATTCTATTAAAAAAAGAAAATTTTGTGTTCGTTCTATAAATCGAGCAAGGATACACTACAGTAAATTTAAACATTTATAATTCTCTACTGTTTTCTCAACCACCATTTCAAAGATTGCCATCCTATCTTTCTTTTTCCACTTTAAGAAATTCTGCATCATTTTTTGTGGCTATTTTTTGTGGAAAAACTGCTTATGTTTTATTATGTATTTTGAAGTAGACCACTTTAAGACTTTGTAGCTGGTTTTTATTAATTTATTCCCATTGCAGTTAATTATGAGCGGCACCACTCTGCTGCTCAAAAATCTTTTAATTTCTGGCCGCTCTGCCGCTTATTGCGTAGCGTAGGCCTTAGTCTTAAATGTGAAATATATAAGCCAACAAACAATACGTACATATGTTTAATTCTATCTATACATATAATAAAACTGTAACAGAATCATTTCCGTACATAATATATTTTTTGAAAATTTTATTGCTGGAGCAGTTAGTAATCGAAATGAAATACAAAACACCAATTTTTAGAATTTTTGTCTGTCTGTGTTAGCATCACGTAAAGACTACTGGATGAATTTTAATATTTTGTGAGGAGATAACTTCAAATACAGGATACGTTTTTCCCATAAAAATATTTCATTTAAGAGAGAAAATAGACAGTGCATTTTTTTGAATGCGGGATATTTAAAACACTATTTACAGAACTCTACAATAATTTAGAAATTAGAAATTTTAGAATTGTATCCTGGGATATATGTAGAAATATAAAGAAAATCGAACAAAATATTGTTAGGACACCCAACTAGCGGGCACAGCTAGTAAATTATAAAATTTATAACTTCTTGCAACATTCAAAACGTAACTTCAGATTATGTTTTAATTTTTTAAATAAAAAAGCAAGTATATTTTTTAGCAAATACATTCACACAAAAATCCAGAATGCCGTTTTTGCATTGAATTTGTTAAGATTTTTGATTTGGTTGTTAAAACAAAAAATGAAATAAGACAACCTCTAGTTTCGCAAGATGTACATTTAAAATATGTATTTATTTTTACAATCAATCAATATATATATGTATATATATATATATATATATATATATATATATATATATATATATATATATATATATATATATATATATATATATATGTATATATTATATATATATATATATATATATATATATATATATATATATATGTTTCACGGTTGCTGCTGTCATTTGCGGGTCATCCCTCTAATGTTTGGGCGAGAGAAGCAATGTCTCTCCTTCTTAGACGAATTCATGTTCCTTTAGTATGTTGCGGGCCAGCGGATTTGGATATGTTTCTTCTTAAAAACGTTACCGTATATTTCGATATTTCTGCTTTAACTGATGGCACTTGCAGATCTTTGTGGATGTTCGAGTTTTTATGTACCATGGATTTTTCTATATTGCTAGCTGAGGCAGTGTCCCATAATGGGATTCCATAACACTAAATTGGTTTTGGAATTGAGTTGTTTAACAAAAGTTTTTAATCTAAAGCGAGAATAGTATTTCCGCCTGGACTGCTGTTAACTCCATTTGTGTTAACTTGATTCTATGTTCCAAATAAAGCGCCAGTTAAGATGTATGCTGATATTTCACGTCTAAGAACTGAGTTATAGTTTTCTTATTTATGCGAATAGGGGGGCACGATTCTCTACGCAGTGTGAAAGTTATGTGAGTACTATATTCGTTTTTAGGTTTTCGTAAACAATGGTAAAATCGTAACCCTGACTTATATCGATCAGATTTTTTTTCGTATGTCACAGGTATCCACATGATTTTGAAATGTACCTCCTTATCTTTTGAACCATAATAGAAAGATCTTTGAAATTTACACAGAGCATGCGTTACTATGTCCACTTTAACAAGTCGAATATAAAATTAAAGGGTGTCACCATAGAAAGCGTGATATTGACGAATATGGCCATAACTTTAAAACTATTCTTTGCGGACGCTTGCGAATTTTTCCACACATTTATGTTTGTTTTTTGTATTAGAAAATATATATTAATATTATTATCAATGTAACCTGACCAGAGGGCGAAAAACTTTCAACATGGTTTTATTGAGTTTTAAACAATCCCCTCCATCAAAGAAACCCCCTGACCATCGCCTGGAAAAAAGAGATAATATGACTAAGAGGTCAAACAGCCGCCACCCCCTGGGAAAAACGAAAAATGTAGAAATCAAAGATTAGCAAGGTTTCCCACCATATTCCCATCATCCTATGACCCGCTTCAGCCGACCAATCACTTAGAACAACAACGTATCAACCGAACTAACACTAGGCAACAAACTGAAGCTAACGGCAACACCTTTGGCACACGGAAGAGGAAGACTCGAAAAAATTCACGAAACGTTGGGGAATATGTGATAAAGCTAGTTTTTTATTTACATAAAACACTTACTAGCTTGTAACGCTATATGATACACATTTTAAAGAATATTTTACATGACCAAAAATATACAACACCAATAAAATAATATATTATTAATTTCCAATTATTATTAATATCAGTCGATAATCAAACCTGTTATTTAAAAGCATGTTATGTATATGTTTGTATGTTACCTGAAAATATAAGATAAAAAATCGATTACTTTCAAATAACTTTTTATTGCTATTATACGCTTGAATAAAAATGATAAAATTAAAAAAATTGAATTTTCATCAACAGAAAGACGTGAGACCTTATTAGCAAAAAAAAAATTAAATACTTTATTAAATATTTTTTATTCTCAAAATAATATTTTTGCGGCGTCTGCAGTAAAACAATTAAATCTGGCATCAATAATATTTTTTCCAAATTGTGTTTCATCAAAAAGACCAGAAAATAAACATAATTTGAGAAATTTAAAATTTTCTTACGCGAGAAAGGAAAAAAAAAATTGTTAACAAAAAAAAAAAAAATAAAACTTTTTTCTTTATTACATAAAGAATAAAAGTTCAAAGCATATTCGAATCGAAAAATTAATTATTTTTGGTTTAAGGTGTTAGGGAAACTACCCCTTGCCCCTTCCCGATTATGGCCAAAATTTATACAGCTCTTCATCTCCATAAACCAAAGGCACGTACTGAATTGCATTTTGATATGTCAAACGGTATGACCTGTAGAGCGTTTACAAAATTTGGGGGTAAGGAAACTATCCCTTGCTCCTCCCGATTATACAGCTCTTCATAACCACATACCAAAGGCACATACTAAATTTCAGTTTGATATGTCAAACGGTATGACCTGTACAAACTCCAAAAAAATAGTGCCATACACCCACCCACAGACATCATCGCGAAAATAGTCAAAATGGATTCAGGAGACCTCTAAACGTATAAATCCCGACCTCGATTTTTTTCATGATTACTATACTTTACCTTATACTGCCTATGGTAAAGTAAAAATTCAAATAATACAGAGTAATTACTACAGTTACTTTTGCAACATAAGCACTAGATATATAAATTAGATTTTATATTTTATTTTTTGTTATTTATTTTTCAACTTGTGTTAAATTAACAGCTGGCATATAATACATAACAACAGTTTAAATAACAATTGTAAGTAGTTGAACGGAGAAGTCCCTGAACCGACTTTTCATTTGCATTAATATGAGTTAATTAAAATAACGCGAATATAAAAAAATAAAAGTAGATCTGGTAATGTTGTGAGCAATTACTTTGCTCGACTTAATCCGACTCGTCTTAATGAACATTACAATACTAGCTGCATATGCAACAGCCATATGCCTTAAATAAGGGTACGAAAGCGTATTGTATACCTTTCGTATCACACGGCCACACACAGATATACATATGTACATATGTATTTACATTATATAACTTTTGATTGTATGTATTGCATGTACTCGAACCGTACGGAAGTAAAACAATAAATTTTTTAAATACAAATTAAACATCGGACTCGCACTCAGACCTTATACTTATGTTTGTATGTAGATATATGTATGGATTGTGTATGAAAGCAAACCTGATTAAACCTGATAGCATTTTAAACACAAACTTATACACAATAATTTAAAAATTAAGTAACGGAGCGTATAACAAAAGAAAGTAAAACCACAACACAAGCAATATAAGCAACCAAATAAACATTCATAGGTAAAATATAAGAGTTTGTTAATTCACAAAAACTCTTGATTTAATTGCATGCGTAAGCTTGTGAAAATACTTGCGTTGATATATATACTAAACGAATGTAAATAGGCTATACATATATACATAAGCATAATACATTGTAAACTAGGTGTCCACAACTACATAAAATCCTTGAAAAGTGTATGTATTGGTGTGTTAGCACTGAGGAAAATCTTCGTATTGTATATGGCCAATTTTCTTTTTTAGGGTTCCGTACACAAAGTTTAAAAACGTAACCCTATTGTTTTCGCTACAATGTCTGTCCGGCTGTCCGTCTGTCAGCACCTTTTATCTCTGGAACCGTAATAGGTAGGCTCTTGAAATTTTCACAGATGATGTATAGCTGTTGCCGCTATAGCAACAAACACTAAAACTTAAAGGGTGTTCCGACAGAGAGGTGCTATTCACGAATTTGAGTTTATTTCTTGCACTGAAGGAGGCATACACTAAAAATTTACAAACAGTAATTAAAACTTAGTTCACTTTATAAACAAGTCTAAAAAAATAAACCTAAAAATTAAAGGGTGTTACGATAGTGGTGTGATTTGCATGTATAAGGCCTAAGTTTTGAACCGTAATAGGTAGACTCTTGAAATTTTCACATAAGATGTGTAACTGTAGCCACTATAGCAACAAATACTAAAACTTATAGGGTGTTCCTAAAGTGACGTGTTATTTGCCTTTATGTCTTTATTTTTTGAGCTATAGGAGGCAACCACTTAAAATTTGCAGACAGTAATTTAATATATGTTCGCGTTATAAGCAAGTATATAATATTAAACCCAAAAATTAAAGGATGTTCCGATAGAGACGTAATTTGCATGTATGTATATGGCCTAAGTTTTGAACGATAACAGGTAGAATCTTGAAGTTTTTACAGGAGGTGTATTACTATGGTCACTATAAGAAATAGTAAAAATTAAAGGGTGTGCCGACAGTAACGTGATTTGCATAAACATTGACTAATTTTTTAACCATAATAGATAGACTCATAAAATTTTCACAAATGGTGTATTACTAATGGGTGATTTTTTTGAGGTTAGGATTTTCATGCATTAGTATTTGACAGATCACGTGAGATTTCAGACATGGTGCCAAAGAGAAAGATGCTCAGTATGTTTTGACATTTCATCATGAATAGACTTACTAACGAGCAACGCTTGCAAATCATTGAATTTTATTACCAAAATCAGTGTTCGGTTCGAAATGTTCAAATGTGACAAATTTTGTTCAGCGATGAGGCTCATTTCTGGTTGAATGGCTACGTAAATAAGCAAAATTGCCGCATTTGGAGTGAAGAGCAACCAGAAGCCGTTCAAGAACTGCCCATGCATCCCGAAAAATGCACTGTTTGGTGTGGTTTGTACGCTGGTGGAATCATTGGACCGTATTTTTTCATAGATGCTGTTGGACGCAACGTTACGGTGAATGGCGATCGCTATCGTTCGATGCTAACAAACTTTTTGTTGCCAAAAATGGAACAACTGAACTTGGTTGACATGTGGTTTCAACAAGATGGCGCTACATGCCACACAGCTCGCGATTCTATGGCCATTTTGAGGGAAAACTTCGGAGAACAATTCATCTCAAGAAATGGACCGGTAAGTTGGCCACCAAGATCATGCGATTTGACGCCTTTAGACTATTTTTTGTGGGGCTACGTCAAGTCTAAAGTCTACAGAAATAAGCCAGCAACTATTCCAGCTTTGGAAGACAACATTTCCGAAGAAATTCGGGCTATTCCGGCCGAAATGCTCAAAAAAGTTGCCCAAAATTGGACTTTCCGAATGGACCACCTAAGACGCAGCCGCGGTCAACATTTAAATGAAATTATCTTCAAAAAGTAAATGTCATGGACCAATCAAACGTTTCAAATAAAGAACCGATGAGATTTTGCAAATTTTATGCGTTTTTTAAAAAAAAAAAGTTCTCAAGCTCTTAAAAAATCACTCGTTATAACCCCTATAAAAACTTATTACTTATTACAACTTCAATATTTCTCATACACCGAAACAGTAATACTAGTCGTTTGGTGATTCCAATTTGATTTGAGAACGTTTCACTTTCGTGGCGAAAAGCCATAGAACTCTATGTCTAGATGTAGTTGAAGGTACTTTTGTAGAACTGCTCGAATATCAGACTTGTAAGAAAAAAGGAAGAAAATACAACAAGGATTTTTTATGTATTTATTGTATCTTCAATATAATTGAACTATCAATAATTACTTTTATCTTAAATCTAAAAAAATAAATATACTTGTTTAGTCCAACCAGTGCTGAACAAAAAAAAAAATTTATGTTTCACGGTCGCTGTAATTTGCGGGTTATCCCTCTGATGTACGGATGAGAGAAGCAGTGTCCCTCCTTCCTAGTCGAATGTAACCAGGTTCATTTAGTATGTTACGGGACAGTGGATTCGGATGACCCTCAAGCTTCTTTAAATACCTTATGGCAAGTTTCGCTATTTCTGCTTTAACTGATGGCACGTTTAGATCTTTATGGATGTTCGAGTTTTTTATATACCAAGGAGCAGATGTAATTATACAAAGAATCTTATTTTACCGCCTTTGAATTTTTTCTACGTTGGTAGCTGAGGCAGTGCCCCAAAATTGAATGCCATAACACCATATTGGTTTTAGAATTGACTTGTATAATAAAAGTTTGCAATCTAAAGCTAGAGTAGAATTTCTGCCAATTAGCCAGTTGGACTGCTTTCACTTCATTTGTGTTAACTTTAACTTTCTATGTGGCGCGTTTCCATGTAAGGCGCCGGTCAAGATGTATGCCGAGATATTTGACGTCCGAATGCTGAGGTATCGTTTGGTTATTTATCCGAATAGGGGGGCAAGATTCTCTACGCAGTGTGAAAGTTATGACACTACATTTTTGTTCACTTTTATTCTCCATTTTTTCAACCATTTTTCTAAATTAAATATGTGGTCTTGTAAATATCGTGATGCTACGAGTCTTTCGTGAATGCTCAAAAAAGCTGTGTCGTCAGCAAATGTCGATGTGTGAACTCGGTTGGCATGTCTGAAGTATACAATAAGTATAAAAAGGAATGACATGATTTTTTGATTCTTTCCGAGTTCGGGGTTTTTAACTAACTTTAGTTTTTACAATTTTTACTAACTAATTCTTGTTTTGCAATAATTATAATTGTAATTCTTTTTCTATGAATATATGTTAATATATAAATGTATGTGTGTACGTATGTATTTCGTCTAAATTTCTGATATCATTTTATTTCTGATATTTACATACAGTCTGTCAAGGATTAGTTTTTACATAGTGAAAAAAGTTTTGGTTTTGACTTTGGCAATAGAAAATGTTGTTTCCGTTTTTATTGTTATTAGAGTTTTCTATTAAATTAATTTTATCTATATGTAAACTTACAAATAATACAAAAAAGAAAACCAGAAACAGTTCCGGAATATTGTTGTCAAGAAAGTGTTTTTACATAAGATAATATGAAACAAAAATGCTATGAATATGGAATTGTAATACAATCAGTAATTTGTATGGCTACCATTGGCATTAATCACTGCTTGCAGACACGCTTTGATGGAATAAACTAATCTTTGCACCTATTTCTCCAAAATTACACCCCTTAACTAATCTTGGCTTTTGGAACGCTTAGCAATGTTTTTTCATGATAAGTTCACAAATTTTTAACAGAATAAATAAGTCAGGACACTGAGCAGCAGTGTACAGTACTTTGCCACAGATTAAGAAAATCACGTCCTTACCAGAAGGGCCTTATGTTAGGGGTCATTATCTTGATAATACTTAAAAATCGGCTTCTATCAGAATAAATAATATATTTATTGACTCTGGAAATTAGATGACCAGTTAATATATTCAGGTACTGATTCGCACCCATTCTATGCACAATGAAACAAATTACTCCAACTCCCTTACTAGATATGGACCTACAAATTTTTACAGAAAGTTTTCCAAAACTTACTACTGTTCCGACTTTCTAACGCTTTTAGGGGTTTTCCCCATACTCAATTGAGCCCACCGTTTTAGAAATCCAACATTTTGATTTTTTTCGTAAAATATAAAGACATCCTAGTAGTCGTCAGGTTTGGAAATATGCGTTACAGCAAGGAACAATCGCCATTTTTGTGTTGCATTGTAAGTAATGGTTTTTTGAGCAACTTTTGATAAATATTCGTTCTACTGAAAGACTTGACTTACCATTTCGTGGAAGACTGTAATGCTACATTCTTCTCTTAGTTCACTTAAAACTGTTCTTATGGATATCAAAATCTTGGTAGGGTGGCAACTTGAAAGCTCTAATGTGAGCCTATTTTGATTTTTATTACGACTAAAAATATTTTAAATAGTTAGCCTTGTAATTGAACACATTTAAGACAATTCTGAACATTTTTAATTCTTGTTAGTTTTCGGGTTTTAAAATGTTTTTTAGTAAAGTTAAACAAAAATTTCAATAAAACATATCATTGGTCACTCGACTTTCGAAAAAAATTATAGTTGACCAATAAAAATCAACAATAATATAAAAATAACAACAAGAGCAAAAATTGTAAAAACAATTTTTGTTAACTAAATTTTGGTGTTTCTTTTGTTTTTTTTTTCATTTTTAATTACAATTGTGTCCTTTTTAATTTTTTTGGTATTTGTTAGTTATATATATTAATGAAGGAATATCGAAGCAGACCACTTCTTCCTCTATGATTACAGGCAACTGAAATGTAGTTAAGTCACCTGCTACTACCAGCCTTTAATCTTGACTTTAGTGATTTTAGACTGTCGACTGGTAACTGTCGGCCTTTTTTCTCATCACGCAGTCTCTAGTTATTGCTAGCATTTGTTCAAGGCTCAGGTCCCAGTGGTCCTGAGTCTTATGCTGGCCAGTGCTGGATATTCACACGTAATGTGCGCTACCGTCTCAGCCTCTTTTCTTTCCACGTCTCCTATTCTGCCTCTGCCTACTTTTAGGCATGAGCTGTATAAACTCCGACTCGACGTTGAAGGTGTCTGGCTTTGAGAAGGATTTACCTTTGCCAACTGGGCCAGGTGCGTACAATTCATCCACATTTACCTCCATAGCCGCAGGAGTATCTTCATAGACTGACCACCCCTTGCGTGGTTTCTTTGTCATTCTTTTTCGATATCTTCAGTGGCAACTGGAGTTCCTAAAGGGATTAACCTCTCCACCTCTAACGAGGCTTCCTTGTCCATCCGTATCGAATTATTCCGGTTCAACGCCATAGTAGAACCTATAGAGATTAACCTGTTCACCCCTTGTGAGGTGTTCCTGTTCATCCCTTCTCAGTTCCTTCCTAGGCCATTATTGGAGAAAACAATGTCCACCCACACAGAGCTCCTTTTACTGGAGGTCGACGCTCTCCAGAGTTCGCATACTGAAGGGCAATCACTCTCTTTATCACGCATTCCTGTCGTATGCTGTTCCACCGTAGATTAGGGGAGCTGTTAACCACTAGTCTTCTTTAACCACTAATTAGCCATTCAGATTCTCGGCACAGCTACCAACCACCTTAACCTTTCAAGTGGTTGTTTGTTAGTTAATATATGTACACCCAATTCTGTTTTTACACGGTCTTTTTTACGCGGTTTAGATTTAACACGGTTTGAAAATAAAAATTTTTTTACACGATTTTATTCCATCTATTTGGGCTTATTCAAAATTATTTAGGCTTAGATTTTATTTGTAAAATTAAAGTTTTGCGAAATTTCTTTATATCAAAAATTTAGAGGAATTCCCTTTTTGTGCATACAAGCATTTTTACTTATTAGAGCAATTGAAATGTGTTAGTATTTTGTGAACTATTAATGCATCTCTAAAAGAAGACGTCCAAAACTACAAATAAAAGACTACAACGTAAAGCTATTTCTTTAGAAAACAAAATTTAAATTTTAGATCGCCTTCGAAATGGAGAAGGCACAAAATTTCTTGGCAAAATGTTCGGTTTAAACGAAGTCACAGTAAGAATTATAAAAAAATTAAATTCAATCAGGCAATCGTTGATTTCTGGTACGAAACTATCTGTTAAGTCTTCAGCATACACTAAAGATGCAAATAAACGGTACAAATACACATTATATGTTCATGCTTATATGTTCCTAAAAAATTCTCGTTTTTCACTAATTTTAATACGTTCTAGAGATAAGGAACCATTCACGGATATTTCTGGAACCAATCTACCGTGTAAATTAGGTGTATATGTATGTAGACAAAATGAAATTAATAATAAACATTAATTTAAACATTCAAAATACAATATTCCTTTATGATAAAAGCCTGAAACAACGAATTTTTCATTATTTCAAAAGAAATTCTTGACAGACTATAAGAATGAAAAAAATTTTTAGAAATTGTGTTTTGTCAACTTGTTTGTTTATTACGACGAAGGTATATTTATTTTACTAGGCAGTGGCGTCCCTACAACAAATACAACAATACAAGAACAACATGGCATTTTGTTGTTGCTTTGTAGTTCGAAATGTCAAAAAAATAGAAGAAAATTGAGAAGGCTTGTATGTGTTTTATTGCTTTCTCCCTTCTACACAATACAATTTTTGAACAACAACTTTTGACATGTCGAACAACTAAATCAGCTGGGCGGACGACACTACCTAGTAAGATAAATATACCTTGATTACGACATTTTACTTAAATTTTATTTATCTTTTTTTTTCTTCAGCATACGTTCATTTTATTTCAGTTTTGTTGTTCGTTTATTTTCTGTTTCTGACCGAAAAAAGTTTTTTTTTGCATCTGAAAATATGTATGTATGCGTATTTAAATAAAATGGCAGCAAATAAAATATTTAATTTAGCACTTGTTACACTATCATAAAATACACATCCATATGTACATATGTGTGTAAATTTTTTCTTAATAGAACCAAAAACTTTTCAAAAAACTTCTATGAAATTTGTTACAATGTTATACATACATATGTATTTACATTTGAATATTATACCACATACCTGTATGTATATACATTACGCATTAAATATATGGGATTTGCAAAAGTATTATTTTTTGCACTCCCCGTGCATTTTCAGTTATCTGAGGATTAAAAATTGAGATGTGTATAAAAATCTCGTTTTTAAAATGTAAACCTCTCAATTTAAGAGTTATTGATAACTAAAGCCACATATCTTTTTACAGCTTTTTAAAGCCACTTGTACCACTTAATGTGAGGCGACTGGCCGGTCTATGGTTTAGAAACAACATTTTTGTGTACATCGTATTGTTTACCGCCTACATAACCGGAAATGCGCGGGGAGGGAAAAATTAACACATTTGCATATATGGATGGTCTAATATGCATTGACTATTGCTCATGTATGTATATTGATTATTGATTATTTTCTAATTGAGCCCAGTCAATTTTTAAATTTTTTTAGGAGGGACAAAAAAACTATCTAAATTTTTTTTGTATTAACTATTTTAAATTGTGAACGTAGTTTCCTTGTGATTTAGTTATTTTTAAATAATCGTAAAATTCCAAAATAAATATTTTGCAAACTTGTTGCCTGTTTTGGGACTTAACACATTTGCTTCTTATAATGTTTTACTTTTAATGTGGCAGATTTTCTTTAATTTTTAATTTTAATTTTTCACACATTACTTTGCAATTATATTATTAAGCCTTATCTTTTTATTAAACGCTTATAGCGTAATACATTGTTAACAGTAATTTTTCCTTTATTAGTAAATTATTCAGAAATAAAAAAAATTCAAAAAAAAAAAAATCATCAAAGCAAGGTTCAGAAAGAACACACATCGTACACAACTAGTACTGTTCGAAAGCAACAACACAAATTTTTATTGACATTAACATATGAAATATAATATTGGAGCTGCATAAACAAAGGAAATCGTGTGCAGAAAACAAAGAAATAATAAAAAGAAATAGGTCCACTATATACAGCATTATAAAATGTTTAAAAAATACAACAGATTTTAAAAGTCGTCCACATACTGGTAGACCACGAAAGCTTACTAATAAGGAAGAACGAAACATAGTAAGTAAAATTAAGAAAAACCCCAAACTTACGTCTTCCCAGGTGGCAGCGGAATTGCTTGAAGAGGTTGGAAAAGAAATACATCCTAAGGATCTGCGTAGAACCCTGATACGTGCTGGTTTCAAGTAAAGTCAATCAGAAAAAAGAATTGAGTTTGCAAAATCAAATTTAAATAGATCTGTTGACTTCTGTAAAAACGTATTATTCACGGTTGAAAGTAAATTTTATATTTTTCAATCTGAGAGCAAAACACGCGTATGGAGAAAGCCAAATTGCGAACTTGAAAAATACAACATTATCAACACAGTGAAGCATGGTGGCGGGGAGCTAATTGTGTGGGGTTGTATGTCTGTGGCTGTGTTTGTAACCATGTTTTTATTGAAGGTACAATGGATAAAAACGTGTACCTCAAAATTTTATTTGGTAATATCTTGTTTCTATTTCCAACAAGACAATGATCCAAAGCATACTGCCCATTATTTCCGTATGTGGATCATCCATCATGTGCAACATATTCTTCCAACCCCCTGCAATCACCAGATATGAATCCGATTGAGCATCTTTGGGACGAACTCGGAAAAAGGTTGCACAATATTTCTAGTTAGGCTCAGCTAAAAGGAATTATTAAACAGAAATGGGAAAATAATGGTGCCCAATAGATTAAGCGAAATTTTAAAAAGAAAAGGCTTAGCAACTCGTTATTATTTAATATTAGTTTTAATAATATACATACATAATATTATTAATAAAAATGAGTGAATAATTTAGTCCTCACTAAAACTAAAGTGATATTTGTTGTTTGTTCGTTAAATATTGCTAAAATCATTTATGTTAATTTTTTTGTTATTTTTTAAATAAATAAATACAATGAATTGAAAAAAGTGTTATTAAACTAATTTATTGAGAAAATATAATTCAATAATTTTATATGTGAAGCATGTGTGAATAATTTTGTACGCCTCTGTATTTGTTTTCGAATTAAGAATACTACAGATTTAATTTATTATACTCATGACATGTTGGATTTCTGAATTAATCAAAGTATTACTCAAGGCAAGGCATACCAGAATGCAAAAAAAGTATATGGACATTTGAGTCACTACTACTTAAAGTGGTTTAACATTAAATGAATTTAATTAAATTAGATATTTATTGTTTCAAGTTGGACTTTACACGTGCTATTATTTTTATTGCTGTTTTTGACGTAGTGCATTTGCTTACTGTTAAAACTACTCCCAAAGCCTAAATAATTTATTTTTATAATCTGGCACACATTCTATGTTTATATTTCGAATATAGCATACAACGCTGTTTTAACGAAATTTATTAATTGTTGAATCTAAAACTCTAAGCCATTTTTTAAATTTAATTGTACTACAATTTGGCTAAGACGGTCTACTTCATAGCAAATATAGTTTATAATATCTCCCAGTGATTTTCATACCAATTAATATGTTGGTATGAAAACCATACCATATGCTGTGGACAATACCAATGAGGTACCACTCCACTTTTCGGCTGGTACCTCTATGGCCCGTGCTGGCTTAGCACTAGCAGAAACTCCTGCTTCGGGTGCCTCGGCTACTATAGTGGGTAACCCAGCGGTAATTGCACCATCTGTATCTTTGATAATTCCGCGCAAACGGCAGAAAAAATCGGCCCCAAAGACTGCAAAAATATCTGTTAAAGGACCTTTATAGAAGGGCGCGTCGCCCAACGTCTATTGGACAGTCTTGGCAAACATGCCATCTAGCTGCTGCTAAAAGCTCGAAACCCGATGCAGATGTAGAAAGATCATCTACATCCACAGCGCCTAAAAGGAAATGGTCGGGGCAGGAGAAGATGCCGCAGAAAAAGCTACAGCCAGATATAAAACTTTCGAGAACACAATTAAATACAACATCAAGGGTCATAAAAAGACCTTACAGTAAGGTTGCTAATGACTCACTGATAAGGGCTATTATTAACAAAAGCAATTGTGACGGGGCAAGATAAATATTCTATGGTTATGATAGTACCAAGCTAAGCATCTACAGAGGGGATGACAAAGCCAACCCCGGAACCTCCAGCGACCAATTGTAATGTCGCAAAGTAAAGACGTGGCAGACGGTAAAAGCCAACAACCATCAACAACAACAGCGAACTTAGAGACTACAAAGGGTTCACAATCAGTCTCAGGTCTGGTTGGCGAGCTCTTCGAGCGACTGGGTGGTGCGGAGGATGACGAAGATATACTTTGACCCGGATGACATCGACGTCACCATCATCTACGATCCAGACGGAGATGGTGATGGTAATCCAGATCAACCTCCACCACTCTAAGGCATCGGTAACTCTACGCTGCATTAACTCTTCGTCTCGCAGACCGAGGCGATGACATCGCATTAATCCAAGAGCCATGGACCAAGGCTTGAACCTACTGTACTTCAGGTAAAAATAATAAAACTACTAGATCCAATATTTTAGCAAATGATCACCTCAATATCTTCATTTTATCTGATTATAGTGATGAAGATTCGGTGACTGCAGTGTGGGCTAAGGCAGAATCAGTGGTGTGGACACATGCCGCACGACCAGGAGGACCATCCACCCAAAAACTTGGTCCAGATGATGGCCAGTATGGAGAAGGCTAAGGGTATCCCTACAATAATAGGAGCCGACGCAAATGGGCATCACCATATCTGGGGTAGCTCGGATACCAACAAAAGAGGTGAGAGTATTCTTGATTTTATATTAAATAGCAATCTAGTAGTCGCAAATAGGGGTTCTGAACCCATTTCTGTTTTATCGAATAGACAGGAGGTATTGGATATCATGCTTTTCAGTTCGCACCACGAATTTTTACTCGAGGATTGGATAGTCTCTAATAACTATTCCTTCTCCGATCATCGTTACCTTGCCTTTCTATTGTTAGGAAATACCCCAGGAACGGATTGGGAGAAACAGAAAATGGTCCTCACGGATGTACTTAATCATTTCACAATACTATCCACATCGAATTTGCAGTGAAAAGAGTTACCAATGCTTTTAAAGATGCAACGAGTATGTCCTGTAGACCGTCGATTCAACGAATGAATCGCAGACCACCATGCTGGTCAATGTTAATAGCCAAATCTCATAAGATTTGCGAAAACTATCCAACGAGGCTAAGAGGATAGAGAACTCGTCACTATATAAATCCTCTGTGAAGAAATTTAAAAATCAGGTTATGAACGCAAAACGTAAATCTGTCCTGATGGACACCCAAATTCCAAGATATCGATCAACTTCGGGACTACAACACAATACACCGAAAATAGACACGGATAGGCTGTACTGGGCGATCAAAAGCTTCCATCGTTATAAGTCTCTGGACCAGGATGGTATTATCCCTGCAGATCTTAAAAACAACTTAGATCTGGTGACACCTTGGCTTCTATCGATATTTCTGGACTAATGGACTAAATGTAATGTGATATTTATCCCCAAAGGAGGGAAATCATCACATCAGAAAGCAAAGGATTTCAGGCCAATCAGTCTAACATCCATCCTGGTCAAAATGTTAGAGAGACTTATCGATATTCACATGATAATGACAATCGATAGGAATCTCCTTACGCCATCTCAGCACGTGTATTCAAACGGCAAATCTGTTGAGATGTGGTTATAATCGCTCGTCGTAGGGTAGCCTTCGTGGATATTGAGGGAGCCTTCAATAACATCGATCCGACGGCAATATATCAATCTCTCAGGGAATGCGGATTGACCGATCGATCAGGTTTATTACGAGCCTACTAAATAACAGGACGATAACGTCCACGTTTGACTTTGCTAGCATTCCCAAAATAGTGGTAAGAGGCACACCACAAGATGGAGTGTTGTGCGATTAACAAGCTACTCAGAGATCTGGACTCCATGAACTTTAAACTTGTCGCCTACGCAGACGATGTGGCGGTGGCAGTATTTGGTGCCCATATTGATACTATCACAAGAATGGATGCAGCACTCAGAACGATCTGTACCTGGGGAGAATAGAGTACTCTGTGTCAATCCAACCAAAACTGAACTTGTACTATTCTCTAGGAAATATTCCCACCCATCAGATTACACCTACTGAAGGGGATACCACTAACTCTATCAGATAGTGCGAAGTACCTAGGCATAATCTTAGATAGCAAATAATCCTGGAAACTTAATATCCAAGCTAGAGCGTTGTTGTAGAATGTATTAGTATGAGTCAGTTCAAACACGTAAATTTGGACTGTACTAATTTTCTAAGTTGTATCGTAGACCTTTAAGCACCTGAACTTAAAGGGATGATGGGCACAAAGTTTATTAATTACTAAGCATTTTTATCAAGGACCGTAAATAACATATGTCGTTTTAAAAAAATTATTTTATAACACTTATTTTGAGATTAAATACAAAAATCCATCTAAAACAGTTATTTTCTAACGTAAAAATAAAAACTCAAATGAAAGTTTTCACTGAATTTTTACGATACATGAGATATAATTCGCATGTATAAGATATACATCGCTTTTAGAGTAGAACAAGAAAGCGAAGAAAATGATTGTGAGGTTGAAAAAAAGTTTTCTTGGAAATTGATAATTTTTTCTCTTGAAGGAAAAAATACATTATCAGTATTCATAAATTGTCAACAAAAAAATTCAACAATGCAACCCATGGAAGCGTGGAAGCATTATATCCTCCGTTCAAATCAGTCCAAAAAAAAATTATGAAAATAAACAAAACGAGTTTTATTATCTGACGGGAAAAATAAAACTCCTCAAAAAAAGGGGTATTTTTCCGTTGAAAAATAGCTCTTAACTATGGAGTTGAGATCAATTTTTTAAAATCACCTGATCTGAAAGAGCTCGTCGATACAAATCTATTGATATATAACAGTATAGGTCTCCGTTGACTCTAACATAAAGATAGAGAGGTGTTATTCACGAATATGTGCCTATTTCGTGAACTGTAGGAGGCATAGACTCAAGATTTAAAAACAGTGATTAAAAGTTAGCTCGCTATATAAATAAGTATAAAAAAATTAACCTAAAAATTAAAGGGTGTTCCGATAGTGGGGTGATTTGCATGTATAAGGCCTAAGTTTTGAACCATAATAGGTAGACGCTTGAAATTTTCACAGAAGGTGTGTAACTATGGCCGCTATGGTAGCAAATTCTAAAACTTATAGGGTGTTCCGAAAGTGAGGTGTTATTTGTTGTTAGGTCTTTATTACTTGTGCTATAGGAGGCAACCACTTAAAATTTGCAGACAGTAATTAACTCTATGTTCGCTTTCTATTAAATTAAACTTTTAAATTAAAGGGTGTGCCGAGAGCGACGTGCTTTGCGTGTATATGGCCTAAGTTTTGAACAATAATAAGTAGACTCTTGAAGTTTTTACAAGAGGTTTATTACTATGGACACTATAACAAATAATAAAAATTAAAGGGTGATCCATCAGTAACATGTTTTTGACGTATATTACCTTATTTTTGAACCGCAATAGGTAGGCCTGATATTTTTATAGAAAATGTATTACCATGGCCGTTATAACAACAATTCCTAAAATTTAATGGGTGTTCCAATAGCGATGCAATTTTCGCGAATATGACTTTGAGAAAGAAAAGGGTGCCCCATAAGACATGAAAAAATTAACAACATGAGTTTTTAAAGGCGTACTAGACATAGTGCGGAACCCTACGTGTGTGAGACTAACTCGCATTTGACTGATTTATTTGAAGTACTGGTTAGTACAGCTCAAACCTTTAATTTTTGTAAGTTGTATATTTTAAAACACAGATCGTTGTAACTACTTAGTATGGCATGGCACCTTTTTTGATATTTAAACACATATGGCGCTAATATGAATTACTTACTGCCAAAATTTGTATTTGTTTTAAGTCGCGTACGTGTTGTATATTTTGGTTATTTTGTGAAACACATATGTAGGTAATTATGCGATTACATTGTTTTTGTTATTTAGCGTTAATTTTTACATTTTGGTAGGAATACTACGACTTGCGTGTGGCTATAAAATACTTTTATTATTAGTTTCTTCTTAGTTTAGTTGCATTTTTCTCTTATTGGTGCTATCCTATAAAAGTAAGTCTTACAATAGGTGTGGAATACTTTCAAAGCAAAATCGAGTAATAAATTAATAATGACTTATTGCAAGCTACTATTTTGATTGAATTAGTTGTTTTTTTTATATTGAAGTTTGCTAATAAATAGTTGTAAGCTGTTCTGCTGTGCTTGACCTAATTATTTAATGTTTTTAGTAAAGTAGTCATTGACTTAAACTAAGAATTAAAGTAACACTAATGGTATCCAACAGACGAAGCTGGCATGGGCATGGGACTACTTTATGCAATTGTGTTGCTGATGAACTGCCATTCCCCTCTCTGCTTGCGGCCAACGAATAAACCATGCTTTTTACGACCTAACCCAGGTCAGATGACGAGACGAGTCGACTTGTTTAACTGCAAGGACGATCTGGCCCTTACTGGATCAGACGAGGACAGCTTTGTTACTTAGGATGCCGAAAATGCAATTACGTGACTTGATATCAACGGTCACTTGGTATTGTTTATGGGGAACCCATATTGGGCCTCTCGTACAACGACTTTTACAGAAGTTGCCAAGATAAGAAAGAGTAGGAAACGGTTGAACACCTGCTGTGCCTATACTTTGCACTAGAATACCAACGTCTTTAAGATTTTGGACCACAGTATTTTGAGAGCCTCTCTTGTGCTTCACTATTGGAACTAAGTTGCGGTTGGTTTTCCAAACCACTGCCACTTGGCGAGGCGTAGATACCTCACCGCTCGCTTGTCTCGACCAATGTGCCCTATATGGCAACCTCTCTCATTCTCTCTCGTTTCTTGTGAAAGTGTGAACATAAACAACAGAAATGCACAGAAGAAAACAGTTAAAAAACAACAAAATAAATAAAAACAAAGAAAAAAACTGATGTGGTTTGAGACCCACTTAACAAACAAAAGTTTTTGTTTTAAATATGTAAATGGCTACTATTTTACGATACTAAAGACCCTCGTGGTAGAGCATGTGTAGGTTCGGCAATACTAATTAAGGCTCGTTTAAAGCACTATTGACTGTGTGATTTGTTCCCCTACTACATTTTCGATATCGGAGAGTCAGTACCTAGACTTCTATAAATTACTAGGATCCTGTTTTAAAGTAGCTGGTGATTACAACGCAAAGCACGCGTTTTGGGGGTCAAGACTATTTACCCCGGTTGTATCTTGCTTGGCGATGTTTCAAGAATGTGCAGCAACCTACTTATTGGCCTACAGATCCACAAAAAATCCTGATGTTATTGATTTTGGCCTAGCAAGAAATATGTTTTGGGTTGAAGTATCACTTGAATTATCGTCATCATTCACTTACTATTGTTTCAATATGGAACCGCCAAGACCACATTTTTTATTTGGAATTGTGGTTAATTTTTATTTTATCGATGGTTTTTTCTATTTATTAATTCAATTTTATTAAAACTATGCCTAAAATAATTCAGGACGCAAACATTTGTTTTTCATCGTCATTTTATAACCTTTACTTTTTGTGTTTTAATACCTAAGTGGGGTATTAAAACATGAAAAGTATTTTTTTTTTAATGTAGGTATGATATTATAATGGTTTTCCTTTAACTAAAACTTATTTAGTGTACTTAGAATGATCCATTTATTTCTATTATACAGTTTTTGCAAATCCATACTACAATCGTGCTCAACCTTTACAATTGACTTAACAATAGCAAATGGTAACTTTTTCTCACTACTACATATTGAAAATGAAAAAAAATATTTTTTTGCTCCACCCTAATGTGCACGTACTGGTAGTTTACTTTTTTAAGATACAATAAATAATACGATGAGAAAAATAACATTAATACATACATACGAATATGCATTTACAAACACTTTTTTAGAAAATTTTTTGCCACCCTGAGTGTGTTTCTTTCTTTAAAAACACTTTCTAGTAAGAATTAGAGTTGGAAATAATTTTTTACCTCGTGTGGAGTTTGGGCAAGAAACGAAGACGAATTGATACCAGGTGTGAGCAGTAGAGCAACAACTACAACAAAATAAGAACTTTGACATTAGATTAGCAGATATGAAACAATGTATTTTAGACAAGACATTAGCAAAAAAACGAGAGCAAAAAACAATCACCTGGGCTATCACCTCCACCTGGTATAAATTCGCCTTGGCAAGAAACCATACTGAAAAAGGCAATTTATTTGTGGACCATTTGAAATATACGAGGTATTGTCAAAAAATACACGTTATTTTCAATTTTCGTGAGGTATGTATGTTCGATTTTTTTTAATGTTAGTACACATGTCTGTTATTTATGTTGACAATATCAGCCATTTTGGATTGTCAGTTTGTTTTTGACAGAAAAGATTAGTCGTGTTTTGGTGTGCTCTTCGATTTTTTACTATTTCAAAAAATTGATCAAAGTAACTGTATTAAGTTTTGTGTAAAAAATTAAATTAAATGTGCAAGGACAATATTTACAAGACCATATTTTCTTTGAAATTGTGGTTGTAAATATGGAAAATAAAAATTAATAAACAAAAATGTGCCCACATAACATTCAAATTGCGTAGGGACTCATGCCCTCATATTCCAATTAACAACCAAACTACACCACAACACCTAGAGTTTAAATACCTTGGCATTCATTTTGATCGACGCTTAACCTGGAAAGGTCACATAGAAGTAAAATTAAGATAAATGAAGTTGAAAGCAGTGCAAATATATTGGCTTATTAGTAGAAACTCAACCCTAAGCTTAGATTACAAACTTATATTTTATAATTCAATCTTTAAACCAAAATGGTTCAAAACTGAATACCACAGTTATGGGGTACTGCCTCAGCTTCTAACATAGACAAAATTAAAAGCGCAAAAATAAAATTTTAGGAATTTTACAGTCGCATCTTGGTATAATAAAAACTGAACATACACAAAGACCTTCTTTTTTAGCCAGGTTTCTCAATTAAAGCTTAATTGACCTTTTTGTTTTAGGACATATTTTAATGTGAAATAAGGGAATAAGTATTATTCTGAATA
This sequence comes from Phasia obesa, assembly GCA_949628195.1. Classification (NCBI taxonomy): domain Eukaryota; kingdom Metazoa; phylum Arthropoda; class Insecta; order Diptera; family Tachinidae; genus Phasia; species Phasia obesa. The sequence goes on from OX451219.1 coordinate 71,210,493, forward strand.
ATTTTTGTGAAATAATTTCTATATTGTGGAATTATTACAGAATTCAAAAAATTAAATATTAATATATAAAACTTTAAGAATTGTTTCAATAAATATCAACAAATAATATTTGCTTTGTCATATTAATTTACTAAAATTTAAATAAAAATTGAGACAAATAAAACACTGACCGAGTCAGAATTGTTCAGTTACTTGAATCGTTCAATTGTACATGACCGGCACAACTCTAAACCAAACTATGTTAGGTAAGCAGCTTTCAATTTTTAATATTAAATATGTATTTAATATGATTTTGTTTAAAAAAACATTAAATAAGTGATTTTTTTTTCAAATTTTCGCACGTATTTAATTATTCTATAAAATATAAATAAAGTAGTTATTATTAATTTTTAACTCTGTCTTTAATTATAGAATTTGTTCATGCACACCTCCCCATCCCATATATTACATAGTTTTCAATCATATTATAGTCTTTTAATTTAACTATATAAATTTTCATTTGATCATGATATAATAAGTTTTTATTACATTAAGGTCATATTACACTATAATATGATTATTCTTAAACATATTTATGTTTACACTTTACTATATTATCATTTTATGACAAGAATCATATAATGCAACCGTAATATGTTGCTCTGTGTTTTCATGTACGTGTTATATAATATATTTGCAAGAATGTTTATCAATCTTAATCATTCATTTTTGTAACCTTGTAAGTTATATAATGGGTGATTTTTTTGAGGTTAGGATTTTCATGCATTAGTATTTGACAGATCACGTGAGATTTCAGACATGGTGCCAAAGAGAAAGATGCTCAGTATGCTTTGACATTTCATCATGAATAGACTTACTAACGAGCAACGCTTGCAAATCATTGAATTTTATTACCAAAATCAGTGTTCGGTTCGAAATGTTCAAATGTGACAAATTTTGTTCAGCGATGAGGCTCATTTCTGGTTGAATGGCTACGTAAATAAGCAAAATTGCCGCATTTGGAGTGAAGAGCAACCAGAAGCCGTTCAAGAACTGCCCATGCATCGCGAAAAATGCACTGTTTGGTGTGGTTTGTACGCTGGTGGAATCATTGGACCGTATTTTTTCAAAGATGCTGTTGGACGCAACGTTACGGTGAATGGCGATCGCTATCGTTCGATGCTAACAAACTTTTTGTTGCCAAAAATGGAACAACTGAACTTGGTTGACATGTGGTTTCAACAAGATGGCGCTACATGCCACACAGCTCGCGATTCTATGGCCATTTTGAGGGAAAACTTCGGAGAACAATTCATCTCAAGAAATGGACCGGTAAGTTGGCCACCAAGATCATGCGATTTGACGCCTTTAGACTATTTTTTGTGGGGCTACGTCAAGTCTAAAGTCTACAGAAATAAGCCAGCAACTATTCCAGCTTTGGAAGACAACATTTCCGAAGAAATTCGGGCTATTCCGGCCGAAATGCTCGAAAAAGTTGCCAAAAATTGGACTTTCCGAATGGACCACCTAAGACGCAGCCGCGGTCAACATTTAAATGAAATTATCTTCAAAAAGTAAATGTCATGGACCAATCTAACGTTTCAAATAAAGAACCGATGAGATTTTGCAAATTTTATGCGTTTTTTTTAAAAAAAAAGTTCTCAAGCTCTTAAAAAATCACTCGTTAGATATAGAGTCATAGATAATTCCATTAGCAGTATAATTATCGTTTGCATGCATCGCTTTACTAAAAATAAACTACCACCAAATAAACTACCACATTATATATATATATATATATATATATATATATATTTAAGCATTTATGTTTGCTCTTGTTGCGGGTGTTCCAAAATTTAATACTTAAGTTGTTATTTTGTGGTTAAATCAGATGGTATATTTTGCACAGTAGTAGTGTGACTGTTTTCATATTCCTTTAACTTTAAACAACCCATAGAAATATCATCTCGAGCACCGTAATATTACCAGATTGGCTAGCTTTAAGAAGTTTGCTTCAATGTTACCTGCAACCCAAAACTTGCTCCAAATAGTGTCAGGTTGCTAATTCGTAGTTTTTTCAAATGCGGGTTTTCGAAGCCAAACATGGGAAAGTTTGGCAATTTCTTTAATTTTGGTGATGCATAGCTTTAGATGATTTTGATTGAATATCATTATTTAATTATTTTTCAAATGTTTGGTTGTTTTTCAAAGGTTGCAAACATTTTACTGCAAAAATTGGGGCAAATTCAAATCTTGTGTGCATTTTGGGACACCCTTCCTTTCCACTTCCACTTACAATATATGTAATTGTATCCTCGTATGTTGAATATATGAATGCTGTTAGATAAATTGTAAAATACTAAGCTGTTGTAAGCAATGATGCGAATGATAATTACATTTCCTATAATTAGAGCTGTCAGTAAATATTTGATAAATCTTATTTATCATAATGGCATTTTAGTAGCCAAGTGTTCACATTTGTAATTCAAAATTGTCAAAAGCTTGTCAGTAGTCGACAATATGATATCAACAAGGTCCGCAACACATGACTTTTCTACAATCATTTCAATAAAGATGCTAACACTAATATAAAATTAATAAAGTTAAGTGTAAGCTGACATTATTTAAAAAATAGTGTTAAACCATCACACAAGCTTATGTGACCAAAATGGCAAGTAAAACTGCATATACGGGGTCTGTTCAAAAGAAAAGGGGATTTTTATTCGATTATCGATTTTTTTTAATATGTTCGTACACATGTGATAGTCAAATGTTTATTTATTTGCCAATTTGGATTAGTAATTTCTTGTCGACAACTGAAAAGGTTAGTCCCGTTTGTGTGTGCTCTTCGATTTTTGACTTAGATTAGATTTGAATGTACCTGTCTGGTATCCTACTTACTTTAAATAAGTAGTTATAATAATCAATTAAATTAAAATAGGTACTTGTAATGCATACTAGAGTTGAATCTAGAAAATACATAAAGTTATTTCGTAGTCTTTTATATGGATAAAACACTTTCTATACACTGTATGTACTTAAGAAAACCTTTTGTCTATACTTTAATTAATATTGATAACTAAAATCAAAGTCAACAATTGTTAGGAATTTTATTATTAACAGGTGGTAAATATTAAAGTAAAAATATTCACCAAGAGAGAAGCTTAAGGTAGTGGTAGACTTCGTTCCCACCAACTGACGATTGATAATTGAATACAATTTTTCTCGTATTCCTTTATCTGGGTTTGGTTGATTAAATAGATGATGCTTACAACTAAACACTACCCTAAGTAGATAGATACAAGAGTGCTGATGACGGACGTTGCTGTCTAGAAAATGTGCTTTCCCCTCCTGCTGGTGTCTAAAAATTAAATTTTCCCAATTTTTCTTTAATATTATCACCTAATTTGTAATTTAATTAATTTTTCTTTAATATTATCACGTAATTTGTAATTTAATTAATTCTTTCTTAGAGAGAATAAAAACGAACTTAAGCTGGACCAAGAGACCCCTAAGCACTGTGGGCCAAATACCAAATCTGGTGTGCAATAAGTCAAAAAGTAGGTATATTTGCAAAACATAATTTTCATATTGTTTTCGCATTAGATGTTTCCACCTTTTATAGCGGTATTCAATTTTTAAAGTTTATTGCAAAATTAACGGTACATTACGCAATGAAAGAAGAACAAATATTTTATGAAAAATTGTGAGGTCATTTTAAGCAGGTTAAGTTATTTAAAAGAAGTGTCTTTCCGCGATTGCAGAAAGTAAAATAAAAACTTTTTTTTATTATTTATTAACTCCATGGTGTGCTTTAATGACTATTTAATTTCAAAAAATATTTGACACTTTGTTCGCTAAAAAAACGTTATCAAAATATATGCCTAAGTAAATTAAGTTTTAAAGAAACCAGTGATACTCGGAAAGGTTTTTAGTTAGTGATCCACCTCAATCCGGTCGAGATTTTGTATACGTTTTAAAGAGTGGTTCTTGGGCTTTGAAAAAATTAAAAGATTAGCTGCTAATTCCTGCTAATGAACTTTTGCTGATTTAAAATGTCAATAACAAGAGAGGAATTGTTCAATGTTTGGTTAAACACGCTTGGAAAGAAAAACAAATCAGAAATTATTTTAGAGTATGTTATGAATAAAGTCGGTATGAAAAACGAAAATAATGAAAAGTGCAAAAAAGTTAAGCAAATTGTTACCCGATTTGTTCATAATCTTGGTGTGAAATGGAAAAATGTAAAGAAAAAAAAATCATTTTTTGAGACTAAGTGGCAAAAGTGGTTAAAAAGTGAATTAAATTTTGCAATCGTTGCAACGTTGCAACAAATATCAATTGTCCTGCTTCTGTTTCTCACTTATCCCAAGCAATCCAATTTCTAATAGTATCATCTGATCCTCTCATACCATCCATTTCAAACAAAACTTCTGTATATTGAAAGTCGGAGCCTATTTGCGCAGATGTTTGTTCTTTACTTTCTGAATCTCTGTTGCCAGAAATCGTTACAGACGATTATTTAAGTGATGACAGCAGCGATTGAAAACGTTTTTGCTTAATCAGTGTTAAAAAAAATTGATTAAACTTTATTGAAAAATTAAAAATTTTTTTTTGTAAAATTTAATTAAAATTTGTTTAAATCGGTGGCATGACATAATGTCCATTGACGTAATACCCCACCTCTCAGAAGGAGTCACACCGCAATTTCCACCAAATTTTTGGCAGATATTTTTTGCTTTAAGTTCAATCTTTAGTAGAAATGGTGGGAGATACACACTATATTTCAAAGTGAATTGTGTCATAATGTCCATGGACATTATGTCACATTTTTGGGTGTCATAAGGTCCATGGACATTATGTCATGGCACTGGTTAAATCTACCTGTGTTTTATATGTTTTATTACACAAAGTTATGTAAAGAAGTAACTAATGAAATTTACTTATCATATGAGTTAAATATTAACCAACGTTAAAAGTGCCTAGCCCAGGAAATACCGCCCGCACTTTTACTGAAATACCGCCTGTTTGATATTCTTGTTTCATACTGAATTTTATATTTCTAAGTACTTCCAAAGTTGAGTTAAACGGTCTTGCACGCCAGATTATGCATTTTTCCCACTGTGCTAAGGGTCTGTGAGCACATACACAATCTCAACCAGAATCTCACAAAGACATGAAAAAATTTTATATCAGTAGCATACCAGCTTTCAACAAGGTAGGTTTGTGTCACTTTGCTAAATATTTAGCAAACCCAATGCATTTGCATTTTAACCGCTTTTTTTGGTTGGGGGCCTTTGAGCTTGACTATAAATTTCATATGTATGTAATATAAATAGTTCGACTAATACAATTTAAATTTTCAAAATTAACACTTTTTTGATTTTTAAAACACTCTAATTTGATAGTATTTTAATGCTGTATTATATGACATTTAACAGTGTCTCTTAAAGATTAAACGTATCCAATTCACCTCCTTTTTACCGAATTCAAAAAAGGAGAAGATTATCAAGTCGTCTGCATTTTTTTACTTTTCTATTTGATCTGGCACTAGAACCAGAGTGCGAAGCTGTTATGAAATGACAACTGGCGGACGACTAAAAGCCGATTTCATAGAGATTCCTTATTATTTTCATGTGGTAAATCTTTTTATTTTTATCAATAAGGAAATTCCATTAAATGAATAAGAAAACTTGTTATTCACATTTTTTTACACATTTTTGACACAAAAAAAAAACAATGCATAGAGAAAACTTTTTGATTCTATTAGGTTTTCTTATGAATTATATAAAAAATGGATTTCTTATTGATTTCATTAGGCTACATAAATGATTTTTTCAAAAAGGTTTTTCTGATTGATTTCATTAGGTTCCTATATGATCATGTGTAAGTCATCTTTTGAATTTTTTTAATAAGGATATATTCGTGATTATATTAGCTTTCTTGTTATTTCGTTTATATACATAAATCATCGTAGACACTGTTTGTTAAAACATATTTTATTAGGTATTTAGACACTGTTTTTCTCTGTGCATCTAGGGCAGAAACTTCTTAAAAATTTGGCAATTTTTTTATATAAACATATATAATTGTCAATGCAATCTATCGTTTTACTCCTCTGAAAATAGACGTCGGGGTTTCTAGAACATGTATCTGGAAGAACAGGCCTGCGTATATATATCTTTCAAGGCCCGACCAGTATCCTAACTACTGGTACTATAGGAAATTGTAGCCCCACAAAAAATCGCTCATCTCTGTGCACATGCACTTTCGTGGTTCACGTGGTGGATATGGTTTGGACCAATGGGATAGTGTAATCTTGGTAACGCACCAATAGTGTTAGGAGTTTGATGGTCTCCAAAATATTGCTAAACAAGGGGTTAGAACATGGGTGCAGGCTTTCCATGTCTATAAACTGCTACATATTTAACAATACTTGTAGTGTAAACTGAGGGCGCTGGTCTATGCCAAAATTTTACTTTGTGGTAAAACCACCATCAAGTTAGGTCATCATGGCAGGTACTGATGCCATGAAAATCACATTTTAAGTATTAAACGTTTTTAAATCCCTCATCTGATTTTACCCTGTTGTGTATATAAATTAATATTGTAGGGGTGGTTTTAAGTTTATAAAATGATAAATAATGGTGTTTTTATGATGCAATTTATTTTAAAATGATTATGTTATCAAATAAATAATATCAAATTAAATTAAAAAAAACACTTAGCTTAAAAACTATCGATACTATTGAAATTGTTTAAATGCTATGTAAGTATAGTTGGAAATTAAAATAAACAAAAGACATGAAATTAGAAAAATCATACGGACATAATAAAATTTTATTTTATATTTATTATTGGCCAGTTTGTTTGTCAAATTTTGACACTATCAAGAGCGCATCAGCATCCATATCGATTGCAGTTTGATAATTCACACTGATTCCGTTAAGTGTTAGCTAATACTGCTGAGTTCTGCACAAGCTGCGTCTATTACGAGGGCAGTTTGATAATCATATGAGTTTTTCTATTTCTAGTGCAGTAACTTCCAATACTGAAAATCTAGACTACAAGAGCAGCTTTAAATGCAACAATCTTTCTGTTAACTGTTATTACACACGGGACTACTGTCGAGCTTTGGCCAATATTATGAGGGAGGTTTGATAATTCCTTAACATCTTGAGCAGCTTCTGGTGCAGCAACTTCCAATGTAAAACTGTTCCCGTTAAATTTTACTTTCGAATACGCCTACCCTCGTAGTTGAATGAATATTTCATCAATTAGAATATTCATGCCCTTGTTAAAAAGAACTTTAAAACAACATTTTTGTAGATTAAAGAATCCATTATGAAGTTTTATGTTTTGCAACAAGTATTTGAAACTGAAATAAAAGCCGTTCGCAATTCGTGGACAATTTTTACAATTGCGTAAATTTGCAATATCAAATGCACAAGATTGCGAATTGGGTTTTTATTTAAAAAATTTAATATTTCTATTATGCTATTTACTTACTTCAATTGTAGTTTAACCTGTAGTTTGTAGAGAGAACGAAGACTGTTAAGTAGCAGTCAGTACTTGCTGCAGCTTCAGGCAGCAATTTTGTTAATAATTATTACCAGAGTAAATCAGTTAAATAATTTAGCACTCTTTACTTGTAGTGATTTACTTTGACAAAGTTAAAAAGCATAAAGCAGATATGATTTAGTTTATTTTTATTTGTACATTAATACATAACTAACTGCGTCGAAGAAGTTGCTACAAATGTGACGCTGACTGACGATAGTATCAATATTGAAAACAAACTATCGGTAGTCATCCAAAAATAAAAGTATCGATTGTTTTGCAGCTCTAGATCGGAATGGCCTTTAATCTTTAAAAAGTGTTACTATAGAGACCATAGCAATACACTTTTTGTGAAGATTTCAATAGTCTACCTATAATGGTTCAAAAGTAGGGAAATATATTTTAAAATAATCGAAACAATCGAAAAACCCTCCAACACTATAGGAACACTTATAAATATTTAGTACTTGTTGTCATGAATCTCTCTACAAAGGTCTCAGAGAAAGAAGCCGCAGACAGATGGACAGATATTGGCGAAAACAATAAACAATAACGGAATCCTAAAAAGATCTTAAGATGAAAGATTAAAATAACTGGCAGTTTCACAAAGTCGAAAGAATTCGTTCTTCCTTTGATTTTTTTTTTTGTTTTAAATATAATTGTAAGAAAGAACGAACTCTGACGACATTGTAAAACACAGGGCGTTAAAATAATTATGAACTTTTTTTGCAATGGTATCAATCTGTAAGCAATACCTTTCATACAAAATCGGAATACATCCTTTCTTACTTAGTTTTGCTTAGTTATTAAAGGCTTCTCGATAGCTTTGACAAGTTTTATAAGTGGCTTATTGTTCTGTATGATTGGACGTCTGTCTGATATTTTGCTGTCATAGCACAAATGTTATGAAAAAAACGTTACGTTCTGAGGCATTATACAATGAAAAAATTGACTTCCGCATAGGGCAGCTCAAACAAAACCTTATTACTAAGTTTATCAAAACCAGCTACTTTCTTTTAGTTTGAAAACTTAATTAGTTTGAAAAAACCGCAAAAACAATAAATATCGTAAACACCAATATTTAATTTTTAAATTAATTTTTTACTTCATTAATTTTTTTTATTTCATTAAATTTTATTTTCACATTATCTGCCATAGTAAAACTTCAAGAGATGGAATCTTCTGACAGACGGACAGACATCGGAGCAGTATTAACTCTTTGGGTACATAACACTAAAATAACGATTTTGATGCTTAGGAGTCGAAGTTCGTGTGAACCTTATAAATATTGTGCCATAATTATAAACTCTTACTTAATTTAGCGATTAGTTTTTGTGGGAATCACTACTTTCCAATTAAAATGTTTCTTTTTTTTTACTTAATGTTAATACTTTCCCTTAAATCATCTCGTCCTAAATATTCATAAAGGGTACAAGAAGAGAACAAATGGTTGTGCTATAGTCACAAGAACAATATTCGGCCTTATTCTAATAGTCGTTATCGTCATCGTCGTCGTTTTTAAATCAACATCACATTTAGTCGACATCGACATCACATCAATACTAATTTGGTATTCTGTGAACATCTGGTAACGATGACGACTGTTTATCGATTCTTCTAAACACATCTCTAATATTTGTCAGTTGATTTGTTTTGTTTTGGTATTTGGTGCAAAAAAAATATTTTCTATTTTATTAAAATTTTAATTTAAGTGGTACATTTTATTTGTTTTATAGAAATAAAAAATATAAATTAAACAAATTTTTGTTTAAAGTGATAATTTTTTCTCCGGCGAGTAGTTTTTTTTAAAGAAAATGTTTTTCATTTCTGATTCGGACTCCAATTCAAGTGACGAAGAAAATAAATACCATTTATTATTGCAAAGAAGACTGCTCAGACAAAAATCAGATATCCTTAATTTGCCAGATAAGACGTAAGTAGTAATTAAAACTTTATTTGTGCTTTTAATAATGCTTAATTTTTTTAAAAGGTTTGAAAACTACTTCCGATTGAATAAGGGAGCCTTCAAGTATATCTTGGGAACAATTGGACCTTACTTACAAAGTGGAACAAAATCAACATTTGTATCTAAAGAAATTAAATTAGCGGCTACATTGAGGTTTTTAGCACAAGGATCGTACCAGATAAGTGTTGGAAACGATTTTAACTTGGGACTGTCACAGCCAATGGTTTCCAAAATTTTGTCCGAAACCCTTGATGTGTTGGAAGAAAAAATTTGTTCCCAGTGGATAAAATTTGAAATGAGTGAAGCTGAGAAACATGAAGCTAAATTGCACTTTTTTCAAAAAACTGATTTTCCTGGCATTATTGGGTGTATAGATGGAACCCATATAAAAATTCTCGCTCCAAGTAAAGAAGAACAGCATTTATACTTCAATCGTAAAGGATTTTTTAGCTTAAATGTTATGCTTGTAAGTACACACGTTGTGTTTAAAGAAATTGTAAATATATATTCAACTTTCAAATAGATTTGTGATCATAAAATGAAGATACGGTTCTTAGATGCCCGACATGCAGGATCAGCTCATGACTCTTTAATATGGAATGTTAGTCATGCTAAAAAGATTTTACAAGAACGCTATAATGCTGGGGAACGTAACTCTTGGCTTTTAGGTAAAAATAAGTATTGAATTTATATTGCAGAAAATAATTCTTATTTTATTAGGTGATGCTGGTTATCCTCTTGAGCCTTATTTAATTACACCTTATAGGTCCACCACTGAAGGAAGTCCAGAGGCTGCTTTTAACACTAATCATGCTAAAGCTAGAAATATAGTAGAAAGAACGATCGGCGTTTTAAAGAACCGATTTCGCTGCCTACTTGGAGCACGTCAACTTCACTATAAGCCTACAAAAGCAATTAAAATAGTAAATGTTTCTGCTGCTCTTCACAATATATGTATTGAATATGGGATAGATGATACTCATGGGATAATTAATGAGGAAAATATCCCACCAGATGAAGAATATGATACCGAATTAACGCAAAGTAATGAGGCATCTGAAATAAGGGATCGAATAAAACAAAGCTTTATTTAATTTCAATTCAGTCTTTATTCATTTTCTTAAAACTAAGATAAAAAACAAAAAGTAAAAAAAAATAAAAAACAAGTAATTCTAAGGCACTAATAAAAATATTCTTTAGTATTTACATATTAATAAAACTTTTACTTAGAACTTTTATTAAGTAGTTGAAGTTCTTTCTCTTTTATTATCATTTTAATTTTTGTTATTTGAATTTCAGCATTATGCATTTCTTCTTCCCTTTTATTTCTTTCTATATCTCTTATATTTTTTTCTTCGAGTAATTCTCATTTCCTTTTTTCAATTTCTATCATGTTTTGTTGGTATCTACATACATCCTTTACGCAACGCTTTACTGAGGATAAAGTGTTGGAAATTTCCGTTAAAATCTTTGCCTGTTGATCACTGTGTTTCTCCAGTAATTCGTCCCGACCATTACATATTTTTTTTGTTTTGTTGGATCTTGAGGGAGTTGACCTTTTAGTCGTTGAGTTATGCCTAACATGATTATTTCAACATGTTGGTTGTTCCTTGTCGAATGGCAAATCTGCTGCACTACTTTGCGGCATTTCAGGCCTTTCCATATCCGCCAAAAAAATCTCTATTTCGTCCCTTTCATCTTCAATAATTTTTTCCTGGCTTGGAATCCCCTGAACACGTCCCTCTGGGTTTAGATGCTTTCTAAATTGCAATAAATTTGCCACCGATTCTTCCAGCGGACTTAGGGAAAACTGCTTATATATCCCTCCACCAGTAGCGTTGAACTCCGCTTTGTTGGCAACCAGCTTTTTTTTAACTTTAAATTTTAGGTCTCGCCAAACCTAAAATAAAATACATCGTTATATTTTTTACTTTTTTTTTTTGTTTATACTTTTCTTACCTTTTGCCACCCATCTCCTAATCTTCTCGGAGGACCAAGGGAATTTAGCTCTACCGCAATTTCTTCCCATTTTTGTTTGAAATTGCTTGGAGTTGTACCTCTTTGAAATCCAACTGCAAGCGAAGGGTTTCTTTGTAACTCCTCTACCAGTTTCTCAAACTGGTCAACGTCAGTTATTTTTTTTTTCCATTTTTTATTTATTTTTACAAAATTATTTACTTTTTCTTTTTAAAATATTCACTGTCGTTAACTCAAATGGCGACGATAATAACAGAGTCGTATCAAGACCATATCGTCATCACATTTTCTTACAGAATACCAAATACCTGTCGATAGTAATCGATAAGTATCAATAACGATTACTAGAATACCAATTGTAAAGAATTGACAGCAGACGGCGTCGTTAAGTGACGATGACGACTACTAGAATAAGGCTGATTATGTTTTCTATAACATAAAATTGTTCTTTTCTAATTACTAAATTTAAAAATTACAACATGGTTAGTTTGAACTGTATATTTTTTTCAAAGATTTAAACCATAACCGAACTGTTATATCCATAAAATATTATTAAAGTACAAAATATGTTAAGTTTGTTCTTATGTAATTTCAGTGTGACTACAAACGAACTCACAACCCCCAAACTGATGGACTAGTACAGTAGACGCTCACAAATTAGAGCTTTCAGTAATTCGAACGTCCAGAAATTAGAATCAGTGTTTGCAATACATTTAACGCTCAAAAAATCGAATTTAAAATTCTAACTTCTGATCGTGTTTTTGTTTTTTTGTTATTTGAACAAAGGAAATCCCCAATTCATTATTTAATATTATGCTAATTACCCATAACGTTTTTAATAAAAATGTAATTTATTTGTTGGGGGAAAAGAGCTAATTCCTATACGTATTTCACTGGTTGCTCAGGCCAGATCATCAGGAAACCTTTTTCCTAATTTTAGAGAAGCCAAAAATACTCTATAAGTAATAATATTCTACAAAACACAATGCATGTTAGAATAATAGAATAATAGAATAATATCACAGAATATTAAAGCTTCAACAAAACACCAACAAACAAACCACGTTTTTATTTTTTCTTAGTGTCCTTCTACAATTGGATAGTTTTTTGTCATTACTGAATGCAGACGTAAGGTGTGATGAAAAGCATAGACAAGTTAATTTTGTTCTCGCAAGAGAATTGAAAAATAACAAGTGTTGCCAAAGGTTTGCACAAGCAGTTGCATATTTAGTTATTAATAAAAATTTTTGGGAATTTAAATATTAATTATTTAATATTATGCTAATTACCCATAATAAAAATGTAATTTATTTGTTGTGGGAACAAATTCATTCTGTTTAAACAAAGTGAAACTAAAAAAGGAATTACCAAAACATATACATATGTATGTTTTTCCCTATTTGTTGTGTTTTTTTTTTTTTTGTCGCATTTATGTATGTTTATGGTTAGTTTATTTGTAAAATTTAATACGCGTGTACATATTTTGGCAGTATCTATTAAAAAGTGAAAGTATATCATTAGAAATGTCAAATAAACGTAAAAAACACTATATTAATAGAAACTGAAAACAAAGAAACTAAAAAAGCTTGACAAAGCCGTTCAAGATAACCGGTTAGCCCTAGATTTTAATGTCACAACATCTTCAATCAGATACATCAAATCACATAGAACAACAATATTAAATGCTGTTTCCAACATATATCAGGAGGGGAGCAATAACTCTTTGCACACCACTGAATATCCAAAAAGAGATTAATTGTAAATTTGGCCATTGTGCAGTCTATCCCTCAAATAAAGTAAATTTACTCATTTTTTATTTTTCATATGAAAAAAAAAACGTCCAGAAATTAGAATAATTCAGAAATTAGAATTGCCTCAAAAACAAAGCGGTTCTAATTTGCGAGCGTCTACTGTCACTAATAAGCGAGACTGAAATTGTGCTAAAAGAAATTATTTTTGGTTTTAACACAATTTCAGTACTCCCTGGGTTCAATGGTTTTATATTAATTCAGTGTTTTGTTTGCAACCTATCGCTTCTTTTGTCAAAACAAGATAAAAAACAAAATAAAAAAAATAAAAACCTTTATTAACATTTTAGTTTGGTTTATTAACAAGGACAGTTTGATTTTCTCCATGGACCTATTGTTAGTGTCCTGGTCTAACAGTCCGGCGGTTGGGGACCAGTTAATTAATTTTCTAACAGTTTTTAGAAGTTTTCTGGCAAGTTCAGCTTTAATTTAATATCTCTAGTTTCAAATCTGATAGAAACTGCACCACTAACATCGACAGTTGACAACGCATCTACGTCAATCGATACAATTGGACTAATAATGTTTTTCAAATGACCAACAAATAGATTGTCTTTTTCTGTATCATTTCTTGGCCAAACTCCACGTTAAGTTCGCAAGAGAGGTTTTTGTATAACCGGTCTTAACTCGAGCCGTTCGACATCTACACACACTTTACAGAAAAAACAGTGTCTTAATATGTACCTAATAAAATAGAACAAAATTTATAAGATATTTCTATTTTTTTTTTTTTTCAAGAAGGAACTCGTATTATTTTAATACGGAAAACAGGTATTCTTCTTGTTTTTTTTAAAGGTTTTTTCTTGATTTTATTAGACTAACTTATTAATTTACATTTGATGATGATTTTATGATTTTATTAGGCTTATTATTATTATTATTATTATTATTTATTATTATTATTATATTTTTAATAATAATCTGGAGGTGAATAAATCGAGGAAATAAAGAAGCCTTGATGAAATTCTTTAAGGCTGATATTTGTTGCTTAAAGGTAATACTCACAAAAATCACACAGTAAATAATGTTTGATCCACCACATGCTCTGACACGGGTTTTTTAGTGTCATATTATATATTGCCATAAATTAAAAAAAAACTATTTGTGGTAAAGTGCGTCTCTGAAGGGGTCTTTGCAGACAATTAAGAAGCTTCACTAAAGCTTTAAAAACGATATGTAAATTTCCGTGACTTTTTATATTTTTATATTTTATATTTTACTTGAATTCCAAACAAGCTGCGATTACAAGTTTATTATTTAAAGCCATAGAAATCAGACAAGTTGTCAAGGTTAATTTTAAGGAAAATGGAAAAAATGAATTTCGTAAAAACAACTTCGAAACTAAAAAAAGCTTGATAAATACCATTGGGACCCTGCAATATAACTTTTAATGATAAAAACGTAGTTTACTGAGTTCCGTTGTGTTCGATAAAATCCATGGAATGATATTAGACGATCGGTGAATGGGAGCAAGTGAGGTGGCTGAGGCTGTAGTCATCTCAACCGAGCACGTAAAACTTGATGCATGAATATTTGGAAATAAATAAATCATACTCCTGAACTAAGCATATCGAGCTTAAAGACTATCGGGTATGTTCTGTAATCCGAAACCGAGTGAAATCGAATAAATTTTTAAAGAAAAATATAACTTAGTTGCGCCTATTATTTTGAAACATTAGCAATCAAGGAAGTTATGTGAATGGTCTTTAATCAAATTTATAAAAAATAATATCAAAATGTTGTAAGATTTAAAAGTTATGACAATTTAGAATTACATTCGGATTCAATTTCACTCGGTTCGGATTACAGAAGATACCTGTATATTTAAAAAAACACATCTTGTGTTTTAAATGGCAATTTCGAATTTAATTATTGTTTTTAATTATGATCTATACATATACAAAACTGTAACTTTTTCCCTATTTGTCTGTCTGTGTTCGCATCACGTAAAAATTACTAAATGGATTTTAATTTATGGAGGTATCTTAGGCCCAATTTTTGACTTTGTATTTAAATGACATTTATCTTTAAATTTTATTTTAACACAAAATTCCTTTTTTCATCACACACTTAAATGAAACTTAAATGCCCATTTATGTACATTTAAAGTCTATTTAAGTTTTTCACATAACCATATGTTTTTAACAGCGTGTCTTTTTCATTCCTAAAAGAAATTTAGCTGATAGCATTTTTTATGTTTTACATAAATGAAGTAAAATATATTGATACTTCGCAATAATGAAAATCAAAAATATTATTTTATAAACAGTTCTGTTGTTTTTTAGTACTTTTCATGTAATTTTTATTTTCTGTCAGTAACAAAAATCAACAATTTTTCTGCTGAACCGCGGTTTTCTGCAAAGTTATCTGCAATAGTTTTGCTATATTTTCATCACAATTAAATAAGAACAATTATATAGGACTGGAAAACTGAAATTATACACAGTGGGATTTCTTGATACATTTCTTGGCAAAAAATATAAGGAGAGCTTATAAAACATTAAAATTTGGTACATATGCTTCTATCAACTTAGTTAAAAAAATTTGAAAGTTTTATTAAAATTGATCACGCCCATCGCTCCCCGCCCATATAACCCGAAAATATTTTTACGCCCCAAAGTTATGTTTCTTAACCGATCATAACGAAACTTATCAGTATTATGAAATTAAAATATCTAGAAAGTTTCATGAAAATCTGCAACGCCCAACGCCTACCGCACATGTAATTGGAAAATATATTTTCTCCCAAAATTTTTATTTCTTAACCAAAAGTCATGAACTTTACCACAAATTATCAGTGTTATAAAGCTGAAATATATACAAAGTTTCAAAAAAATCGGCCACGCCCATCGCCCCCTAATGTTCTCCAGAACATCCAAATTAATAACTATCAAAATGAATACCAAAAATATAGACTTTTATTCATCTTCTATCTTTTCTTTTCTTTCTGTGATTGTTGCCATCCTGTTGCACTTTCTGGCGAACATTAGCATATACTTTCTATAGTCTTTATTTCGAGCTTCTTCAGTTCTTCTGAAAGCAGGCCTATTGGAAGTTAAGCCGCATCCATAATGTCTTCCATGAGTAAGTACTTTGTGAACCGTAACCGGCATGTAAAACCACCAATTGTAAAATTGTCCCGAATTAAAGATTAACAGAAAAGCTCACTCTTAATATATTGCTAGCCCTTCTAGTAACCAACAACAACTTGTTTGATTTTTTTTCTTGTTAAAAGCGCATGTATAATTAAGGTAACGAATAAGCTCCTTAGCTAGAACGAAATAACATCTAAAGTATACATTTTATAATTTTTCTTTAATATAAAGTCGCGTAGCCGTATATTGCAGTCCAATTTGTAAATTTTGTTTTTCTTATTCATCACTTCTTTTAAATATCTGTTAAATAATATTTAACAAATTGATGCTATGATTCATAACATGAAAATAATTAAGCTTAAAAGTATGCACTACTTTTTATGTATGAAGTTTCTTTGAAACAGTAAAATTTTATGTGACTTTTTCTACAAAATTTATAACTTTGTTCAACAGTATGGAATATTATAGGAATTTTATTTATTAAATCGAAAGAATACACTCCCATCTTTCATTTGATTGCAACTAGAACACAAAGCTAGATAAAGCTAACCTTTTTTTCCCCAAGAAAAACTTAAAACACTGCATTTTAAAGTGCCATCATTACAACCTGAATATCTTGTAAACTATTTCGTTCTCACCAACTGACGATTGATAACTGAATACAAGTTTTCTCGTATTCCTTTATCTGGGTTTGGTTGGTTAAATAGATGATGCTTACAACTAAAACACTACCCTAAGTAGATTAGATACAAGTAGTGCTGATGACGGACGTGGCTGTCTAGAAAATGTGCATTCCACTCGTGCTGGTGTCTAAAAATAAAATTTTCCCAATATTTCTTTAATATTATCACCTAATTTGTAATTTAATTAATTCTTTCTTAGAGAGAATAAAAACGAACTTAAGCTTGATTATAAATTTCATTGTATGTTTTCCAATATATTTATTTATTTAAATTATGTGGAAGTACTATATTTTCAAAATATACTTACAGCAAATATATATCGCAAAAAGAAATTATGTAACCGAACTATTGAACTTCATGAAAATCTGAGGCAGTTTCTGCATAGTTTCATTTAGGTGACTTTGCCGCGTTATTTTGGAAAAACAATTAAAAAATAAAAAAACTAATGATGCATTTCCCTTAACTAAACAGTTCTTTACAAAACTGCATCATTACATTTTTGATATTTTATACTCGAAGAATGTATTTTTTGCCACTGTGCTATACTTATATACAACTTAAATTTAAATGACAATTAACTAAATTCATATTGAAACACGAAGTGAAAAATTGGCCCTTAGTAGGTTTAAATAAAGAATACTTTTTTTCCGTAAAAATATTTAATTTTCAAGAGAAAATGAAGAAAAAGTAGTGAATTCTACAATAATTTTAGAATGTTGAATATTTCAATTTGTCAGTCGAACAGTTTATTAACATACAAATTAATTTTCGTAGTTAGGCTTAAACTCATTATATTCTTTCTAAGTTAAAAGAATATTAATTACAAGTTAGGTGATTCATTTAAAGAAAAAAATAGGAAAAGTTTATTTGTAAAATTTTAGAATTTCATTTGTACAATTTTAGAGACTTAAATAAATTTTTGGATTTTATAAAAAGCATATGCTCTTGACTAATTACCCACACGCAAAAAAAAACATGGTAATTGTATGGTCACGGCAACCACACTATGTTCTCTGTAACAATACATGTTTGCTGCAAATAAATTATAGTTATTTTAAACAATACTTTGGTCACGATAAACAAGTTTTTGTTAACAGTTAATCGTTCAATGGTTATACGCACCAAAAAAGCAACATGGTTGATTTGAACCATATAAAAGTTCAAACCAGAACAAAATTTTTTTTAATATTTAAAAATAAAATTATATTTATAACTATAATATTATTAAACATAGAATGTTAAATATGACTAAAAATAAACAAATAATGTTTTGTTTTAAAAATACATATTTTGTTTTTGGCCTTTTTTTCAGTTAAGAAATATGTGGGTAAGCTATCGGTTCACCTAAACCGTAAAAACATTAAATACACATTTGTTGTCAACAGATAAATTTGTTTTTATTATAAATTAAAAATATCAAACATATAAAAAAGTAAGCAAAAAATATAAAAATATGTATTTAAGTCTAATTGGAAATATTCGTGTATTTGTAATATTCTTTGAATATAACCATATAATACAACCATAACATGTTGCTTTTAGATTATGTTTTTTCTTTGCGTGCAGGGATGGGTATCTTTATATAAAGTAAATACACACATAAATCATATCTGAAGCACGAAGTGGATGACACAGCTAGTTCATAAAATAAGTAAGGTAATTATGTTTTTAATTTGATTTGACCCAACTCATATAATTTAATAATGCCCATATTTTTTCTTTGGATTTGAAATCATTCAATGGATTTTAATATAAGAATCATCATCTGTGCCAATAGTGCGTTCTACTACTTCTTTTAATTTTTTCAAATGCAGCAATTTTTCGGAAAGCAATCATATATGTATATTTTGGAAAAAATTAAAAATAAAACTTATTTTTTGCATCTTGTTTACAAAAAAAATTTTTGACATCCCGTCTCATTCAAAGTAATTTTAGTTAATAGCAAACGTTGAACAAAAAACTTGTATGCACTTGTTTGAAATAAACTAATTTTTTCATTTGAAACTAGATTTAATTAAAATTATCACAAGAATTTTTAAAATGAGTCTAAAAGAAAGTCTTGCCATAGAAAAATATGTAAATGTTAATATGTGTATGAAGAAAGCCTAAGTCTGTGCAAAAAAACTTTCTTTTAACTTCTATTAATTAAAACTGCAATTCAATTAAAATACGTTTTCCTTTATGCAATCAACAGAAAAATTATTTAAAACTTTTTACAGCCTTTACATTATCTCTGTTAAATAATATTTTCATTATTTTCCATAACCTGCACGCTACAGTAAATTAATTTTGTGTAGTTTTGCCGTGGTACATTGCATTTATTCAAGCTGTAGATTGAATTTTAATTTATAATTTTTGATTTTTTAAATGATTTGTTTTAAAATTACAGGCTAATCGAGTTTTGTTATTAAAAGTAAAAATAAAGGTATGTATTATTTGTGATAACTGAATAAAAAAGATAATAATTCTTTGTCCCATATTATTTTTGCATTTTGCAGTCATTTAAAGATAAACTCCCAAGTAAACAACCAGCCGAACCAACCATATGTCATGTCCTTAAGACAACTTAACGTTTGACACAGTCGTAGCATTTAATTAAGGCTTGACTGTTGTCAGAAACACTTGACTCATTCACGTCTCATTTAGAAAACAATGTCTGCTTTTAGAAATTGTATACTGCAGATGCACGGAGCTTTTGTACTTTCGCTCAAAGTTCATAAGCATGGTTATGTGCAGTTGTAGTATAATTTTATATCGCAAATATATGTTCGCAAAAAGATGAATCAGTGAATACATAAAAAAGCTCAAATGCAAACAATGAAATGTTTATAGAACGAGTATTTGCCTATAAATGTTATAGACTTTTGTTTTGTACCATGTAAGTAAAATTATATTCTTTATGTTTTTTTTTTTTTTCTTTTGAAATTAAGAAACTGTAAATGAATAAAATCGATAATTTTTCACTTTTGAATCATTTGTCAATAAATTGCTACTTTTGTTACCTAAATTGAAAATCTTTTATTAAAGTATTATTCTTTAGGCGCTATAACATTGAATATAAAATGAGAATCAATGAAGAAATAAAATCAAGACATCATTCCATTTTGCATACATACATATTCGGATACGTTTTAAGTATTGGCAAATAGTTTGCTTTAAAATCGTTTTATTATTAAACAGCCTACCCAGTAAACATTTTACCAAAAAATAAACAAACAAGTAATAAAATTAACGGTGACTTGGCCAATATTTTTAAATTGATTCAAACGCAAACCCTTAAATATCTCAGTATAGGAAAAAAATGGACTTATAGCACTTTCAAAAAAACCATTTCATTTATTAATTTTTTATTTTAAAGACATATTTTATAAGTTCTTAGGAACTGTATACTGGGTTATAAATTTTTGGAATATTTATAATATTTAATCGTAAAGAAATATCTGTTGCTGGCTTTTTGCAGTTGTTTCTGCTTATCTTAAGTTTTTTTTTTTATTTTCGTAACACATAAAATTCGTCCTTATATTGAAGCAAAGACAAAAAGGTAAAAATGTCGATACGAAACTGAAACGTGCCCAAGTGCAAGTTTTTGTTTTTAGTTTATCATCATACGTACAAAAAGTAAAACGTTTTCCCATACAAAATGAATGCCGAGCTGTTTCCTCAATAAGGTGTCGCAGCACGTAACCGTAGTTGAAAGAAACACATTTTCTTATACCAGCCATCATTGAGCTACATAAATGCACACATAGAATTCTCATTACATTTTGTAAATGTATTGGGTATGAGCAGAAAAGTATGTTTCCAGGAAAAGTTTGAAGATTGGGGACATAAGCCAAAAGAGAAATCTCCAATTTTGTCCGAAAAAAATATTTTACATTACACAATTATTTAATTCGAAAAACATTGTTGTATGTTTCAAAATGGTTTTAAAATCTTCCGCGTATTTTGTCATATCAATTTATTTATTTATAAAATGTAACAAAACAGTTTCAAATTATGTTAGCGAGGATTTTGCTATAAAATTCATATTCAAAAATAATGCTTTTTCTGATAAAGAAAATAATATTGACAGAATAAATTTTGTGAGATATAAGTAAGAAGATATGTATATGTATACAAAACGGTTATTGATAATTTCAAAATTCAGGACGTATGCGTCAAGTTCATCTTCTGTAACTCGTTTGTACATATTTTACTACATATTTGATTTTTTTAACATTTTTTCAGAAATTTAAAAATTATGGCAGAAGATTTTATAAATATTTAAATGAGAGTCTATTCCTAATAATGATTCCATTATGCATATTTTCTGTGCTTAGTTTTCGTTGCGATTTCGTATATCTCCCCAAAACTTTTACCTTAAAGAAGAATTTGTTTTCTGTAGAAATTATTTTTGAGTCTTTCAATTAATATCTATGTATATGTGCTCAGTGTAACTTTTTAGTCCATAAACATTTTAGAAATTCCAGAAAATAGAGAAAAGATAATAAAAGTATGCCAATATACCGATTTAAATGTACTGCAAATTTTACAACTACATATTTAATATTAGGATTTTTAATAAATTTCATAATTTTATATAAAGCCTTTGTTGCTTAGTAATTACCTAGGGATGGCTACCTCTATATAAAGTAAATACATAAACAGTAAGGGATTATTTTCAAACCAATCGAACAAAATATTGCCAGGACTCTAATTGTTACCTCAAGAAATATTATTTAGACATACCGTTTTCGATTATGCCTTCATTTCTAGAATTTAATTGGTTATCTCTTAGTGTGTCTACTTTTAGATCGCATAAGCTTATCAGAGCATCTAAAACACTAATTTCATCAGATATCCACTAGAGGCTGCCTTCGAATCCAGTTTTTCGAGGGTTATACATATAAAAACATAGCAATACTTAATGAAGAGAAAATTTAAGGTAAGGTCACATTAGGCAAATGTTTGCCTCAAAATTGTTTGTTGGTGTTTAATTTAAACTTCCTTCAAACATTTTAAAATTTATTTTGTGGTCACACTAGGCACATTTATTTGCTCAGACTAGAGAAAATATTTGACTAAGAAAAATATTTGATTCCCCAAAATATGTATGTATGTATGTACATAAAAAATTTATATAGAAGAAAATTAAAAAAAGCTTAAAGAAAAGATTGTATGAACATGTTGCATTTGTACAGGCACATACATATCGCACACAAGATCAGAAACAGTCACAACTCAAAATACACAAATTTTTAGGAGAGTCAAAAACAGTTTTTAAAAACCTGATTGCAATTGTTTTAAAGCAACATAAAAATAGTCATAGAGGTATTCGAAATATAATGAAATTTCCCTGATTTACTTCTCAGCCTCTTTCAGACGCAGTGTGCAAGTATCATATTCTTCGATTTTCTTCTTGGCTAGGTGATACTTGAAGTTTATATTACCTGTCACCAACTCAGCTATCTACCTCAAGGTACTTCTATTGTATCTGAGTAGCTTAATTGCCTTCCCATGGGCTCCTTGAGCACCACTCGAGCAGTATTCCAAGCAATTCTACCTGGTAAACGGAGACGTACCCACCCAAACGCAAATTACAGGACATGTTCAGCTCATTTAATACTTGCTACTGCTTTACCGTTCATAAGAGATCCATCAGTATCGTTCTCCATACATTCATTGTGTATAACGTCTTTCGCAATGATAGTCGGATGCAGTCTTTCGACTAATCTTCTCGTGTGTTCCATCGGCATTTGAGCTTCTCTTACCTCCTTACTATCTAGGTCCAGGATGGTCTTAAGTTCGATTTTAGGCCTGTACCACCCTTTAATTTTTAATTAATATTTACATATATAGTTGTTTTAACGGTCTGCTATAACGGTTAAGCAATTGGGACACTCTTTAATTTTGTACTTCATTATTTGTTGTAGCGGCTAAACAATACACCTTCTGTAAAAACTTCGCGCGTGAGCACTATTACTGTTAAGAAAAAAAACGTCTGAAACAGACGGAAATTCTAGCGATATTAGGGATTACGTTTTTAACCTTTAGGTACGGAACCCTAAAATCGTGTGTAATTTTATTTTATTTGCTAATAATAAAGTATTAAAAGCAAAAAACTCTGCTGGAATCAACTATTGTTTGCCCCTGTTTCTTCTTACAAAAAATTTGTAAGAACAAATAATTATTTGCCCAAAAAAGAAAAATATATATTCCGATTAGTGGTCACATTATGGTTTGCCGGCAAATAATTTTGTTTGCCAATCAATTTTATTTTGTGGTCAGACTATGGCAAACAAATATTTGACGATTTCAGGCAAATGTTGGCCTAATGTGGCCGTACCTTAACTCCTGCAATTTACATGTGGTTATTTAACTGCAACAATAACTAAGATTTATTTTTTAAATCAACTATGTTTAACACAGGAAGTCCATTCAACAAATAAATATATTCATATAAAAAACAAAAAATAACAATGTTCTTATTCAAAACAGTTAAAAACAGTTGTGTGGAGAAAACCAATATTGTTTTTAATATTTTTTGTTTTTTTAAACGTAATTATAAATTTAACAAATGTGAACTTTTGTAAATGTAATGAAATTTAATCAAAATGAAATGCTGTTAATTTTGTATTTATTTTTAAAATAACTTATTTTCGATAAATTTTTTCAACTCTTGTTTCCTTTAACATAAATATGTTAGAAGAAAAAGTAAATGTAATTAAAACAAAAAAGTTTCTTATTTGGAAATTGAAAATTATTTAAAAACAAGGTACACAGAAAAAAATATATTCAGATTCAAACAATTAATTTGCATAATCACACAAGTTTGGTTTGAACATGGTCCTATAAACAAATTTGTAAATTCAAACAGTAAAATTTTAAATTATTTTAATGAACATAATCCACGATTTTTTCAAACAAATTATTAAAAAATATTTGAAAAAAATGTTCAAAAAGACAAAAAATATAAAAAATTTAAAAAAAAAACAATTGTATAAGGCCCTTTATTATAACTTACCAATAGCTAAAGTTATGATTTTATCGGAGAGATAATTAGTTTTTCGTTATAATAACAGGGTAAGACGCCCCGTTACTATAACTTGCCTTTAAAGGCTTCAATAGTCTTCACTTTCTGTTGCCGTTCTGTTCTGTGAATGCATTTTTGTAGTTACTTTTTCCGTAAAAACGCACATATTAACTTTTCTTTGAGCGCATTTATTCAGTTTTATCTTCTCCACTACTTATTTTTGTATTCCACAAATAAAGTAAATAAATAGTTTAAACCAGTGATTAAAAATGCTTGACTACCTTCAATGCATATGTAATTGGAACAGCAAACGTTTTCAAAAAAAATTCTTTGCTGACTGCTTTGCAGCAGAAAGAAACACATAGTAAGCTTAAGCAAATGCCTTTCTTTCTCTTTTTTTGCATTTACTCTTTACTTTTGCTTCGCTTATAATAAAACGTTATGTAAATGCTGAGAAATTCAATTTTTTTATTTGCTAAAAGAGATGTAAGCAAAGCAAAGATTTTAGTGCTGTTGCTATTTTTAAGCAAGCAATTTAAACCCAGGTTTAAACATATTACAATTATTTAATAATGATTTTTTTGTTGCTTTTTTTATTTATTGTAACTTAATTAATTACTCATATCTTAAGTCTAAAAAAAATAAATGTACTTGTTAAGTCCAACCAGTGCTAGATCCAAAAATGCATGTTTCACGGTTACTGTTATTTGTGGGTCATCCCTCTGATATAAGGATGAGTGTAGCAGTGTCCCTCCTTCTTAGTCGAATGTAACCAGGTTCATTTAGTATTTTACGGGCCAGCGGATTCGGATGAGTTTCAAGCTTCTTTAACTGCCTTATGGCAAGTTGCGCTATTTCTCCTTTAACTGATGGCACGTTTAGATCTTTATGGATGTTCGAGTTTTTTATATGCCAAGGAGCAGATGTAACCATACGAAGAATCTTATTTTGGCGCCTTTGTATTTTTTACATTGCTAGTTGAGGCAGTGCCCCATAATTGAATACCAAATTGGTTTTAAAATTGACTTGTATACTAAAAGCTTGCAATCTAAAGCGAGAGTAGAATTTCTGCCAATAAGATAGTTTAGTTGGACGGCTTTTAGCTTCATTTGTGTTAACTTTGATCCTATGTGGCCTTTCCAAGTAAGGCGCCGGTCAAGATGTATGCCGAGATATTTGGCGTCTGACAGCTGAGGTATTGTTTGGTTATTTTTTTGATAAGGGGGTAAGATTTTCTACGCAGTGGAAAGTTATGTGAGTACATTTTTGTTCATTCACTTTTATTCTCCATTTCTTCAACCATTTTTCTAAATTAAATATGTGGTTTTGTTAATATCGTGAAGCTACTTCGGGTCTTTCGTGAATGCTCAAGAAATCTGTGTCGTCAGAAAATGTCGATGTGTGAACTCGTTACTAGTTGGCATGTCTGAAGTATACAATATTTATAAAAAGAGCCCCTATATACTACCTTGAGGAACTCCGGCTTCGATTGGCTGGTGTGAACTCAAAAAATCTCCTTCTTTCACAATAAATTTTCGTTCAGTTAAATAACTATCTAGCAGCTTATAGAGGTTTACGGGAAAATTCAGTTTTAGCTTATATATTAGTCCTTCATGCCATACCTTATCGAATGCTTGAGAAACGTCAATAAAAAGCGCAGAGCAGTACTTTCTCTCTTCAAAAGTCTTCTTAACAACAGTAGGTTAAGCAGGCAGCTGTAGTACACAGCTCACTTGGGTCCACGTATTGGTCCCTTTGTGTTATTAACAACAGTAAATAATCTGTGAGTTTGTTCGATCGTACTATGTTTTTTCCTGAAGCCGAATTGATGGTTTGGAATACATCCTTTGTCGCTTAGAATAGGGTTTAGCTTAGTTATTAACATCCTCTCAAATAGTTTTGACATATTAGTTAACAGGCTTATAGGACTGAATGATTCAGTTTTTATGTGGTCTTTTCCTGGTTTAGGAATCATGGTAATCAAGGACACCTTCCAGTCTGTGGGAAAGTACTCAAGTCGTAAAATGGCATTAAAAATAAAAAGAATGATTTTTTGATCTATACGGGGCAACTCAAATAACATCTTCTTACTGGTTTTATCAACGCCTTTTTGTTGTTTAAATGCGTTATTGCCTTTTCAAGATCACCAAATTCAAATCTTAGCGGTACTACAGCCCTAGCCTCGGCAATTCGCAGCTCAACTACACCAGTCGATATATTTGGGGTAAAAACCCTTTTCAAATTTCCAGCAAATAAATTGCCTTTTTCGGTATCACTCCTTGCCCAGCCTCCAGATGAAGTTCGCAAGGGAGGTTTACGTAAGACTGGCCTTTTAAGATTTATACAAGCGCACCATAATTAATAATCTGATTAAGGAGTTGCGTCTAGGTCTTCCAAATAGTTTTTCAGGGATGCTACTCTTCGAGATTTCAGCATCTCTCTTAGTCGGTTCGTGCATTCTTTAAGTCTGCTTTTGAGTTGCGGAGATCTCTTTGATTGCCATTCTCTACGAATTTTTCTTTTTTCAGCCAAGAACGGTTCGACATCTGCAGAATAAATTTGATTGTATCTAGCTAGTTGTCGGGTTATTGTTGAATGTTGAGCAGCTAATTTGAGGTTTTGATAAAACCAATAAGACTCCGCTCTACCTCTTCTTAGCGGGATGTTTTCCGAACAATGAGTACTGAGATACTTTCTATAATTCAACCAATTAATGCTTGTGCTAGTCGTTGGTGATTGGATATTTTGGTTGTCCCATATATAGACGATAGTGGGTTAATGATCTGAAGATAATTCAAGTGACGCTTCAAATTTAATCGTTTCTCTTGGAATATCCTTAATCACACCAAAATCAATCAGGTATTTTTTGCCGATCAGTAGGCCAATAGGTGGGTTGTCCACTCGATATCATATTCAAACGCACTTTTGAAATTGTGTATGTTTAGCGTTGTAGTCGCCTGATGCTATGAAACAAGGACCTAGTGATTTGTAAAAGTCGATATATTGACTCTCTGATATTTGAAATCTTGGAGGTGAATAGATCGAGGAAATAAGTACGCTTTGATGAAATTATTCAAGACAGAAATTTTTGCTTGAAGGTAGTCCTCACAAAAATCACACAGTAGATGATGTTTAATTCGAGCCTTTATTAGAATTGCTGAACCACCACATGCTCTGTCACGGGGGTCTTTAGTGTCATATAATATATAGCCATTGATTTTAAAAAAGCTATTTGTTGTTAAATGAGTCTCTGAAACCATCATGACATCAATTTGTTGGCTCTTCAGGAAGTTTTCGAGTTCATTTTTGTGTTGGCGTAAGCCGTTTGCGTTCCAGAAACATATCTTTAAACAGTTCATGGTTTGTTAAGTACCGCCTGCAAAATCATTTTGGGCACAACAATGTAGCTCGCCACATACAGCGCAAACCGGAGGCAACTTACAGAAAGCCCTAGTATGACCATATTCTTGACAATTTAGACAATGGACAGATCCTGATCGCTTATCCTGCTCCTCTACTGTTATTTTACGGTGTAACAGATATTTCAGATTATAAATGGGGAGCGTTTCGTTCTTCTTCAATCTGATATCTCCAGGTTCCAGTTCAACGCCAAATAGTGATAGGGGGACACGTTCTCGTTTTCGGAGATTATCTACACTTTTTATTTTAAAACCCGCGTTTTGAAGTCCAGCTCTTTTTTCAGCTGGATCAACGTATGAATCTACACCTTTAATGACTACCTGTAGACCTTTGCTACTCTTCAGCTGATAGGCTTGTAGCTTTCAAACTCGTTTACTGTTTTACGATAACTGCTTTCATCAATAAATTGTATTTTTGTCTCATCAATGTTTCCATGCTTGATGGGCAGTACATAAAATGAGTTCTCGCCAATAACTGAAATTAACTTTTTTATTAAGTCGTTCGAATTTTTCTCCCTTAAATAAATTGGAGGTGGTTTGAACGACTTAAGTTCCGTTTTAGGTTCACTTGTTTCGCTATCTAAGATAGCAAAACGATTATGGGAATTTATTCCGTTAGAGTCTTTGTCTTTATGTACTTTGGAAATTGGTGCAAGCTGCGAAGATTTAGGACTTCGCCCTCTTTTTAATACTGTCCATTCCCACTTGCGTCTTGGGTATTTCTACACTATCCATATTAGTTTTGATAATACTGTGTTCATAAGGCGACTTGTTTGTAGTTATTTTATTGTCATCGCTTAACAAAACCGAAGAACAAGGTTGAGCTCGTAAAACTGGAGTACCATTTATAACCAAATTATTATCAGTTTTTTTGTTTTTATTTATTTAAATATTTTCCACTTTTTTGACTTAAATTAAAGAGGCTCATTGGATCCTATTGTTTTTGTTTTATTTTTAAAGTAGCAAAGCGATAGTGCCATTGTAAAAAAAAGAAAACGAGAAGAAAAATGTTTGCAGACAACTTTGTTGTTGTATTAAAAACAAGTTTGTTTTTTTGCTTTTGTTTGTTTTTGTTTTTTGTCAATTGCGAGCTTAAAAAAATCGCGTCCGCACTTATCAACGCACAATAAAATAATGATTTTTTGTTGAGAGATTATCGGCTGTTTCTTGCTATTACTTAAGAACATTGTCAAAATTTTGTTTTTAACAGGTTCGTCCGCAACAGAACGGGACGGAACAGAAAAACTAACTCCATGTACACATTTTCTATTTATCAAAAATAGATCAGCTGTTTCGTAACAGAACGGAAAGTAAAAACTAATTCTACCTTAAAGTACGTTATAGTTAAAGATTATTTTTAGCTTACTTATAATAACGAAAAACTAATTATCTCTCCGACAAAATCCTAAGTTAAGCTATTGGCAAGTTATAATAAAAAATTTTAATGAAATAACAAAAAATTTTCATACAAATAATTTAGCTAAAAAACAACATTTCTCCAATCGCTTTTATTAAAAACAGTTTTGTGACTACTTTAAGTAACTACGGTGTAAAATTTGACTATATTAAAATAAAATAAGGCCAAGAAAATGAATTTACAAGATGGTGGCATTTGCAAATTCATTCAATTCCGCCGATTTTTTAAGTATCAAATTCTATAAATGTACATATTAAAAAATGGTATTTAACATGCCAATAGCTAAAGTTAGGATTTTATCGGATAGATAAGTAAAGTAGTATTTCGTTATAATAACGAGAGTAAAGCTCTTTACTATTGCTAGGCTTTAAAGTACGGTTATTTTTACCAAAAGGTAAGGAACTTTATAAATGCATAGGAAAATACGGGTATAAGACCTTATCAACAGGAAGTCCCACATATTGGCCTTCTGAACCAAATAAAATTCCAGATTTATTAGATTTCTTTGTTTACTCTGGCATTTCTGCAAATTAATTTTATATAATCAATTCTGATGACCTAAGTTTAGACCATACACCTATAATTTATGTTTCAACACAACCTTACCAACTGTTTCAAAAAGTAATAAAATAATTTCATCTGGAACCAATATAAAAACTTTTCAGTACTTAATGGATCAGAAATTAGAACTTAACACATCTATTAAATCAAATGAGGAACTTGATCTATGTGTAGAAAATTTTACCAAAGTTATTTATGATGCTGCAGAGTTAGCTACTCCCTTTATGCAGCCACAAAATGGCCAAATAGTTGTTTTATCCACCGAGATAAGAGAACTTTTAAGAGAAAAAAGAAGATTAAGAAGAATATGACATTTAACAGAAATCCGACTAATAACACCAATTTTAATCGAGCAACAAACATTCTTAAAAAACTATGAGCAGAAATTAAAAATGATAAAATGTCAAACTTTTAAAAAAATCTAAATACCTCGAAAGATTCAGATTATAGCTTATGGAAAGCTACTAAATATTTGAAACATCCAGTTAAAAGAAACATACCGTTTTTAAGATACCGTTTTTAACGCAGAAGTAACAAAAGTAAAGAAGACAAGTTTTCCCAACATTTAGAAAATACTTTTCAACCTTTTCCGATATCCAATACAATGGATAAACGTAAGATAAGCAATTTTTTGGCAAATGGATTTGCCAATTAAACCGTTTCCACTTAAAGAAGAGCAAAGTGTTATTTCTAAGCTAAACAATCGAAAGTCTCCCGGGCATGATAATTGTAGCTAAAACATTATCCAAAAAAAAGCATTTTATTTCTTACTCTAATATATAATTCCATATTAAGATTATCACAATTTCCATATAAATGGCGGTGTTCAGAGATTATAATGATTCATAAACCTAATAAACCTGAGACCTCTATTTCATCATACAGACCTATTAGTTTGTTACCAACCTTTTCAAAGATATTTGAGAAGTTATTTGCATCCAGATTACTACCGATTTTGGAACAACGAAATATTTTACCTGATTATCAATTTGGATTTCGTCAACAACACGGGACTCCTGAGCAGTGTCATCGCATAATTAAAGTTATAATGGATTCAGTAGAAAGAAAAATGTATTGCTCAGCGGTATTTTTAGATATAAAGCAGGCGTTTGATAGAGTAAACTTAAATATTTGTTACCGTCTAATTTTTATTCTGTAATCAAATCCTGTTTACAAGATCGAAAATTTGATGTAAAAGTAGTGGATGAAAAGTTCAGATTGTATCAAATCTATACAGGCGTACCGCAAGGGAGTGTTTTAGGTCCCATATTGTACACCATTTTTACATCTGACATGTCAAAACCTGAAAATATCTCTTTAGCTACCTATATGGATGACACTGCTATAATATCTACAAATAATTCTCCAGTTGAAGCGTCAATTTTAATTCAAAGTGAATTAAACGTTCTCAACAATGGTTAAAAAAGTTGAAAATTGAAATAAACACTGAAAAATCAAACCATGTCGAAGATATGAATGCCCTCCAATATATATAAATAGCTTGCAAATACCTAAAACAAATTGCGTAAAATACCTCGGAATGCATCTTGACAAACGACTTACATTGAAAGATCACATAAAAGCTAAAAGAGCACATCTTAATATCAAAACATGAAAAATGTATTGGCTGTTAGGACCAAAGTCTCAACTTAGTCTAGAGAATAAAATTAAATAATATAAGCTATTTTAAAACCTGTATGGACCTATGGTATTGCATTGTGGGGAGTGGCTAGCCACTCAAATATTGAAATTTTACAACGGTATCAATCCAAAACTTTAAGACAGATAGCTAATGCTTCATTATGAATAAACAAATTCACAGAGATCTCAAAGTGCCTTTTGTTATAAATGAAATAAACAGATTTAGCTCGCGATACATGAATCGACTAAGTAATCATTGTAATATATTGGCAATTTCCTTGTTAGATGAAACAGATGAAGTTAGAAGACTTAATAGGCTACACGTATTAGATCTTCCATATAGAAAATAAAAATTATGGTACATAGGTATATCTAATTAATCTTAAGTGTTTTTTTTTGTAAATAGTTTATTAGGCTTATTGAAGCTTAATAACATATGTAATGTACTTTTCTTTAGTTATCAAATTTACTAAATATTTTAAAATAGATGGTAAATAAAAAGTTTGAAAAAAACTTAAAAAGCAATCAAATTAACAATCAAAAGAAATGATTAAAAGGTTTAACTATCAAAAATATAATGTAATCAGGGATGACAACAAAAAGATCTAAAAAGTGCTAATTTAAAAAAATAATGAATTTTTCTTTTTTATTGTTATACTTGAACTTTCAAAAAAAGGGCTAAGGGGAAAAATTCCTCATAAGAGGTAGTCAAAAGAGCTAAAAACAGCTCGAAAAAGGCATCGCTTCATGTAATTATGAAAAATGTATGAATGTAAATACTTATGTATACATACATATATATTTTATGTTATTTAGAGCCTGTTTTTATAAAACAAAACCTTCTCAGATGTAGGTTTCGTTTTCAAACGATAAAAAATATAAAACAATTTAAAATTTTCGTTTTGTTTTTTTTTAATTCTGAAGTATAAAAAGCTTTTAATACACTCAAAAAATGATGTACGTTAAATCAATTTAGTCAAGTGCGAGTTAGACTCACACACGTAGGGTTCCGTACTATGTTTAGTATAATTTAAAAATTCCAGTTGTTTATTTCTTATGGGACACCCTTAAATTTTAAAATTAAAGTAATATTCGTTAAAATTGCATCATAATTGGAACACCCTTTAAATTTTAGTATGTAACTGATTTTATAGCGGCCATGGTAATTCACTTTCTATTAAAAGTTAAAAAATAAGGTAATATTCATGAAATACACGTCACTAATGAACACACTTCAATTTTAAGTATTTGTTATAGCGGCCGAAGTAACACATCTACTGTAAACATTTCAAGAGGGTATCTATTACGGTTTATAAAATCATGTCACTGTCGGAACACCCTTTAATTTTATTATTCATTATAGTGGCCATGGCAACTTCCTTTCTATAAATATATTAAGAGTCTACTTATTATGATTAAAAAATAAGTCACTATAAGTGAAAAACATGTCACTGTCGGAACACCCTTTAATTTTTAGTAATTATCATATCGGCCATGGCAACACATCTTCTGTACAAAATTTCAAGAGTCTACCTGTTACGGTTCAAGAAATAAGGCTTTATACATGCAAATCACGTCACTGGCGGAAAACCCTTTAATTTTTATTATTTATTATAGTGGACATAGTTATACACCTCCTGTAAAAATTTCAAGATTCCACCTACTCATTCAAAACTTAGGTTATACACATGCAAATCAATTTCAATACAAAGTTCAATTTTGTATACTTGTTTATAAAACAAACATAGTTGTAATTACTGTCTGCAAATTGTAAGTGGTTGCCTCTTACAGCTCAAAAAAAGACATAAACGTAAATACAGTTCAAGAAATAAACACATATTCGTAAAACCTCTCTATCGGAACACCCTATAAGTTTTAATATTTGTTGCTATAGCGGCAACAGCTATTCATCATCTGTGAAAATTTCAACAGGTAGCATACCTGTTACGGTTCCAGAGATAAAAGGCGCTGACAGACGGACAGACATTGTAGCGAAAACAATAGGGTTACGTTTTTACACTTTGTGTACGGAATCCTAAAAATTAAATTATTGAAAATGCAGTTAAACCAGAATAATTTTTATTGTATCTTAAATTTAAAAAAATCAACCAAATAAAATCCGTAACATCAAGTGCATTTTCTTTAATTTAAACTTGCAAAAAATAAACTGCACGTTCCGTTGGATTACTGATTTGGCATTTATTTTCGAAATGCCAATTCAATAAAAGTAGCAACAAATACCATTAAAATAAACGAAATTTTCCTTGTTTTTCCTAGGGATGACCCGCAAATGATAGTATCAACAGTGAAACATACACTCAAAATATTTTTACAGTAACTGATTGTAGTTTATTAAATTATTGTATTAAAAAATTAAGAGCAAATAAATACTTAACTGATTTTAACATCTATTTATAAAACAAGCCACATATAAATACTGAATTGACGTTGCAGTTAATTTCTTTACTTGAAAAAATTTTAAATTTAATGTAATTACATTACATTAAAATATGATTTGACATTAAAAAATAATAAAACTGAAATTACAATGAATTGTTTCAAATATTTTTATTGATAATAAATAAATTTAATATGAAAGTATACACAAAATATGTGGAAGATTACTAAAGCAGTCGCGCTTTATGTGGTGAGGATATTAACTAAGATTATGTATGCACATAGTATGTATTTGATATGTATGTATATAGTGCGCATATTATTATATATAATATATTATATTACATAGGTATATAGTAAACAAATAGACATAAACAATTTAAATAATGAAACATTTTTTTTTATTGTTAAAACTTGTTTTTTTTTAATTATTCATCTGATGCTCTCTGAAAGCGAAAGTAAATCAGCAGTTAAAAGCATTGCTCTGCTGTTTACTGATTAAGAATACGAAGAAAGGTTAGATGTTTAAAATTTTTCATGATTCGAAGTATTTCTTAGTTTTGATTTTTATTTTTTATTTTCTATAAGTAATGAAAAAATTCATTTTAATAGAGCCCGAAAAGATTAAAATTTATTTCATTTTAACACTGTTTTTTAAAATATTTTTTTTTTTGTTCAACAGAACAAAATTTGTAAAAATATATTTTTAGGTGACAAGATATTTTAATTAAAGACACATCGAAGGAGAAGCGCCGTGATTTATAAACGGTACATTTTTTATTAAAAACAAAAAGAAATTTTTTAATTTTTGGATGTACTTTTTTGTTTGTAAACTATCACTTGGCGTTTTTTACAATCCATTAATTAGGGCTTTTGAGATTTTGACATTTGATAAGAATTCCTACAATATCAGCATTTTCTCATGTCAGTAGCTTCTCATTTCCAATTCCAAGTAGCACATTGTGTCAGTGCATCAGCGTCATATACACTCATACATATAATAAAACTATAACAGGACCATTTCTGTACATGATATATTTTTTGAAAGTTTTGTTGCTGGTGCAGGTGTAAATCGATATGTAATATAAAACAGCAATTTGTGGAATTTCTTGTCTGCCTTTCTGTGTTCGTATCAAGTAAAAACTACTTAATAAATTTTAATAAAATATTGTAAGGAGGTGAAAGGAGAAAATAAAGACACATTAGTGGAAGTATGCAATTTTACCGAGTCAATGGTATGGCATTCTTGACAGCACCTTTTATTTTTGAAAGCGGGATATTTTAAACAATATTTACAGAACTCTAAAATAATTTTAAAATTTTATATAAAGCTTGGGTACCTCTATACATAATGTAAATACATAAACCATAACTGAAGCACTATAAATGTTTTAAAATTTGGTGTTGATTACTTTCAATTAAAATTGAACAAAATATTGTAAAGACGCCTAAGACGTGCCGGACACAGCTAGTAAATAATGAAGAAGTTTATTTTTTATGCTTTATGTAAATCATAAAAATATCATTAAAAAGTTTGAACTGTCAACCAGTGTAAAAATATCACAATTACAACAACTTCTTTGTTTGCAAACATTTGCGGTAACTTTCAGTGTGTAGCGTGAAACTTTCATGAACTCACTGCATCAAATAGAAATATCTAAAGTACGAAAATACTACGAACCTATGAAAAGTTAACAAATGAATGTACTGCCGTCTCAATTTACCTGGTGTATGTTATATACGCAAGTACTTTGGTATCTGTGAGTATTTTGTATTACTTAAGGTTTTCTTTCTAAAGTTAATGTTCTTTAGTTTCTTTCCCATTCCTAGAGTACTTAGCAACATCATCCCTCTGTTTCTTTTTGTAACTTTTTTATTTCTTAATGATATTAAAAAAATATTAATACATATAACAAGTATGCAAGTAATGTTCATATCCAGAGGTCCTAATCAGTTAAAAAAGTATGTTACTACTTTTGGGGTGGATGTCGACGGTAGTTGGTTTAAAGTTTGGCCATATTTTATTACTTTTTTTGGCTTCGCAACAACAAATATTTTAATTAAAAATTTAATTATTACAAAACAAAATGTTAAATACAGTTAAAGGTAATAGTTTTAATGAGTGAGAACAAAAACTAAATTCCTTTTTATTTACATAGGCTCGAGGCTAACTTTTGTTAATGTGGAATTTTTTAAATATTTTGTAAAGAAAGTTTTTCAATATGTTTCAAATTTATTCAATTTGAGACATTATTAATTAAGTTTTTTAATTCTAGTAAAAAATTACATTTTAAGTACGACTAAATAGATAAACATCATGTTTTACTAATATGGCTGTCCAAATTTTTCTTTTGAATAAATAAAAATAATGGTTGTGTAGATTAACAAGTAAAAGTGCTATATTCGGCCGTGCCGAATTTTCTATACCCTTCACCATGGTGATTTTATTTATACAGACATGTACAGCATTATCCATATTGTTGACTCTTTACTTAAATAAGTCGTATTAGAAAAATTTATTATTCATGCTTTAAGGAAATAGAAGACAAATGAAAACAAATTCCGTTGGCTACAATTGTCGCGGTGTTGTCAGCTACTTAATGATATTGAAGACGACAGCTACATCGTAAACCCTGACATTGTTGTAGAAATACTTATTTTCCTTTTATAAAATTAACTAACTTTTTCGACAAATTATAAATATTTCCTCCAAAACTTTTTGTTTGTATATCAATTTGTAATTTACAATTTTATGACATTTTCTTTTTTGAATAAAATAGAAATTAGCCTAAGTTGACGACAGCCACATGTGTAGCCATGTAGCTATACTGGATTCAAAAAAAAAAAACGTTTACCTATAAACGTGTGTATTTTATTTTTGACAGTTTTTATTCGGTATCCTGATGATTTCTCTATTTTTAAAGCACCTAGGTTTTAAAACAGAGATTTCATCTATTTAAAAATCAAACGCATTTAACAAAATATGTTACTCTAAAAAAATTTTTTTAAAAATTTGATTGAAATTTTTCTGTTACATTTAGGACTTTTCTGCAATCTATATTGAGTTAGGATGGTCAAACTAAAGCAAAGATAAATTCTTACAAAAAAAAATTTCCTCATATTGACCACCCATGTGCTCTATTTACCAGTGGGTACCCTGTGGGGCCATTGGCTATTGCAATTGGCTATTGCGTTCTATTAAGGTCTGTAATACAAATCAAAGCAGAAAAACCCTACCAATCTAAAAACAAACAAAAATCGACCCTCGCAGGGGGTTATTGATCCCCCGAAATCTGTATGCACTCCTTGCGATCTACCTGTCGCAGTCTAATATTTATTTGACAAAAAAGGCAAAAGATTATTAAAAAGATATAAAAAATTAAAGCCGAAAAAATTAAAAAAAAAACGGGGAAAAAATATAGTTGGGCGTGGTTTTTGGCCCGCCGTTGTTGCTGAATTGCAACACCAAAATTTTCGAAACTATGCCTGACAGATTGGTGTGTTTAAACTTTTTGTATCTCTTCTGGTGGCTTGTCAAATGACATTACAATACTAACACGGACAGACGGACATCGCTTAATCAACTTCTCTATGTATAAGGATCCAGAATATATATACTTTATGGGGTCGGAAATGAATATTGTAGAAATTACACCCTTTACACCT
The DNA here is from genome assembly GCA_949628195.1 of Phasia obesa. NCBI lineage: Eukaryota > Metazoa > Arthropoda > Insecta > Diptera > Tachinidae > Phasia > Phasia obesa. The sequence goes on from OX451219.1 coordinate 71,247,674, forward strand.
GTGGTGAAGGGTATGAAAAGGAAGCTGCAAAAAATACTACCTCGCAGTATGCATGTTTATATGGAAACATTGAGTTGTTATCAGTTACAAACCTTACGTATGACATGATAGTAACATTTTATTTTAAGCGATTAATTTAGCTCAGTGTAGATATAGTGAAATCGTAACCCCTCGGTTTCTGTTTTTAATATGAACTGCTGTAAGGGTAAATTTAAAAAACTCGTTATTTTTTAAAAACTTAACATTTTATGTAGTACAAAATTGCATTTATTTAGGCAACATTTATGTGCTGACTAAACTTTTTTTATATTTATAGAAATAAAATTTCTTAAGGCATGCAGGTGTTGTATATTAGTATGTATACATAGTTATGACTTTTTTAAACAGCAATTCTTTAAATGCAAACATCTTTCCATTTGAATTGATCTAGGCTTATTAAAGTAAATATTCTTTTAACATTTATTGTTTCTCTTGCACTTCTCTTGTCGCCCGCTGAAGCTTGATAGATGTCTTTAAGAGTATTTCATTTTGCTGATCGGATTTCTCTAGATAAAACTTTGTCACAAATATAACATTTTGCATTTCCCTTTCCACAAATTGAAAAATATTTACAAACGCCCCTTTATTTTTATTTTTATTTAATTTTTATACTTTTGGCTACCACAGCAATTGGAACAAAACTTATAACAAACGTTATAAATAAAGTTGTACAGGTTTTAAGTCAAATGACTTATTTTAGAAATTTTAATAAAACATGTACGAATTTGTTTAAGGATTACAAAAAGCAAAATAAAATTAAGTATTAAAAATGGCTAATGTAAAAAGCAGATTATTGTTTAGCACTTTTTCGATTGCGTATGTGTTTTTTACATCTTCGTGCGTTTGCAGTTATTATAATTTATAATTAATATTGGCACTTTGAAAATTTTAAACGCCGAATTAAGAGTTGACATATAATAATTAAACATCCTTTGTTTAAAAAATATTTTGCAAATAACAAAAAATTTGTGATAAATAAATTTTTGTATTTCTCTTCTACCTAAACAGACAACAAAAGAGCTTTCATGACAGCGCATGCGATGGTAATGATATTTAATATGCATGTATGGGATTCAAACAAAACAAAAGACTTAAAACCTTAAATGAACAGCTCAAACATAACAAACAATAGAATATTCTGCATAGAACATACATATGTAAAATACTACGTTCCTTAAACATTTTATAAAAACAGAAACATGAAGTGAGCATAACATATTTAAATGACAATTACTTGACAGAGGCATTAAACAAAAAACAAAGGAAAAAATTTGTTTGCTTAGGCGCTTTAAAATAAATATACACACATATGTACATATGTATGTATGTATTTATTAATAAATGGACATCATACATAATTATCTTTCATCTTAAATAATTCAAGAGGCATGTTGACCAAAAGAATACTCCAAATACAAGGCTTATACACATTTGTGTTAAAAACAGATCAACGTCCAGTTTTTCTTTTTCATCTTAGAGATTTTATTGCTTAAGTAAGCCCTACCAAAAGTAATTGGCAGGATCATAAAAAGTTATTATTGGCTTGTTTTAATGTAAGCTACAACAACTAAATCCAGAGAAAAAGCAAATCAAAAATTTTGTGACATAGATGTACTTTAGGTGTTAACTTTTTTGTTTTTATTTCTTCAAACATTAGTGTGTATAGAAGAAGTTTGTGTTTTGTGTTGTGGGTTCCTTCACGAAAAAGCAACATAATAAATGACAAAAATTAAATTTAGCTATATAAAAAATGAAGATAAAACCGTAAATTTTTTTTTAACTTCTGATTTTTATGCCCACATTATTTGCTTAATTAAAATGTAGTCGGCTTATATAGTAATTTATTTATGTCATATAATTTTGTTATTGGCTTCGCTTTAATCTGATTTCATCTTTAGGAGAAAGAAAGCCGAAAAGCATACGGAGGATATAAGTGCAGCTAATTACTATTTTTTCCATCAGCATAATAGTTGTTTATAATTCTATGACAATCTTTCAAAATCAGTTAAATTCAAAAAAAATATTGTGTTTTTAAGTCTTTTGTTTAAGCCATTTTCACACTATTATACTGAGTATTAAGACTTGTCAAATACTTAAATCCAATGAGAAAGTGTGTTAGTGTGAAAACAGTATGTTATCAAAGTGTGAAATAATACAGAAAGAAATTTGACATCCTATTATAGCAAACTATTTTTAGAAAATTTTCTAATCGATAACATTTTTCGTTTTTATCAGGGTTGTGTTTTTTTTAAGCAAAGAACCAAGCTAAGTGAGTCGCAGCCGATATTTTACTTTGTCCTGCACCTGCCTCAGTCTTATCTTCTACATATGTACTTTGTTTCTGCCATGTTAAATGTTCGTATTATTTTTTTGTTTTTTTTTTACTTTTTTATTAACCGAAAACTTGAAGGGCCAAACAAACTTAAGATCCGGCACCTCTGCCGTCCACATAAAATTGCTCAGCCGACGCCTTTTAATATCTCGTCGCGGCCTGTTCCTTTACTGATATTTTTCATTTTATTTGAATTGTGGTATTGTGAAAACGAAATGTTATGTTACGTTAGATTTTTTGGATTTCTATCTCATTGGATTTCTATCTTACAAAATGCAATGAAAATCTTAATACGCAGTATTATAGTGTGACACGGGCTTAATTAAAGTATGAGAATATAAAATATTCTATAAGATAAATTAAGTTGCCAAAAATCCAACTGTATTGCGAAATAACCGATATGACAAGTTGAATTTACCAGTTTATTTAAAGTACAAAAAGTTGTAAATAGTGTATTTTAATTGAACTGGGAAAAATTATTCCAAAACCAAAACCATGAATTTAAAAGTTATTTCGTATCGAAATAAAAATCAAATGCTGTTGAATATTATATTAATTAAATAATTTTGAACAATATAGCTCGTTGATAGCTAAACGCTATCGAGAAAGTGCTAAGTACAAGCAACAGTATGTGTGAGTCAATATGAGGAAGTCTGCCAGAATATTACAAGATTATTGCCAAAAATAAATAGTATTTTGCAAATAAATAAATTTATTTATTATAATATGTGTATCATATATTTATTCTTATTTTTTATTTAACAAATGGTTGGTTTTTCATACAAATATTTGGATTTTCGCTTTACATGGATTTCTAATTGACCTATCTCACGCGGAAGGTGCGAAAAAATGTTTGTGTAAAAAATATGTGACTGATGGTTGCGTACTTTGAATCATACATACTTTTCAATATACATATTTTAGTCTACACTGTAAAGCACTGTTTGAAGAAATTTTTATTAAATAAATAAAATAATTGCATAAATTACACAAACAACCAATATAATAAAAACAAAAGAATTGTCTATTGCAAAATTTGCTTTAGTTTAAATTTTTGTTTTTCCATCAACTGGAAAGGAGAAACCTAAATTTATTACTTTAACTTACACATTCACTTTAAAAAATGTACACATCATACCATCCTTGTTTTACAAAAATTAAAAATAAATTCTTTATTTTCACCCCTATAAAAGGAAAATGAAATAAGAAGAAAAGAAAAAAATGCGGCTTAAACAATCAAGAACAGGGCATAATTTATTTCAATTATACGAACAATTCTTTTTCTTTTTTACTTTGTAGTAAGTTTTAATTTTGTAACTGTAAAGTTCAACCTCCACTAACATTTTCAGTTTTACTTTTTTAACTTTAACTTTACACGTAGATTGAAATTGTGAATATTAAGTTATGACATCTTGAACCCATTTGTTTCCACACCCTCCGTTATATTAAAAAGAAGCCTTTTGAAAATAATTTATAATTTGTTTCACTTTTAATTAAAACGCTATGTCCTCCTAAAATTCAAAATATGTGCCCCTCTCACCACAATAAAACGACTGTACAAGTATTTTAAGAGTCAAAATTTAGTTTAAAGTTATTTTTGTAGCGAATTTTGTTATTTCCGTCAGTGCGGGTAAACATTTATATTAATTATTTTAAAGAAAAATGGTATTTTTTTAGAAAATATCAGAATTTATTGCATAAACGATATTTCATTCCGCCAGACAAGATGTAAAAGTATACAAATAAAAATGAACAATTATATTATCGAGTTTCTAAATGCTTCAATAAATATTGGCGTAAGATTTAACGACAATCCCACGTTGTCTATCCAAAATTTATTAAAACTAAAACTACTTATCGCTCCAATAAAATCCTAACTTTAGCTAAAGGCAAGTTATAATAATGGCCCTAAAAACAATAACAAAAAACAGAAAACATTTTTTAAATTTGTGCATTGTATGGGCTAAAAAGTTATCTGTTGGACCTCTCTCTCAAAATGTTCTTTACATCAAAAAACTAAGCTTAAGATAAAATTGTTCGGATCGCATAACACGAAAGCGTGTCTCATTAGCCCAAAAATTAGTGACGTGTCTATATTACCAACAAAATCATTACAAATGTTATTTTTGTGCAAAACCTTTTAAAACATATAGTAAAATACTAAAACTTATAGGGTGGTCCGAAAGCGACGTGTTATTTACGAGTATATCTTTATTTAATTCCCCAAGGTAGTGTATTGGGGCCCTTTTTATACTTATTGTATACTTCAGACACGCCAACTACTAACCGAGTCCACACATCGACATTTGCTGACGACATAGCTTTTTTGAGCATTCACGAAAGACCCGAAGTAGTATCACGATATTTACATATTCAATTTAGAAAAATGGTTGAAGAAATGGAGAATAAAAGTTAATGATACTCACATAACTTTCACACTGCGTAGAGAATCTTGCCCCCTATTCGGATAAATAACCGGAAGATACCCCAGCTTTCAGACGTCAAATATCTCGGCATACATCTTGACCGGCGCCTTACATGGAAACGCCACACAGAAACAAAGTTAACACAAATGAAGTTGAAAGCAGTCCAGCTAAACTGGCTTATTGGCAGAAACTCAGCTTAGATTGCAAATTACTACTGTACAAGTCGATACTTAAACCAATTTGGTGCTATGGGATTCAATTATGGGGCACTGCCTCAGATAGCAACGTAGATAAAATTCAAAGGCACCAAAATAAGATTCTTCGTATAATTACATCTGCTCCTTGGTATATAAAAACTCGAACATTCATAAAGATCTAAACGTGCCATCAGTTAAAGCAGAAATAGCGAAACTTGCCATAAGATATTTAAAGAAGCTTGAAACTCATCCGAATCCACTGCACAGTGGTTCAGTAGTAGGACATAGGGGTCAAATGACGATGTTTGATTTTTTTACTGTTAGTTGTCTGTAATAGTCACTATTAATGGTACTACAAAACAATGCAAAAAGATTTGCAATCAGTTGTTTTTTACATTTACTTTTGTGCATCGAAAGTGAACAAATCAAAACAACTTTCCTTATCTTTTTCAGCAGTGCTAATAAAGTTAATTTCTAGTGCGTGCTTTTCAAAGAAAAAAACATTTTTGACTTATTGTTTTCAATGGATATTTAAGTTGAAGGTCTATACCGTTATTATTATGTATTTAATAATTTTTTAACAAAACCAATTTAGCGAAAGCAGTTTCACGACAAATCAATTTCCACGTATATCTTTTACTACGTTTTTTTTCCTTAAGGTATTACCTATCTTGCCGTCTTTTGCCGCTTTCAAGTTACATATCAAAATGTCCCCTATATCTGTACTATTAACTTAAAAAGAATTTATCTGCGTTTGTTTGCGAATGTGCATTGTACAGAGGGTCTTCGTCTTGACGACTAGATTCGTAGCAAAGTATAAAAAATAAACCTAAAAATTAAAGGGTGTTCCGATAGTGGTGTGATTTGCATGTATAACGTCTTATTTTTTGAACCGTAATAGGTAGACTCTTATAATTTGCATAGAAGATACGATGTGTGTCCACGGCCACTATGACGATTACTATAAATTAAAGGGTGTTCCGACAGTGACATGTTTTTCACGTATAGTGACTTATTTGTTTTAATCGTAAAAAATAGACTCTTGAAATATTCATAGAAAGAGAAATGACATGGCTGCTATAAAAAATAACAAAATTAAAGGGTGTTCCGACTTGTACGTAAATTATTTAAGCAATTCAGACGAGACAACACGCGAAAAATGTCTCGTGTTGTCACTAACACTGATCTTTTGCATAGACTTTTTCTAAATTCCCGTTGATTTCTTCTTTACGTAAATTACCACAAAAGAAGAAGTCTATCCTATCACCTGAGGCTTTGCGTATGTTAAGTTTTTGAAAATAATGTACAAATGTTGTATTAAATTGCCGTTATAAAAACTATTATTTTTTCTTTAATTAATAACTAACAGTTTTGGTAAATAAATTATTATAATATTATATTTAAAGACATTTTTTATCTTAGTTTACCCTAATTGGCCTATAAATACCGTAAACATAAATATTCATATTAATTTTGAAGACTATAGCTGAGTAAACTACGTATGGCCGCCTTCCTTAGAAACTTAAACGACTGTACACTGGCCTGTAACATACTAAATGAACCTGGTTACATTCGACTAAGAAGGAGGGACACTGCTTCTCTTATCCGTACATCAGAGGGATAACCCGCAAATTACAGTAACCGTGAAACATACATTTTTTTTCATCCAGCACTGGTTGGACTTAACAAGTATATTTATAATTTTAAAATTAAGATATGAGTAATTATTGATAGTTCAATTATATTGAAGATACAATAAATAAAAAATCTTTATTTCTTGAGCTGTAGGAGGCAACCACTTAAAATTTGAAGAAAGTAATTAAAACCATGTTCGCTTTATAAACAAGTATACAAAATTGAACTTAAATATTAAAGAGTGTTCCTATAGTAACGTGAATTGCATGTACATACGTCGTGTACATAGAGTACTATAACTTTTGAACGATAATAGGTAGAATCTTAAAATTTTAACAGGAGGTATATTACTATGGCCACTATAGAAAATAGTAAAAATTAAAAGGTGTTCCGTTAGTGACGTCATTTGCATGTATAAGGCCTTATTTATTGAACCGTTATAGGTAGACTCTTGAAATTTAGTACAGAAGATGTGTTGCCAAGGCCGATATGACAATTAAAAAAGGTGTTCCGACATAGACATGTTGTTCACGTATAATGACTAATTTTTTAATCGTAATAGGTAGGCTTTTATATATATATAGAAAGGGAATTGCCATGGCCGCTAAAACAAACGACAATAGTAGTTAGACTCTTGAAATGTTTACAGTAGACGTATTACTACATACAATGAAATTTATAGTCAAGCTTAAGTTCGCTTTTATTCTCTCTAAGAAAGAATTAATTAAATTACAAATTAGGTGATAATATTAAAGAACAATTGGGAAAATTTAATTTTTAGACACCAGCACGAGTGGAATGCACATTTTCTAGACAGCCACGTCCGTCATCAGCACTACTTGTATCTAATCTACTTAGGGTAGTGTTTTAGTTGTAAGCATCATCTATTTAACCAACCAAACCCAGATAAAGGAATACGAGAAAATGTATTACTTCGGCCGCTATAACAATTACTAAAAATTTAAGGGTGTCCATTAGTGATATGTTTTTCACGAATATTACCTTATTTTTAACCCCGCAATTGGAAGGCTCCTGATATTTTTATAGGAAGAACCATGGCCGCTATAACAACAATTACTAAAATTTGAAGGGTGTTCCAATAATGATGCAATACGACTTTCATTTTAAATTAAAGAGTGGCCCATAAGACATAAAAATTTTAACAACTTGAGTTTTTAAGTTGTACTGAACATAGTACGAAACACTACGTGTGTGAGTCTAACTCGCACTTGACTGATTTATTATATATTGAATTTTCTTCAATAATAAATTGAAAAGAATAAACGAAAATTAACTCAATTCAACAGATAAATTATTCACATTAACCTCTTTTAGGGAAGGTTTAGAAGGCTTTGCTACTGTTTTAAATAAATGTTTGTTAATTTAATAGAATTTTATTAAAATATGAAAGAAGATTTATTGAAATATGTTTTTAACAAAAGATCTGTTAATTTGAACATAATCTCTATATATATAAAAATAAGTTGCATTGTGTTAGAAATTGATGTTCCCTGGAATGCGTGAACTGATTTCGTTTCTGCAAAGTTTATATGAAAGGTGACGTCAATTTTTTTTTTTAAAGAGAAGTACCACTCAGGCAGTTAATGCCTACATTAACTGTGGTACTTCCTTTGGAAAGGGATAGTAGTAGATAAGACAGATGGTTAGTGATAGTAAAGCTTCGATTCTGGCAACACTGCAATTGCACGTTATGATTATTTTTAGAACAATATTGCAGCGCCTCTGGTGTTATTTAGGCGAATTAGTTCGAAGCTAGCATAGTCAATTTATAATTATTTTTCTTCGCCGGCGATTTAGTGCTATGTGGTAATACCGGCGTTTTTATGTACAAACGGTCTCTGTATGTGTATTGGTTCATGAGTTATAGGCGGAATAGTTGGCGTGGTACCGTCAATACAAAGTGAAAAATTATTATCGTGTTCCTGGCGAATTGCAATAGATAGCGCCTTGAAAGTTTGCAAGAGTAGCCTTTGTGCTAAGGCGCATAGTCTGCCAAAATACAGAATGAATTGGGACAGTGGGCGTGGTACCTCCCATACAAAGTGAAAAATTATTACTGTGTATATAGAGAACTATAATAGGTATGGTCTTCAAAGTGGGTACAAGTAAACCCAAGTACCCATGCGGATACTCTAGAAAAACATAGGCTGAATTGGGACAGTGAGTGTGGTACCACATACAAAGTAAAACATTATTATCCTGTATCTAGAGAACTGCAATAGGTAGCGCCTTGGAATTTTCCATCAGTAACTCCTATATTAAGATACATTGTGTAGAGAAACATAGACTGAATTTGAATAGTCTTGCAACTTTGCACAAGTAACTCTCCTACTAATGTGCATAGTCTAACAAAATACAGACTGCATAAGAATACTGGGAGTGGCACATCCCATTAAAAGTAAAAAATTGTTATCGTGTTAATACGTATAGTCCAGCAAAAAACAGGTTGGATGGGAACATTTTTGACTTGAGAATAGCGTACGTTTTCGCGTTAAAATTTGGTTATACTTTTCTTCCAAGTGTTTTTGGTGGACGGGTGTAGCGAAGCGCACCGGGCATAGCTAGTTAGTTTATATGAATAAATGTAGATTTGAATAAAAATTATGTTAATTTAACTATTTGTGCCGTTAAGGTTCACATAATTTTCTCCGTTAATATTATTTACTTATATAGTAACAGCTGATATAGCATTCGCACATTTATTTAACAGAATCGCAAATTAATTTAAGCCAAATTAAAATAACTTAAATTATATAGCCTTTAATACAAATATCTGTTTAAATTTATATTTAATTTATTTGATAAATATTCAGCGCTAAGGAAATTGTTTTTAGAAATTAAGTAAAAATGCAACAATTATAATTAATTTTCAGATTAGGATGGTCCTGCTTTATTTTGCCTGACATTTGTCGAGCACGTGTTTTATCCATTGAATATTTAAACTTTATTAGTTGAACCTGTACTAAAGTCGAAATATAACTAAAATAAAATATTCCTATTTTTTAACCAACTTCAAAAAAAGAAGGAGGTTATCAATTCGTCTGAATGTTGCTTTTTTTATGTTTGTGCCCGCAGAACTGAGTCATTTCTGAACTGATTTTAAAAATTGTTTCTTTATTAGAAAGGAAATGCCATTTTAAAAGAAGTGCACAATTTTGAAAAATTAAAGGGTGCCCCCATACAACATACGTATTTTTTACGTGTATTATGAACCGTATAGAGCACCCTTTTAAAATTTAAAAAAACTGCATATCACTATAGCTGCCAATAACAGAAATTAATAAAAAAATAAACTTATAAATTAAAGGGTGTCCCCATATGTGACGTCAATTTAAATATATGAAACATTTGAACCATTGTAGACAATCACTTGAAAATTGGACAGAATGTCCAATATTTATAATCAGAAATTAAACTTTTGTAATTAGAAGTTAAAGGGTGTCCCAATAGTTGATGTAATTTGATGTATATTGCAAAACTAAGTCCTTTATAACATCAAGTATATAATTTAAATTTGGAAACTAAAGGGTGTCCCCATAATTGATATAATTTTACCTATCTAGGCCTATCTTTTGAACCGTTATAGTCAAACACTTGAAAATTAGACAGAATCTCCACTACTATGTCCCGTATAATAACATTTATAAATATTTAAAATTTTAAAGGGTGTCTCAATAGTTGATGTAAATTGATGCATATGGCCAAACTTTTTAACCGTTTCAGACAGACATTTGAAATTAACAAAGAATCTGTCCTTTAAAATAAGTGTTTAATTTAAAATTGTACGTTAAAGTGTGTCCCTTAGGTGATATTGTTTAAGCTATATGGCCATATTTTTGGAACCTTTACTTTTTATTACTGTGTCAGTAATAATAACTGTAAACAAATAAAGGGTGTCCTCATATCTGACTTAATTTTTCGTATATGGTTTTATCTGCTGAACCGTTATGGATAGACATTTGAATGTACAGAACGTATATTACTATGTCCGTTTGAACAACAAGTATAAAAGTATTTGATTTGAGTACTATTTCTTACAGATTACTTCCTTCCTTTCTATATTTGTTTTGTAGTAGGTTTTTTTTTGCAAGAATTATCTTTTAATTTTTTTGTTTTCTCTGCAGCAACCATATAAGCGCCAGTGTAACAAGGAGGAGCAGGAGGAATCTATAGAAATATATAATTTAAGTTGTTTTGTGGCAATGTTGACGTCAGTAAAGGTTTTTAATGTTATTCCCAAAAACCATTCTTATTTATGTTCTCTGTTCAAATGTGTCACATTGCTTTACATTTGATATTGTTTTATATTATTGTTCGTCAATATAAAACGAGTAGTTTCAACCGATACGAGTAACGTTTTAAAGATACCTACTTGGTAATGGGTGGTAAAGTATCGATGCTAAAAATACTCAGCATCGAAGGAAAAGTTTTGAAACTCGTATCGTTTTAAACCTACAACTGCCGCTTATTTGTTTAAGGCTGACACAGTTTTACCTGAATAACTTGAATAATTTACTCTTCTTTTCTTTCTTTCTAGGTTCAGGATCAGTATCCTTCTCCTTTGTAGTTAAGACTTGCTTTTGGAAATTATATATTATAGAAATTATATATTATTGCATATAAAGTGCAAATTCCAGTTTAAAAACAAATTGGAAATGTAATATAATTTAAAATTAAAAATATCATTGTATTAATTATAAGAGTAATAAACAATTACTCTCTAGTCATTTCGGCCTTTCTTTGGCTTACAGGTTATGAATAAATAAATTGAAAAGGAATGGAAGTGTATCAGTGTACTATTCAATTTTCGATGGTACAATTGTACCTAAAGTTACAACAATGGCATAAGATACTACGAAATATTTGGGCAGTCAAGTACTTAAATGTTGCTTACTAAAAAACAACAATTTCTGCTAACTGTGGCAGACAACACTTGTTTTCACAAACTCAACGTTACCTATAATAACATCGCAAAATATATTTACATACGAGGACGTATTTATTCGGTGTCGAGATTTTCATACCATGCCTATAATATGAATTATAGAAATTTTCTCCAATTTAGATGTGTGATTTTATTGCATAGAATTACTACAACTGAACAACAAGACTATCTACTCGTGGAAAAGAATTAATTTAACAAAAACACTGAACTACACTCTAAAATATTGCCTTATTGTACTATATTGTATTAATTAATATCGATTTTCTGTTTTTTTTTTTTTTTGCAAAAAGAAAAAAATAATTTGTCTTATTTTACGCAAAAATAAAAAATGCTTTTAACACCATTTATTTTTAAAAAAATTGTCCTTAAGATCACCCCAAAATGTCTAAATAATATTAAAATGTATAATATTAAACATACATACATAAAATGTTTAATATTAAACATACATACATATATATGTATGTATCTATGTATCTAAAAAGGCAGAATATTATTCCAAAAATTTGCCAAAGAGAACAATTTTTAAAGGTAAAATTCAAGTATTTTATAAATTTTATAAATGGATATTTTATAAATGGATCCTACATAGCCAGTTTTACATGCTGTATTGTAAAATATGTTTAAATAAATGTAATTAATATTTTATACATTTTTATTTAGGAACATTTTTGAAAATAAACACAATTTGTGTAAAATAACTAAACATATTTTGCTAAAAATTCAGTAGTGTTCAAAAATAAAGTGGTGTAATCTTAGGTACAAAATATTCGGTAAAGTGTAGCTTAATATTATCGACCTAATTTTCAACAAAATTGTTTTAGAATATATCAGAATGAATAAGTTTCTTTCTTTTGCCCAATTTTAAATTCATAAGTCACGAAGATCATATTATGATTGAAGAGAAACGAAGCAGATCTTTGAAATTAAAGTTTTTTTTGAGATGTTACTAAAAAAGAAGAAGCGTGCTCCTATTTGTTCTAAAGTATGCAATACCTTGTTCAGTCATAAGCATTGATTGCGCAATTAGAGACTTTACACAATTAAGGGCTAAATTTATCTCAATTTACCATACAAGAACTCAATTACTAAATTGAGCAATTAGTACATAATTGCGTCATTTATTGAATAAAATTTGATATGCAACCCTGTTGTATGTTACTGTGAATTATGTTCAGAGAGAAAAATTGAGTTCGCTGCATGTCACAATAATATTAGGTAGTAGATTTACTACAACAACATAAAGCACATGATTTTCTGGGTTGAAATTTAATTTTCAGAGCTGATTGAAATAAAAAATTTGAAAACAAATTGTTGGTGTTAACTTTTTAATTATTTTAATTGTATCAAAAAAAAAAAACGTAAAATTTTTTTAAAGCGCAACTTTTATAAATTTTTTAAAACAAAAACAAAACGAAGTATTGTATACGATTATAATAAAAACAATGTTTTTCAGCTTTCAAATACTAATTGAGTAATCTTATAATTGAGCAAGTGTGAACACCAAATTAAATTGCTCAATTAAAATGTCTCATTTAAGAAAACATGTTTAAAAAGGGTATTACGACACTAATTGTATAAAATACGAAAACCGTACTATATCTCTACTGTGAATTATGTTCAGTGAGAAAAATTCAGTTCACTGCATGTCATAATAATATTAGGTATACTTAATTGAGCATGTGTGAACACAAAATTAAATTGCTGAATTAAGAAAACTGTCTCAATTAAGAAAATATGTCTGAACAGTGTATACAACATTGTATTTTAGTGTATGTCAGACCAAAATTTGTTTTTGTTTTAAATTTAATTTTGCGAAAGAACTCGAATTCGAAAATTATGTTTAAATACCTACTTACATATATTTTTTCTTTTTTTTTGCAATAAGTATTCATACGTATTTCTAGTAAAAAAAATTATACTTAATTAAGTTCTGCCAGTACTAAAACAGAATATATTTTTCAGGGTTGCATTGTTTTATTCAAATACTCACTTAAACTTAATGTTTGTGGTTTTGTTGCTGCCATTTTTAAATTAATTGTTTTCGTTTAAATACTACAAACTGCTTATGTCAAGCATTGCGGAACGTGCATGTGTGTTCGTGTTTATCTGTGATTACCCACTTGACCTAATATTCGACAAAATTAAAAGTAAACCGAACTTTTAATTTTGCGCCGTGCAGAATTTCCGAATCAAAAATGTATCGATTTTGTCGAAAATCCGATGTGGCAAATGTTCTCAAAACAAATCCTCGAAGGTGGATTTTAATTTAGAGTACGATTTTTTGTTTTGTTTTTGGTGAAAAATAGCTTAAAAGAAAAGAATTGTCAACGCCAAGGTCTCATTAAAGATTTGTAAAAAAAATATTGATTGTGTTTTTACTCATTTTTTTGCAAAAAATTGAAAAATTATAAATGTGTTCAAATTTGCACACGCAAATGAAAGAGCATTTGTTAGTTAGAATTCGAATTGTGTAGAACAAAAAAGTATAAATTATTATTAAAGAAAACGAAGTTGAAAGTGAAAAGTTAAAGTTACTAAATTAAAGTCGTAAAAAATAGAAAATATGTTTCTGAAGTTAAAGTTGATAGTTGATATACGGGGTTTCAATATATTTCTTTATTTTTTTAAGACTAAGTATTTCCACGGAATAATCGTTCGAAAAATTCAATCGAAACGCTTGGAAGAAGATGTTTTCGTATATTCTAGGGGAACAGTTTTCATGGAGAGGAACTACAATCAAAAAATGCATAAGCTGATCGAGATAAACACTAGCTATTCGACGGAAGATAAATTATAAAATAATTTTGTATCTATACACATTTAATTTTATATTTTCAGATTTTAAAAAAATATTTAACTTTCCGATGAATGCTTTGACAACAAAATCAAAAGCATTTTCAATATGCCTATGACAGGTTGTCGAAAACAACAAAATGCCAATCGAAGAAACAAAATCCTTGTGACGGCATTGGCAATTTCCAATAATAATAAAAAATCGATATTCTTTATATTATTCTACTTTATTATTTGTAATCTTAAATTGAAATACATTTTTTTTGAGTTCTAAACTTTACAAGTACAACCTTTAAGTTGGAACTATATGAAATTGAAACAAAGTACTAGTAGTACTAATGTTAGTAAAACAAACATTTAGCGATAACAAAATCATTTTGCTAACAATAGCTAAATACTATATTTTTCGTATTCGTCAAGGTGTTTTTATTTAGTTAAAATTGATATTGTTTAAGATCCATTCCTTATATTATTAGCAATTCTTTAAAACAGATAGCTTTTTGAAACAAAACTGAGCGACATGTCATTTTCGATTCACATTTGATTTCTAATTTTGAATGTTTTACACGCAAAACATTCGATATAATTGCGAAGGCATTATCATAAGCAAATACCTTGGTCAAGTGGGTATGTTTGCATTGGGTGAGTACGTTCTGTGTTTAAAACTTTACAGACGCAAAGTGTATGGTCCCATTTATATTTTGACTTCAACGTTGGTAATTAATTATAATGCTAATCAACTGCAAAAGCCACTTAGAAGGGTAATCCTCTTTTGGCTAAAAACACCAAGAACAATATTTTCAGTGATTTATTTAAAGCATAATCAAATTTTAAAATTTATAAAAATTTGCTTTTGTATGAATTAGTCTTAACTGAAGGAGAAAATTCCAAAAATAAATAGACCAGAAGAAGGCTAAATGAAGATTAGTTAAAAGGAAGAAGCAAAAAAATATAAAATTCAAAAGAACTTAAGATTTCATTTGCTGACATGCATAAGATGGAAGATTGGAAAAGTCTATTAATCGAGAGCACACAGACATGTCCTTAAAATCACACTAATTAAATTAGTTTTATGAACAACCTCACAACGAAGACTAAGATTAAGACTAAGATAACTAAGATTACATATGTACTATGTACATATTTGGAAATTAAACAAATAGAATTATTGAATTAAAAAAAATATATATCATTTAAATGCTTTGATTGCGTAGCCAAGAATAGTAATTAATTTAAGTTCTTGGAGCAGGGTTTAAATTAATCATAAAAAAAACACAAATTAGTCTCCCTTAAAATTTCTTTTAAGACCCCTAATAAGAAAGTTAGCAAATTAAATTCTACGGTCAATTTTCACAACTTAAGCTAAAGTAAACTTTAAAGTGAGCTTTTCCTATTTTCGTTTTTATAATCTATCAGGTATGTTCTGTAATCCGAAACCGAGTGAAATTGAATCCGAATGAAATTTTAAATTGTCATAACTTTTAAATCTTACAACATTTTGATATTATTGTTTATACATTTGATTAAAGACCATTCACATAACTTCCTTGATTGCTAATGTTTTAAAATAATAGTTGCAACTAAGTTATATTTTTCTTTAAAAATCTATTCGCTTTCAATTTCACTCGGTTTCGGATTACAGAACATACTAGATAGATTGATCTTTCCACTCTTCCCTGGGTTGCATGAACAAACTATTCCCTTTTTTTGCCAATGAGTATAAATAATATATTTTCCCATCCTTGGAGGAGGGAAAACTTTCTCATAATCATCTAAACAAATCTCAAAAAGTTCAAAAATTGTAGCTTTGAAATAGTTCAGCAGCATTCAATAACCAAATAGTTAATTTCTTAAAATTTTAACATTCAAAAGGGGTGGAGAATGTTACTAAATTGCTTGATTCAGAGGTATATACCAGAATCCATATTTTAGATCAAAAACTAAAAAGTATAATAACTAAACTTTCACTTATTTCTTCAAATATTGGTATTAAATAATGGTTTGGTATTACACATTTATTAAGATCCAAACATCGTCGTTTTTTTCACGAATAACTATATTGCGAATCCATGCATTTGGTCTAACTGCTTTTTCTATTATTTTCAGTTTTTCTAGGTGGACTTACACGATTACACTTTTCATTAATTTAAATATTGTATTGTTATTCGAATTTCGCCACAAAACCATCTTTGAATTTAATAAGAAATACTTCTAGTCAAATTGAATAATTTTTCAAATTTTAAATTCGCCTAATCAATTTTAAGTTTACACGTGTGTCTCTACTACAAATTGTTTTATATCCGTCATTTGCAATTAAAAATAATTCGTAAGTATTATTTCTCTAAACACATTTCAGTATTTTTCAGCTAATGGACTTATTTTATGTCTACTGTATGTTTGCAAAATAGTATTAGTAGGCTGAAATTTTAGCCCTTTTTAATATTTTCTATAAAAAATAAATTAAAACTATATTTGCACCTGAGCTCGTATGAAGTTTAAATTAATTTTATGGCAAAAAAAGTGATGGCAAAAATCCATCCAGGAGGGAAAAATAAAAGCGTTGTTTTTTGTTGTTGGTGTTTTGTTGAACTATAATACGTAATATTATATACGTATGTATGTATGTACTTGTCATTGTATGTTCTAGAATTTTAAAATTTTCCATAAGAAAGAGTATTTTTGGCTTCTCTAAAGTTAGGAAAAAAGTTTCCTGATGATCTGGCCTAAGCTACCAGTGAAATACATATAGCAACTAGCTTTTCTCCCAACAAATAAATTGCATTTTATTATAAAATGTTATGGGTAATTCGCATAATATTAAATAACTATAATTTTGATTTAATGTATTAACGTGAATATTAGATCTATATACCTACAAGTTTTAAAAAAATTATTAATTTTTTTACAAATTTTTCCTAATGCAGGACAAATATTAAATTTATGAAATCTTAAATCTGTTGATACTCTTAAAGTTATCAGAAATATTTTTATTTTGATTATTTATAAATTTACCATTTTGCCGCTAATTAAAAAATCTGAAGCTTCCTTCTCAAAAAAATGTTGATTCTGTTATTGAATATCATTTACATGCCGATTTGATCCCTAAACTTCCTTAATTTTATGTTGTTGTTTTTCATATATTTTGTATTCTAATATAATACTATCTGTTTTAGTTTTATTCATTTTAATTAATTATTGCTATCTTTATTTGGAATGTCAAATATTCGAATTATTTATCTGGCTTCAATTCCAATGTGAAGACGGACGTAGCTGTCTAGAAAATGCATTTCATTTTGCTAGTGTCTTACATAACATTTTCCCATTTCTTCTTTATCATTTACTTAGAAAGAATTAAAAAAACTTAAGTAAGGCCTAAGTTTAATTTGTATGTTAATAAAGTAGTTAAACTAACAACTTCCCAGATTGTTGACTGCATCAAGACCATTAAGCCATCTGTATATAGCGGACCTGACGGCATCCATTCAACGTATCGTTAAAATATGGTTACTTTCCTCAATTTTGGAAAGATTCTTACATTATCCCATTATTTAAAGCAGGAAACAAGTCAAACGTCATAAATTACAGAGGCTTAGCTAGTGTCTGACTGACTTTCTTAGCTTTAGAATGCAGTCATTACTGTCACCGTTTCATCATGGGTTCAGAAAAGGTTGCTCAACAGTCTCGAACATTTTGCACCTTACAACTTTAATGATGGTCAGACAACAGATGTCATTTATACTGACTTCAGTAAAGCTTTTGATAAAGTTAACCACAATCTTCTTCTTACGAAACTGAGCTTAATGGGCTTTACTCAAAATACTTTAAGCTGGATAAAATCTTATTTAATTAGCAGAACGCAAAGCGTTGACTTTAATAAAACTATCTCTAAAAAAATTGTTGTAAACCGTGGAGTGCCTCAAGGAAACCACCTTGGTCCTATTTTATTTTCCCTTTTCATAAATGATTTGCCATGTGTAATTAAGTTTTGCAATGTGTTAATGTATGCAGATATTGTGAAGATCTTTCTGGGTTACAAATTGTTAACATATGGAATATTCTGGCAAGAGGACTTGAATAGGTTCTACAATTGGTGTATAATTAACCTTATTAAAGAAGTCTAAGCATGGGGTTTTCACGGAATTTAATGTCTACGCTGCAATACTCCCTTGATGGTAATTTATTGGAATCTGTAACAGAATTCTTAGATCTTGGTATCATTCTTGATCGTAAGTTAGATTTCCGGAAGCATATTACTATGATATTAAACAAAGCTAGTGGTGTACTTGCGTTTATCAAAAGATGGTCTCTCATAAAACCTATTTTGGAGTATGGATCTGTTGTATGGGACCCAAACATTAAAGTCAACATTAATCGTATAGAATCAATCCAAAAACACTTTCTCTTATTCAGCTTGAGAACTTTATTCCGTGGTCATGGTTTTAATCATCCGTCGTATACAGCAAGGCTGGCTATCATCAAACTGCCTACTTTAAAAAGCCGAAGGACAATACTAAATGTTGCGTTTTTATTGAAGTTAATTAATGGTGATATCATATCGGAATTTCTTCTTAGTAATATACATTTTAATATTCCTCGTCGTTTTACCCGCTACTGGACACCGTTATATCTTCAAGTTTTCCATACAAGTTATTCAGATGCTGATTTGTTTAGAAAAATGTGCAAGCAGTTTAATGAGGTATTTAATCTTATTGATTTTTCATTAAATGTTAATGTTGTGAAACTTAATATTATATTGTTTTTAAAGTATAATATCTGATTTATTAATTATAATTGTAAAAAATAAAAAAAAATATTATTTTCTTTTATTGGTCTGTAAGGATTTTGTATCTATAGACTTAAAAGATTAGTAAATTAATCTTCCAAAATATGCTAAAAAGTGTCATACATACAAAATATTTGTGTTTTTAATTATTATTATGTACGAATGCTCGAAAAACACTTTAACATCACGTTTTGGAATATAAAGTTGGTTTTTAATGTTCCCATACTTTTGAGAATTTTTGTATTTTACTGACTAACCTAAAAAAAGTCTAACGCCTAGCTTTGAACAAACCTAAATAAGAGTGCAAAGTTTTGTAATAAACAGTAATGTTAACATATTTTGTTTAGCAAAATCTATTAAATTAAGGCGCAAAATAGAGATAAAATTGCTAGATAAAGCAGAAAATAACTAAAATGGCACCACTCTTACACAAAAAAAAATAAAATACAATCTTGTTTGCACCTAACTTCACTACCTAACGCTCTGTCAAAATTGGATTTTCCAATTGCCAATTGCGTTGACGCCGCTATTTAGGTTTGTTTCATACATTTGCAACAAGCACGCTCTAAGTGATGTGTAAAACTATATATAGTTGATGTATAAAACTTTATATTTTGGTTTCGTCGATTCCGTTCAGGCATTTTTGTTAAAGATGCATCTCGCACAGGCCATTTGTCGAAAATGTCGATAAAATCACAGAAACAATCGAAGTTGACCGGCATGTTAGTAGTCGTCGCATTGCCCAGGAGCTAAAGATCGACCATAAAACAGTTTTAAATCATTTGCGCAAAGTTGGATTCAAAAAGAAGCTCGATGTTTGGGTGCCACACCAATTAACACCAAAAACATGATGGATCGAATTTCTGCGAAGCCTTGCCTAAACAGATTAAAATCGACCCATTTCTTAAACGGTTGGTGACTGGTGATGAAACATGTGTCGAATAAGAAAATATTGTGGCTTGCACAAATATTGAAATTTTGTTTTTAATTTTTCGAAAATTATTTGGAAAATTTTTCAAAAATTTTTTTTCGAAAAATTTTCTGTGGAAATATCGGTTTGAAAACGGTTTGTAAAAATTTTTGTAAATTTTAACAAAAAATATTTGAATTTAAAAAAAAAAATTAATTTTAATTGTTTTGTTTTTAAATTTTATTGAATTTTTACCAGTGGGTAGCCTGTGGGTCCATTGGCTACCTCTATGTGTATTGCTTTCTATAAAGGTCTCTAATACAAATCAAAGCAGAAAAACCCTACCAATCTAAAAACAAACAAAAATCACCCCTCGCACGGGTTTATTGATCCCCCGAGATCTGTATGCACTCCTTGCGATCTACCTGTCGCAGTCTAATATTTATTTGACAAAAAAAGGAAAAAAAACAGAATCATTAAAGCCGAAAAAAATTAAAAAAAAAGTGAAAAAATATAGATGGGCGTGGTTTTTGACCCGCAGCCTCCAAAGGAATGATCCGATGTTGCTGAATTGCAATACCAAAATTTTCAAAACTATGCCTGACAGATTGGTGTGCTTAAATTTTTTGTATCTCTTCTGGTGCCTTGGCAAATGACATTACAAAACGAACACGGACAGACGGATAGACGGACAGACCTTGTTCACTAGAGGTCTGCACAATTATATTTGTATACGTAAAGTGGACGTGCAGTGACAAATTATAGATCCTTACTCGAAGTATGACGACAACAATGAAGTACACATTTTTGAGAACAACAAAGCTGTCGAATACCTTCTTGTTTTATTCATCTGTTTACAGGCAGGGTTGTCAGATTTTTTACACCTATTTCGCCAAAATCGATGTGAAAAATCGCCAAAACAATTTTTTGATAAAAATTGCCTCTAATATATACAATATTTGTTATTTTTAAAATTATTTTTAACGAATTACAAAATATAAATTTAACCAAAATAGCTAAAATTCGCCAAAAATAAAAAAAGTCGCCAAAATGTATAAATATTTTGTTTTTATTTAAAATTTGAAAAATCGTGGATATTATAATAAATGGAGACCTGAACATACCCATCCTTAAGGTATTTTGCACAGTGTTCTTTTTTAGAATATGTTTTATAGGAATTAAATTTATTCAACATTACTAAGATTAATAGTGTGTGCCACAAGCCCTATTTTAATTCATAAAATTTATAGCATGTGTTTCGCAGTCGAATTGTGGTGTAATTCATTATTAAAATCGGCCTTTCTATCCAGTAATTACCAGCACATAAATTTAAAAAAAAAAATAAAATTTTACTTTGAAATTAATCACATAATTTGTAAAAAATATTCTTTCAACTTAGAATAAAACGAATTTAATCCTTATTTCAAAACTTCCTTTGTATGTAAAAAATAAGTATAACAAATTCATTGGAATTACCAGCACATCAAGTACAAAACTAATGTATACAATATTATTCTCTCTAAGAAACAATAATTTAAATTATATATTAGGTGATAATATTAAAGAAAAATTGGGAAAATTTTAATTTTTAGACCCAGCAGAGCGGAATGCACATTTTCTAGGTAGCTACGTCCGTCATCAGCACTCTTCGTATCTATTAACTTTGGATAGTGTTAAATTGTAAACTTTAAATAAAGTTTCCAGAATAAAATCATATTTATGTAGATATGAAAACATTTTTAAATATGAAAATGGAGAGATATTCGTGAACTTTAAATAAATTTATATGTTTCGAAAGTTTCCGGTTTCCAGAAGTAAAATAATATTTAAATATGAAAAATAAATTACTTTTGAAACTTAAATTTTTTTGTTATCCATTTTGATATTTCTTAATTCAGTTCCAAATGTTGACTGTTAACTATTTTAAAAATCCCCAAAAAGTCGCCATGTCGCCAAATCCTAAATTTGATTGCCAAATAAGATTGAAAATCCCCACGTTTGGCGAGAAATTGCCATATCTGACAAACCTGTTTACAGGTACCATTAACGATAAGAACAAAGTATAATGTACAAGCTCAAAACTCAAGTTTTACTTAGGTACTTGGCTTAGTTCGTATAAAGTACATGCCACAAACTCAAAACTGCATGTTGAATTTAAGTACCTGGGTAACTTTGTGTAAAGTACAAGTCGGGAACACGAAACTGGAGAACAACACTTTATCCCTTTAACCTGTACTTTCTTCTCTTCAAATCGGAAGTAAGAATTTTAAAATCAGTAATTGAGAACCAAAAATATAAAACGGCATAGTCCTACATTAAACTCGGTTTGTAAGGGTATTTCTGCTGCTGATTATCATTCTAAACTCAGGTTTTTAAAATTCAAAAATGCTTATAAATTAATTGAATATTTTTGGGTGAAAGGTGTAGGGAAATGCCTGTCATGAAGGATTACGTTAGTGTTGTAGAGGCTGGAACAGCAGTACACAAACAGAAATGGCTTGTTCTTGGGAATCTTAAAGAATCACTTGCAAGTTTTTGTTTATGTAATTCGCCAGAATAAGAAGATGATGCTCTTAGGAAGTAGTTGCGGTTTGAAATTCAAAGGGTCAGTGTTAAAATCGTACAAAGACTTTTTGTCTGTCATCAAGTGTGATTCATTAACTAACAGCTGCCATTTAATAACTTGCTCTGAATGCTACGATACATATGATCTAAAAGACATTGTTTCCGCCACTGCCTTATTTACTAAAACGTACTTTTCGTTTCTCTTTAATTACATTTCTTTGTACATAATATATTTCACATGCCCTTTAAATATTTCTTATATGTGTACTGTTATAAACATACTACGGCTGAACAAGCGGTAAATAGAACAAAAAATTAAAAAGCTCATTGGTATAAGAAGCAAAAAACGGTTTTAAAAACGGTAATCTGAATTAAACCGATCACGCGAAAAGACAAAATTTTTTAAAGCTAACAAAATTAATAACTAATTGATAACTGTGGAATTAAATAAAAGTTTAAATAAAGTTTGCTGTTAAAAGTTTGTTTTTTATGAAAGTGGAATTCAGGTTCATTTATTGCAATCTGAAAGCAACAGACACTTCATCGTCAAGTATTTTGAGAACAACTTGGTGGATAATGTAGCGTACAGACAGTTGATAAAATTAGATCGTTGCATTGTTAACGCATTTCGCCACATGACTTAAAAGAGAAGCAGAATATATGATATCTATCATGGAAAATTGATCACCTACAGAAGTCGTCTTTATTGCTGATTTTTCGGAAAATTATTCAAAGAATGCATTGGAATAATGCACAAGCAACCATCATTTTGCGTGCTATTATCGCTAAAACGATGACTTGAAACATAATACATCAGCCGTATATTACTTCCAGACGCTTTTGATTGATTTTTTTAAAAATCATCTGTTTGTCAGACGGTGCAGCAAGCCAGAACAAAAATCGGTACAATATCTTAAATGTCTGCTTACAAGAAAGAGATTTTTCAGTGAAGCAATAAATATTATAATGGACAAATGGAATTTAAGAAGTAAATATAAAAAAAATCCCAAAATCTAAATTCTTAAAAATTCTACGTTTTTGCTTAAATGACAATAATTATTTTGTCTATAATAACGACTTTTACTCCCAAATTTTTGGCTTGCCGATGGGAAATCAACTGTCTCCTGCTATTGCGGATATTGTCTTTTATAACTTACTAGACGAATCTCTCATTGAGCTAAAAACTAAAACCATCAATTTCAAATACATAACCAAATATGTAGATGACATACTGGCTGTAATAAACACTGACGAAAAAGACGAAATTTTAAAAGCTTTCAACAAATACCACCAAAAGATACAATTTACAATGGAAGTAGAAAGTTATAACGCTATCACTAGATTAGAGACTAAGTTATTCAGACAAGGAACCAAAATAGTTTTCAATTGGTACAAAAAAGCACAGCATCTGGCAGAATTATTAATTTTAACTCTACACAGCCAAAAAGCCAAATAGTGAACACGGCCAAAAATTTTATTCGCAGAATATTGAATATAAGTTATACACAGTTTTATGAAGATAACATTAAATACATTAAAAGAACACTGCGAGAAAACAGGTTCCCTACGAATTTAATAAATTCGTAGGGAAAATTAAGAAAAACAATAACAATTCAAATTCCATTAACACTGACGAAAAACAATTTTACAGTGTACGTTAAATTCCAAGTCTGACTGATAACAAAACCACAAGAAACACAATCAAAAACAATAACATCAACTTTGCATACAAACCAAATATAACATTTAACACAATTTTCTCTAAAGTTAAAACAACGATTGACAAACAACAACAAAACAATATTGTGTGTGAAATTAAGTGTAAAGGTAACAACAACAATTGCAATATGATTTACATTGGCACGACAAAACGAAGTTTAGAAACAAGAATGAAAGAACACAGAAATGATATAGAAAAACATAAACAAACAACAGCGTTGGCGCAACATATATTTGAAACAGGTCATACAGCTGATCTTGAAGGAGTTAAAATTTTAGATAAAGAAAACATTGAAAAGAAAAGGTACACTAGAAAGCTTGAGAATTCAAGAAAAGAGAGAATATGCGATGAATTTAAAAGAAGACACGGACAATATTAACGCGAACTACAGTGTGGCAATACTCTTAAACAAGCTGTGATATTAATTTAAGTTGTGTTGTTTCGTTTGAAATCAATTAATGTTATTTTTCAATTGTGTGTTATATGTTCCTTGTATTTCGTTTTTAAAACCAGAAATGTAAAAACAGAAAAATTTTACTGTAAGTTTCATAAATATTTAAGCCATAATTTGATAAATACTTTAACGATTTGTAATGTTTTTGATAAATTAGATATCCCTTGAAAAAGTCAACAAATAATTGATGAAACGTCGGGAAAAATGAAAAATACATTGTTTTATTTACATTAAAGAAGTCAGGCCATATTAGCTTATTTATTAAATAAAGGAATAGTTTTTAACTTTTTAAACCCAAACACTTCTTATTTTTTAAACGTTTTTTCTTTATTTTCCTAGGTTTTTTTAATTTTGTAGGAAACTCGACGGCCATTTCACACCTTATCCTCCAAATTGCAAAACGAAAAAAGAGGCCGACATTTTGTTCAATGCTTCGTAGGAAGCCTTGGTGACGCCACCAAACTTTTCAGACCAAAAAAAACTGGCCCGCTAATTTCTTTTCAGCTATTTGAATTACTTGTTTTTGTTTACTTTTGCCTACTATAGTCGTCTTTCTTTTTATCTAATAGCTGACGATACTGCCTTACCTACAAAAATTAAAAATGCACAGGGTGCTCACTACAAACCCTACCATTCCGGCAGCGCCTTGAAGTGCACCAGATTGGGGGACGAGACCTAAGAAAACTGAATTCAATTCATCCCTTACTTTTTTATGTTTAAAATTACCCAACGGTAAGTCCGACATAATCGTAACTCAATTCGAACTCACCACTTACTATACTGATCTGGCAACTCCCTTTCGTTAAGTACTTATGAATGAATGAAAAGCAAAAAGAAAATAAAGAAAAATACTACGTTCGTATACACATATACAACAGGACAAAATAAGCTGTGTTGGCGATATCAAATAGTAAGCGTTCATTGAGTCTAAAATATATTAAATTAGGTATTATTTTAATCTTTAATATTCTTTATAAAGTAAATATTTATAATAATTATATATTCCCTTTCATTTCCGCCTACTTTAAGCATCATCTCTAGGGTAAGTAAATAAAAACATTGAATGCAGAAAAATGCTTTTATTTGTTGCAGTTCAAAATGCCGGCGTCGCAGCGGCCGTCGACTACCGTGTGGGAATTTACGCCATTTTTTGGACGAAAGTAATGGTAAATAAATTAAAATATTATTACCAACCTATAATAATTAAATTTTATTCCCCACAGACTATGATGATGGCGACGCCTGGCCAGAAAATATGGCCATTTCCTCTCGCGTCATATCGTATCGAAATATAAGTAAATTTTCTTGAAAAAAAAAAAACATGTATAGTAAATGTATGTTTAATTTCAATAACTTTTATTTCTTCTACAGAATGGATGAGAACTCTGACCAACCAAGGACTATTGGAACACAGATTATCCGGATAACCAAGGTAAGTACTAAAATTTGATGCAGTTTCAAAGTAAAATATAAGTGAGTGTAAACTATTGTATTACTACTGTCAAACCAAAGAGAAAATATCAATAAAAAAATTAAAAATTACAGTTTGCCCAAAAAAAAATATTAGAAGCTACAGTGAACTGTAAAAGTGTTCGTCCAAACGAAATTTTAAAAAGGTGCTATTCATAGCCTATATCATGTACATGCTAATCTACAACAAGTACGACTCCTAGGTGCCCAAAGAAACGGACTACAACTCAGGGATGGCAAAGTGGGTACAATCGTTCTTTGTACAAAAAACTTAATTCTGCTAAATAATTATAAATAAATTATCATAATGATCTCTTCATGTTTGGACCAATCTAAATAAAAAAAAGAATTCATAAAAAGTGTTTACAGCACCTTAAACCAGAAAAGCAAGAAAAAAAAACGATTTATGTTACCACCACAGCTAGCAAAAGTTTGCTGAAGGAGTTTATTATTTGTACTAATTTATATTTATTCTATTTTTTCGTCATTACCAACTTAGCCACAAACTAGTGCTCTCAATTCTCAAAAGGTTACTAGAATCTAAAGCTGAACAACTGGAGGACCGGAAAAGTCCTAGTTTAACTCTGAACGGCAAATAGGTAAGCAATGTTTTACAGCAAATTAAAGCATATTTTTGCTAAGCTAAGAGGAAGAAACGCAGGGACTAGAACCACCAAAATTCTAGGGCTACTGCCTTCGAATTTTGGCATGAAATACGTTTCTTCTAAGATAAAAATTTTATTATTGCTGTTATTATTCTCATTAGTAATTTTAATATTCTCATTATTATTATTCTGATTTTATTTTATCTTCTTTTATGTATTTCAGACTTTTACTTTTTATCTATACATGTTTTTGTTCTTAAATTTCAATATATGTATTTATTTTTATTATATTTATATTTCAATAGCTTATAATCACATTTTTTTTATTTATTTATTTTATTTATTCTTATATTTCATTCATTTTTATTTATTTTTTTTTTAATACTTCATTAGTTTTTTTTTATATTTCATTAAAACTTTTTTTTATTTAATTTTTATTCTTTTGATTTTTTTATGTTTTGTAGTTTCTTGCTTATTTTTATAGTTTTTCATACTTCTTTATTTATTTTTTTTTATCTATTTTTATATTCTGTTTATATGTTTTTATATTTGGATTTATAGTTGATGATTTTTTTTTGTTTATTTAATTTTTATCTTATTGCATTTCGTTTTATATAATCATCTTTTCTTATTTAATTATTATTTTTATTATTATTACTATTAATATTACTATTACTATTACTACTATTATTATTATTATTATTATTATTATTATTATTATTATTATTATTATTATTATTATTATTATTATTATTACTATTACTATTACTATTATCTTATATATTTCAAGCATTAATTTACTTTTTGTTATTTCATTTCATTTATTATTTTCTTTTAACTAATTTAAATATCCTAAAGGTTTAGTTTTTTTTTATTAATTCATTTTATTTATTAATATTACTAATATTTTCTCATGTTTTTTTTCTCCACAGGTTAAGGATTTAGACTAAACTACCGGGGACCACTAACTACGACTTCAGATGAGTGAGTGGACCACTAAAAACTATTTCTATTATTTTTTTCTATGAACTATTTATACTAAAGTTTTCCTTTCTTACAGATATACATAACTCTAGCCACTACATATCAGATGCCGCAACTACATCAACCAAATGAATCAACAGCACGTGAATAGTTTTAAGATAAGTTTAAATATATTATGTATGTTAGGGACAAGCAGATTAGTTATATTGTTAAGCAGAGTTCGTTCCCATATCCTTCGGTCAATCTATGCAAGAAAAACTTTTACCATTGTCAGTAGACCTCAGGTTTTTAGACAATAAATATTTTTATTTTTGCTTTAATTCGCTGTAAGCCGGGCTCAGACAAGTTCTTTTCCAATAGTTCTAAGCTTTAACCTGCATAGAAACCGATATAAGCTATATTTATAGACTATTATTATATTACTGACGTTTTTTTTTCAAAATTCGGGTACGCGCGTATTTTCGGTAGCCTTAAAAATTATTGTTTAAGGTCCTTAACGTGAAATATACCTAGCGATTTTCCCTTCAGGTCTTCGACCCCGTACAAGCTGTTCTCTACCGGCTTTACAATTCTGCATTTCAGAAACTTGCGCGCGAGCTTAGCGTTAAAACCATTTTTAAAATCACAATTTAACAATCCGGCAGCGGCTGTTATACGATTTTTCATTACGTAGGTACGCTCTGTGTAACGACTCCCTCATTTTCTGTCTTATAAGGGACATTTTAGCGGAATTCGGGCAAATGTTTAATTCCGGGTCATCTAAACTTTTTAGCTTTCTGGCTAATCCATACATGACCAAACATGTTCATACCGAACAAAGCAAAATATGGTGTAACCCCAATTGACGCCTGCACTGATGACCTAAGGGAAAATGCTATTTCGGACAGACGATTGTCCCACTCCGACTGGTCATCCTGTAGATACGAGCGTACCGCAGCCAATATCGACTGGTTTACGCGTTCAGCCGCGTTGGCCTGCGGTGAAAGTATGCTTCACACCAAAGTTTTCGACTAAATCAGTGAATTGCTTGCTGATAAATTGCTTGCCGTTATCAGAGACAATGGTTTCGGGGGTTCCAAATTTATAAAAAAACTCGCTAATTAAAAATTTCACAACGCTTCTGGTATTAGCCTTCGGCAGCGTTTTAAGCAATACAAATTTAGTTAAATGGTCTAAAACTATAAACATGAAAGAGTTACCGTTCTTTGAACGGGAATACTGACCGAGAAAATCGATAAAGACTTTTTTAAATGGACGTTCACTTAGAGATTCTGCTCCCATAGGCGGACGTAGCGTTTTATTTGTCAGCTTCGTTTCCTTGCAAATTTGACAATTTGCAATGAAATCGCGAATATGGGTGTTTTGGTTTGACCAATAGAAGTACTCCCTGACCCTGCGGAGAGTCTTCCGAACGCCCCCATGAGAAGCTTAGGGTGAATTGTGCGACTTGTCGATGATGGATTTAGTCAATTCATGAAAAACCATAGTTTTCAATGAAAATCATAGTTTCCATGAAAAATCCTCATTCAAGACTAAACCATCATAAGGCCGAACTTGTTTATAAGCGAAACCATCAACTACCTTTAAGTCAGGGAACTGCTCAGAATTTGCCTCTATAGTAGAAACAAGTTCCAAATAGTCACTGGAATTAAAAGCACTTGAGGTTAAATCGACCAGCACTTCTACATCTGCCGAGACTTCATCCATTTCGTAGCGCGATAGGGTATCGGGTACTACGTTTTGTTTCCCCTGCATATGCTCTATTTTGAAATCATATGATTGGAGATGTAGGCTCCACCGAGCTAAACGACCACTAAGATCCTTATGTGACATAAGCCACTTAAGGCTACTGTGGTTATCACGGAAAAAGGCATAAGTTCTATATAGGGCCTAAACTTCTTAATCGCCAGAACAACTGCCAGACACTCACGTTCAGTCACAGAATAGTTTTTCTGTGCGAGAAGTAGGCGATTGGGTGCTCTTCTTCAGAATCATCTTTCTGAAAAAGAACTGCCCCAACCCCTACATCTGAAGCATCACACTGTACATAAAAGTGTCTGGAGAAGTCCGGATGGTTAAAAAGTGGACTCGTAATCAGAGCCGTCTTGAGGCCATCAAACGCGTCATTAGCTTCATCCGAAAACTTGAATTGCTTCCCCGTCTTTAGCGTTTCAAAGATTGGACCTGCAATGGTGGCATAGTCTGGTATAAATATTCTATACCAGCCTGTTGCCCCCATGAAGCTCCTAACCTGCTTAGCTGTTTTAGGGTAGGCAAAACGATTAACCTTTTCCGGATCAGGTCTTAGTTTACCTCCACCTACAATGTAACCTAGATATCGTAACTCCTTAAAGCAGAATTCAGATTTTGACACATTGATGGTCAACCCTGCTTCTTTCAGACTATCGGCTACCCGTGCCAACAACCCTAAGTGCGCCGCAGCGGATCACTTTAAACGACATAACCTTTGGGCTGCATTACACAAGCCAAAGGGCATGACTGTAAAATGGTATAGTGGTCTCCCATTAAGGTAAATGCAGTTTTCTTTCTACTAGCATGATCTAGTGGAATCTGCCAAAATGAGTCCTTAAGATCGAAACTAGAAATAAAAATCGTATCTCCCAAGCGCCAAGGTGTGGCAGAGGATAGGCATCCCTGACGGTCAGTGCATTGAGCTTTCGCGCGTCCAAGCACAGACTGTTCTTTTCACCCTTGCGAACCAAAGTAACAGGATGGCTCCATGGGCTTTCGCTATGCTCAAGGACATCAAGACCAAGCATCCTATCGAGCTCTGCATACATTAGTTTTTGTGCTGCCGGAGAGACAGGATAGTGTCGATCTTTAACTGGAGTTGCTTCACGGGTATCGATGGAATGCGTCTCTAAATGTGTTTTTCCAAGGCCCCTCTTACTATAGCAGGGGAACATCGATATGAAGAAATCTAATTTCTGTCGCTGTTCCACTGTCAACGGATGAGTCACGACTTGTAAGTTATTTTCAGTATCTTCCCCAAGGCTGATACCATTTGTCGCAATGCTATCTATATGGTCAAACATTTTAAAGACATTCATAAAATCAATCCCCAAGAACAACTCAAAGTAGGCACTAAATAAAAGGTTATACCCTGCGTTGTCTGGCCAAACGTAACATCCGCTCGAACACGACTGACAATGTGGTGTACCACACCCTCATAAAGGAAAGCCGCTGAAATTTCGTGCTTTAATTTTTTTCGAATCTTTTACCATTCCTGCGCTTTCTTTATTTTGTTCGAGACCGTACCAAATATTCTACGCTTGGCTTCGTTGTATTCAATAATTCTGAGGTGCAAATGTTTAACCTCTCCTTAATTTAGGCTCAGACTTAAAATTATCTATTCTGCTTTTATTTTCTAAAATCCTTTTAGGATTGATTTTGTTGGTTAGGAACTGGGTCTATACCTCCTTTGACCGCGTCTCCCCAGTCCGGTTTCCCTGGCACTTTGGGGTCTCGACATTTTCCCTACCACATCTAAAACAAAAAACGCTAATTACCGGCTCAGGGCAGTCAACAAAACTATGACCTACTACCTTGCAGTTCCAGCAGGTGAAGTTACTTGTTGAACGGATAGCGTCTACCTCTGGATCAACCACTAACACGTCCTCATCCACGTACACAAGCTCATTTACTCTTGGTGCATAATTTGAACGCTGCTGATACATCTGAAGTTGGCTGGCTAACAAATTTTCAGCTCTTCTAACCTCACGGCTAAATTCAGATACTGTTTCTATATTGACTGAAAACATCATTTATGCCAGTGAAGTCTTCAAATTACCCCCCATAATCTCCACCAGCTGCTCCTCTTCATATGGGGTTTCCTGCTGGTTTCGCAATTTTATCACCGCGTTATAAAAATCGTCGAATGACTCCTGCGGTGACTGTCGGCGATTCAGAATCTGCATTTGAACCTCGTATTCTTTTGCAAAACGACGGTATCGGGTCAGGAGGGCCTTTTCCAATTCCTCCCAAGTGCTAACATGTACTATTTAGCAGATGGAAAGATCGCAGGATTTCATTGTCGGAGCAGTTATAATCTTTTCTAAGGGCTCCTACCCGAAAAATAAATTCCTGGACATTCATGGTCTTATTGGTACCATCGAATTTAACCCCCCCAACTTGGCGAGTTTAAATCGGTCCAGAGGCTCACTTTAATTAGGCAGTGACATGGCCTGGTGGTAATTAGGCTGTTGTGGCTGAAAAATGGGTACAGTCCAGGCGTCCTGTTGATAACTAGGCTGTGAATTATTTGGCTGTTGGAAGTCACAACCAAGCATGTTTTGTTGCTGCAAGTTTAATAATAATTTTAAGCATTTGTTATAGCGTCCGAAGTAACACATCTACTGTAAACATTTCAAGAGGGTATCTATTACGGTTTATAAAATCATGTCGCTGTCGGAACACCCTTTAATTTTATTATTCATTATAGTGGCCATGGCAACTTCCTTTCTATAAATATATTAAGAGTCTACTTATTATGATTAAAAAATAAGTCACTATAAGTGAAAAACATCACTAAAACGTCACTATTGGAACACCCTTTAATATTTAAGTTCAATTGTGTATACTTGTTTATAAAACAAACATAGTTTGAATTACAGTCTGCAAATTGTAAGTGGTTTCCTCTTACAGCTAAAAAAAAAGACATAAACGTAAATAACACGTCACTTTTGGAACACCCTACGTTTTAGTATTTTTTGCTATTGTGGCCGCAGTTATACACTTTTGGTAAAATTTTCAAGAGTCTACCTATTATGGTTCAAAACTTAGGCCTTACACATACAAAGCACACCACTATCGGAACACCCTTTAATTTTTAGGTTTATTTTTTTAGACTTGTTTATAAAGCGAACTAAGTTTTAAATACTGTTTGTAAGAAATAAACACATATTCGTAAATAACACCTCTCTATCGAAACACCCTATAAGTTTTAATATTTTTTGCTATAGCGGTCATAGTTATACACCTTTGATAAAACTTTCAAGAGTCTACCTATTATGGTTCAAAACTTTGACCTTTTACATGCAAATCACTCCACTATCGGAACACCCTGTAATTTTTAGGTTTATTTTTTTATACTTGTTTATATAGCGAACTAAGTTTAAATTGCTGCTTACATATTTTTAGTGTATGCCTCCTAGAGGTCAAGAAATAAACACAAATTTGTGAATAACACCTCTCTATGTGAACACCCTATAAATTTTAATATTTGTTGCTATAGCGGCCAAAATTATACACCTTCTGTAAAAATTTTAAGATTCTACCTGTTATGATTAAAAACTTAGGCCTTATAAATCAAAATAACACCACTATCGGAACACCCTTTAATTTTTAGGTTTATTTTTTAGACTTGTATATAAGGCGAACTACGTTTTTATTACAGTTTGTAAATTTTTAGTGTATGCCTCCTACAGTTCAAGAA
This sequence comes from Phasia obesa, assembly GCA_949628195.1. Lineage (NCBI taxonomy): Eukaryota > Metazoa > Arthropoda > Insecta > Diptera > Tachinidae > Phasia > Phasia obesa. The sequence goes on from OX451219.1 coordinate 71,281,011, forward strand.
ATAAACACATATTCGTGAATAACACCTCTCTATCGGAACACCCTATAAGTTTTAATTTTTGTTGTTATAGCGGCCATCGCTATACACCTTCTGTGAAAATTTCAAGAGTCTACCTATTATGGTTCATAACTTATGCCTTATACATGCATTTCACACCATTATCGGAACACCCTTTAATTTTTAGTTTTATTTTTTTATACTTGTTTATCAAGTGAACTAAGTTTTAATAACTGTTTGTAAATTTCAAGTGTATCCCTCCTACAGTTCAAGAAATAAACACATTTTCGTAAATAACACCTCTCTATTGGAACACTCTTTAAGTTTTAGTATTTGTTGCTATAGCGGCAACAACTATACATCACCTGTGAAAATTTCAAGAGTCTACCTATTACGGTTCCAGAGATAAAAGGCGCTGACAGACGGACAGACATTGTAGCGAAAACAATAGGGTTTCGTTTTTACACTTTGTATACGGAACCCTAAAAATCAAAAAGAAAGCAAACAAAACAATTGGTATCAAAACAACTGGTATCAAACCAATGAAAAGAAATATATAAAAATTCAAATCAAAAACTATATATGATTGTGCGGCAGTACTTCGGGTAGCTAAGTAGGTAAGTAAGTAATTTTGTGCTTTACTCTTTTGTGTGTGCAAATTTAAAAAAATTAAATAAACTATATTTTCAGGAGAAGATTCCAAAAGACGAATAAAAAAACAAGAAAAATGAAAAATATGGTAGAACAGTGGGATTTGTAGCTATCAAAAAACAAAAATTGCTGCAACAAATAAAGTTGAGAAAAATTTCTCGTAACTTTATGGACTAGCAACTTCCCTTTCCAAACATTGAGTCTAACCTGAGATGGAATCCCCGGAAAACACGAAAATATCTTCCAACTATTCTGAAATTTACTGAAGAATGAAATTTACTAAAGAATCTCTACGATTTCCCTTCAACCTGAGCAATTAAAAATCTGATTCAAAGAATGAAAATGGAGACTGTCTGAATCTTTAAATCCTCACGAACATATTGCCCACACACTATGTCGCAACGCGATCCTATGTACAAAGCCTTGGGTATCGGGACTTACATAGGTGTGAGAAATATGTGTCGTGAAGCTTTAAAAGATTCACATAAAAACAAAATAATTGAATCAAAAATACATTTTGGATAAGACGTAGCAAGGTTAGGGACTCTTATTTACCTAATCGAAATACGATCTTAATCACAAAAAAAAAACGGAAAAAATTAATAATCGGATTTTCATCTTTCAGAACTTGCTTCGTGTCCCACGTTGGGCGCCATTTTTGTGGCGGCACAAAGAAAATACTGTTATGCGCTTTTTATAGAGTATCTAGCTATTCACAATGTATGCCATGAAGGTTTTTCGTACAAGTTAAATCAAATCTTACCCTGAAATGTTTACAAGTTGTTAAATAAATAACTGGTTGCAACTTTATAGGTACATAAAGAAGAAATTATATTAGGTGCGATCCTGTACTTTTTGGGAAAAGTTCGGTTTACTCACAGGTAAACAAAAATAAACTCTCTAAGAGACAAAAAAGCTTAAAAGTACGGGAACACTAAAAACCAAATTTATATCCCAAAACTTGATGTCATAATGTTTTGCATGCATTCGCACATAATAAAAATTAAAAACACAAATATTTTGTATGTATCACATTTTATAGCATATTTTGGAAGAGAAATTTACTAATGTAAAATATTTTCTGCAAACAAAACAAAATATATTCTGCAAACAAGCAAAAAGCTTCGCCGCAGGTTGTTAAAAAAGCAAAAAAAATCCTTTATGAAGAAAAAACTTTTAAATAACATTTCTTGTGAGCATAAAATCATATAACTTTTTAATTTTGTTTGTTAATTTTTAAATATTTGATTGTTTTGTATTTTCACAATCTACCCAAAAAAAGTTTTGGGTTGTTTCGTGCAGGAAGAAGAAGAAATTCATTCTCTCAAAACTATTCTCTTTTACGCAATCTTGCAGTATGGAAACAGTTTTCGGTATAATTGGGATCCCGAAGGGCTCCCAATCTTGAGTACGGGATCGCACCTATTGTTTTCATACAGAAAACAACAAACGATAATAAATAAAAATATATAAACAATATTTAGACAACAAAGAACACAAAATATATTATCTACTATTCTATTTACCAAAAGAACTTAACCATAGTTTCTTTGACTTTTTCGCTGATTGCATAAGTCAGCTCAACAGCAAACTCTTATTAAATAAAGAAATCACACACAAAATAAAAAATCTTTAACATAATACCAACAATCAACCATGATTTTACTTTTCTTATTTTTTTTTCTACACTGGGCACTTTCAGTCGAATTCATAATCAAAAGTTTTGCAGTGCATATCTACTCTTTTATTCAAAATACATTTAGTAGTCTGTGGTTATTTTGTACTTAAGAACTGCATAAACAGTGGCTAACTCTGATAAAGCAACTGTGAAACAGCTGTTTTATTTTATTGAAAAAAAAAAAATCCAATTAACATTTTCTTATATATGTATGCATAAAGGTGATTTGTGACGCATCAATTCACGATTCAAGAATTTTTAGCGAGAGCTTAATAAAAAAGAAGTTTGATGAAGGGGAATTTATCGGTAGATTGGTTGGGGATGGCGGATATAAGTGCACTAACTACTTATTTACTCCAATTAACAGTCCGAAAAACGAAAAAGAAGAGAAATACATAGTAGCTCATATTAAAACCAGAAATATAGTAGAACGGTTGTTTGGAGTTTGGAAAAGCAGATATAGAATTCTTTTGAAAAAATGCGCCTTTCTCGTAAAAATGCAAAATCCCTTATAGTAGCGTTAGCAGTGCTGCACTCATTTATTTTAAGGAAGAAGACCTTTGTAACTACTTCCAAACACATTTTTGTTAAAAACCTTTTAATAATATATTATTTTCAGTTTCCAGTTTGGAAAGTTCTCCAAGAAATGAAATTACAACAGAAAACAGTTTGGAAGATGAATCTATTTCACGTTCAATATATGTATATTGAAAAATATTTTTAAGTAAACCAACTCTCAAATTCAATTTTTTATTGAAACAAAACAAGTAAAAAAATGTAAATTATTTTAAAAACCCTTGCTTTTTAAAGCCTACTAGCTCCAATTTTAAGTTTTCAATTTTGATTTTGTGCTCTTCCGTTACTTGAATAATTTGCATCTCTACTAGTTTTATTTTAAGGTCCAAGAGTTCTCTTTTCTTCTCATTTAGGGTTTTTTCTGACTCAGACAAAATTTTACTTTGGCTTATTTCTGTATCCTTTTGAATGGTACTAACTTCTAAAAGTTTGATTCGCTTTGATTTTTCGTCATCTTTGTCCAATTTCTTTTTTGGAGTCTTTGGTTTTCATTATCTACAGCTTTATATGTAAGTTAATCATCGCTTGATAAGTCAAATGTTAAATTTGTATTGGAAAAATCATCTTTAACTTGAGCATAAATTTCACAAATTTCCTGTTGTCCACTGTATTTTACTATTCCATTGCTGTCATACTCGTTGCAGTCTATTTCAAAATGCTTCGGAAGTCGTGCTATGAACTCTTCTTCTACGGAATTTAGTGGGCCACCTCTTGTCTGTTTCATTTGTTTCATAAATAAAGAGTTTTTTGTTTTAGCAATTGATTTTATTTTTCGCAATTGTGCCTGCATTTGCTCCAACGTTCTTTCAGTAATGGAACATGAGTTAAAGAGGGAATGGACACTATTCCAAGCTTCTTTTTGTTCGTATTGGAATCAATTTTTGCATTTTCAATTATTTCCAGCTTGTCCAATACCAGCTGAGACAACACATTCTAAAATATTTATTTTAAGTTTTATTAAAACAAGTGAATTCAGCGAATTTTACCTTTTCTTCTTGATCCCAGTTTAAAGCGCGTTTAGATATCTTTTTATGCATTTTTCTATCTTTATTTCTTAAAATAATTTAAAAGCGTCGCTAACTGTTTTTATTTTTTTTCAAATGAAATTGAACAAAAAATGGTACAAACAGTTGCAGAGTTGCCTTTTTTAGTCATGCTCTTAGTAAAATCAACTCTGCAACTTTTTACTGAGACAGTGGATAAAAAGTATTATGAATAAACCAAAATATAACTAGTGTATAAGCTTAATCAACATTCTAAATATCCACCCATAAGTTCCCTACATGTACAGTGTACAACTTTTGATTATGAATTTGCCTGTTTATTCTTAATCTAAATTTAGTTGTAAAGGAAAATGTCATACGACAACTGCTACACATTATTTTCGCAAGAAACTTTAAAATTATTGCGAGTTTCAAAAGCAATCACTCCCAGTGATTTTATCTTTTTTAGATTTAACTAGAGAGAAATAGCAAAATAAGAATGTAATTTAAATAAAACATATTTTTATATTAATATTGACTATAAAAGTTATATAAAAATGGTTTAGTTTTATATACAATCGGGCACATGGTGTAAAAAAGGATAGTTATACGAAAATAACAAGTCTGATGTTAAGCAAGCTGAATATTAAAAGAAAATACTCTTAAAGCTTTTGTAAAAATAGTAGACACAGCTAAGAGTACTTTAAAACACAAACACTTAGATCTTTACACTTGCTCAATTCACCATCAGCATCGTCTGTCATACCAAGAATTAATGATGAACTTGCTTGTAACATAAAAAAAAATTAAAGCAAAAAGGTTTCTTAAAATGATGTGTGGGCATGCCAGCGCATGCATGTTCATGTACAAAATATGTATGTTTCTAGTATCGTTAATTCCCTTGAATACTTATTTTACGGTAAAAGCAATGCTTGTTACACTGTTCACCAGTGTTGGGATCTGACAATGTTTAAATTGTAAAATTGTACCAAATCAGCATCAACAAGCAAAACATACAGTAGCTCGACATTAAAATATGCTAATTAAAACTTTAATACAAGGGTATTTATAGTGATGATAATTGACCTTGATTCCTTGAATTTCTTTTCTGTGGATATTAGTCAACGAAAATCAAAGCGTATACAAATTTTTAAGATTAAGGTGAATGAAATCCAATCGCAATTCCTAGAATAAATACCAAAAATCACAAAATTGGAATTTTTAGGCTTTGGTCCATAAAGTCCACTTAAGGACTAGGGTTCACGAAATACTTTCAACAATATTTGGGAATATATAGCTTTTTTACAGCAGTATTAGTTTAGTTTATTAGTTTATTTATTTTAGGCTTTGGTCCATAAAGTCCACTTAAGGACTAGGGTTCACGAAATACTTTCAACAATATTTGGGAATATATAGCTTTTTTACAGCAGTATTCTTTTACCGATCTCTTTGGTATTTTAGAACATATAGGCTAATGATAAAATTTCGATGTAAAATAGATCAAATTACAGGAGCTCCATATTCTACTAGGATCATCACTTTTACAAGAAATTTGGTTTAAATGATTTTCAATTTAAAAACTTCAAAATTATTGCATTTTGTATATGTTAGACTAAAAAAGGGACATTAATCTTTTTTTAATAAAAAAAATTTTTAAGGAATATATAATAATTTTAAACATCGTTGTATATAAAAAGGATGTATATAATTTTTATATATTCCTTAAAAATTTTTTTTATTAAAAAAAGATTAATGTCCCTTTTTTAGTCTAACATATACAAAATGCAATAATTTTGAAGTTTTTAAATTGAAAATCATTTAGTTGTTAACTAAACGAAAAAAAAAACTGAAAAAAATGTATTAGTACTAAATAGATCTTTAAGACGATGCAAAATTTTGAAAAATCGAAAAAAAATTGAAAAACTGCCTGTGAGGTTTTTAATTTTGAGGCCACATAGCACCACCACTGGTAAGTGAATGATCCTTAGTGTTAAAACTTAAGCTCAGATACTCCTCTGCTACGTCCATGTTAATTTTGGATCAATCGAAGTAGCCCTTTACACTGTGCAATGTTAGGATCTGGCTACACTACAATTGCAATCAAGTGCTTGAAACTTCACTAAAGTTACCAGTATGACTGGAGCTATTTGGAAAAACAAAAAGACCAGAATGAATGAAAAAATATATCAGCCGAATAATGCCGGAAACAGATTAAGGCGATGCAAACACGTAACTAAATTACAAATCACTTATACCGATGTTGAATGTGAACCACACTTAAACTTGTCGAAAAACCAATGCACCCACAAACAGTGACTGATTGATGCGGTTTATTGGCTGGCGGTATCACCGGGCATATTTTTCCAAAATGAGGCCGCTAAGGCAGTTACTGTGAATGGTGTTCGCTATCGTGAGATGATAACGAACTTTTTATGGCCCGAATTGGAAGGTACGGGTGTGGATGATATGTGGTTTCAACAGGACGATGCCACACAGCTAAGGAAACAATAGCTCTTTTGCGCCGTCTTATCTCACGTGGTGGCGATGTCAAATAGCCGCCAAGATCATGTGATTTGACAAGGTTGGACTGCTTTCTTTGTGGTTATTTGAAAGAAAAGGTCTACGAAAATTTGGCGCATCGGAAGGAGGTGTGTCGCGGCGGCCATTTGGCCGATATTTTATTCCATACACAATTGAACCACACCAATATTATCAAAATAAAAAGAAATGAAAAAAATGTCCTAAATAATGTGTGTTTATTCAAAATCAAGATCCGTTCTTACAAATTTAACCACTTTTTACATAATAGGTTTAGCAGAGTAAATAATAAAAATCCTGAACATAAATCAAGAATCTTGCAATTTGGTCAGGGTTGGAGAACTATGAAGTTAGAAATGTATAAAAAAAAATTTATTGAATAAATTAAATATGAAATTGTACGAAAAATGCATTAATTGTACCAGTGTACCACTGATGTGTCGATTGTACCAAATTTGGTACAATTGTACCACAAATCCCAACACTGCTGTTTACACTAAATTGGTGTAGTTTATTTTATCTTTGTACATTTGTAGTTTATTTTATCTTCGTACATTAGAGCCACCATTATCATCCCTAATAAAACATTAAAAGCATATCGTCGCTCATCATGTCCTTTGTCAATATGCTATTTATTTCTTTTAATGTTTTTAACATTAGAAATGCTTAATTTTTAACGATATTGGTCGATTTATTTATTAAGTTCGTTTATTCTATGTACATAGCTAATTAGTACATACATATATATACACTCGCTCACATATAAAGTCGGGCAGACACAGTAAAAAACTTCTAGTCGCAATATCTATGCCTTGAAGCAAGAAAAAACCCTTTTTGCTTTTATCAAAAAATATCTTTTATTTAAGAACAACAAAAACAAAATATTAAAAATTCTTTTATAAAAAGTATACTAAAGCTTAACCTAACCAAGGTAACTTTTCAGTCTCACTTTTAAACTCGGGCACTGCATATAAGATTAACAATATATAAATACAATGCAAAGTTAGTACTTTGTTGCGCCACCTTTTTGATTCTCGACAGCTTGTAACCGGCTCGGCACCGATTCAACTAATTTTTTGCAAACATCAGGGTTAATATTATCCCACTCCTCCTGCCTATCCTGCATCCGACGATCTAATTCGTCCCACAAATGTTCAATGACATTGAGGTCGGGACTTTGGAGGGGTTTTAATAACCTTCGGACAGTTATACAGCAACCAATCTTATTCGGATCATTGTCCTATTAGAATTGAAAATTACTTTCAATGACGAGTTTTCTAACCCTTTTTTTTATTTTTTCAAAATGTTGAAGTAAACATGTTTATTCATTATTCCATCAATGAAATTCAAATTGCCAACTCCTGAAGCCGCCATGCAGCCCCAAACCCTAACCGACCCAACACCGTGTTTAACCGTTTTTCTCAAATGCTTGCCTTCAAGCAATTTACCCCTTCCATCACACCCAAATAAATTAAATTTACTTTCGTCAGTAAACAATACCTAAATATTGATAATTAAAATTAGGAAATTGTTTTTTTTGTTCCAACTTCAGTGCTCCAAAAATCAAAATTCTTAGCCATATGCTGACGAGCAAAAATAAACCGGTCATTTTCTTGCTTATAAGGGGCTTCTTTCGTGCAAAGAATTGCAGTCAATTTCGGAGCAGAAATAAAGGGACTTTTCTTTACTTCTCTTAAAATCATGCTCTCATCTTTGGACGAAAGTTTCTTTGGCCGAGCTCCACGTTGTTTATTTAAAATTAAACCATTACCTTTGTATCTAGATACAATATCATGAACTGTTGATTTGCTATTTTTTACCAATTTCGATATTTCTCGTTCAAATTTTTTTTCTAAGTGCATTTGAATTACTCAGGGCTGTCACAGAATCCAGTTTTTTCGTAATTGGATTTAAAACCGACAAAAAATACTTTGGTGCCATGAAATCCAATGTTATTGATTTTATTTTCGAACTAGAATTATTGTCGGTTTTAGGTGTCACAGAAACCTTTGTGATCTTTTTATTGGAAATAAACCAATCAGCTAACAGCTGTCGGTTTTAATTTACTCGCTATTGTTTTTATTTTTAAGACATAAGTATTTATAAAAGTTAATATTAATTTATTTAATATTTATGAAAATATGGCTTTATATTAGTTTTTTTTAATGCTGAATACTATTTTTTTTTTGTGTTATGTATTTTTTTACGTTTTTTATAAACTGTTGGCTATTTTCTTTCTGATCCTTTGACCTTCAGTTTGAAGAAACGTCTTTGACGGCAACATTACATTTTCCTTTTCTACCAGATGATATTAACTTTGTATCATCCTCGGTGTTCCCTATGTTGTAACTTCTGTAGATATGCTTGATGTTCTGTAGCTTAACTCATATTTTCTTACAAAATGTCTTGCACTGCTTATAACGCATACAAATGCGTGTTGGCTAGAGCCGGGATAGCGTGCATCTACCTCTCGACTTTTCATGTCTTGGTCACAAATCTGAATATAATTGTATATACATACTTATGTACATAGTTAAAATCACTTTAAAAGGTAAGTATATGCATAAATAATATAAAATTGAGATCGTATTTACTTACAGTTATCATACTGCAATATCCTTTTCGGTTAAAGTTTAATATATGTACATATACGCTGACTCTGGCAGCTCAAGTAGATTGATGCGATCTTGCAAAGTTCTTTTGGTTACATTTTCTAAGCGCACTGCTTCTAATAACGAAAATGCAAGCAACATCTCATTTTATTTAATAGTAATTTATTTTTTTATATTTTTTACAAAAATGCAATAACTGCAAAACCGATAATAAGCAAAACCGACTTTGATTCTGTGACAGCCCTGACAATTTGGCGTTCTTTTATGGTGGACTGCGACATTTTGCAAAATACTTTCATAAACTTCACTAAATGACTAACAATGCAGCTATGAATAATAATTTAAAAAAAAAAAATGCAGAAAAATTTAAAATAACGTTATATTTAACCTTTTTGTTGTACAAAACATTGTTTGCCCGACTTTCAATGTGAGACAGAAAATCGACTTTTTTCAGTTTTTTATTCATTTTATTCATATGCATTTTATAACGGAACTTGAATTAAAGTTCATTTGTTGTTTTTAAATAAGAGAGTATTTTTGATAATATATATGTACATACATATGTACATATAAGGTTATATATTTTTTTCTTTCATCAAAACGTAAATATTTTGATTAGAAATTTTTGTCATGGGTCTGGCGGACTTTAGATGTGAGTAACTGTACATTCATACATGTGATAATATTTTTTTTTTTTTTTGCATAAAATAAATAGATATGAAGAATGCTGAAGATGCATGCAGTAATCCAGAAAATGTATTCTCCCCGTTTTTTCTTTGCAAACATTAATCACCTAACTTGTATAAAAATATTCTTTAATTGCTATTAGTTGTCAGAGAGAATAAAAGAATTGAAGCCTAAATTTAACAATTAATTTTTATATAATGTTAATGGCATCCTCAGCTACATCATTGCAAAACAAAGTTAAGCGGTATCAGCTAGTATGAATGAGATAGTAGACAAAAACTGACGACACCAATTTTCAGAATCTTTCGAGGCCCATAAATAAAAATTTGCCAAACTGAGTACATATAGGGTTTTACTACCCTTTGGTAGTACAATCGAACCTATACTGTCAAGTTCAAGTGTATTTTTAAACAACTTTTGATTTGTTGCACTGTCGACGAGTTTTTCTCTTTTTTAAATCACAAGGTTAAGTTCGGATGGTTTCCTTCTGAGATCTAAATAAACCATATTATTTAATAAAAAAATTTTAAAGGCTTGGTTTTACTTAAAAAATAATTTGAAATTAAAACTTTATTTAAAATCAGCATGCTATTAGATGAGGTATAATCTAGTTTCTACACGTATTTTAATAGTTCCAAAAACCATATCATTAGGAAACTTTTAAAAACAACTTTGGAGTGAATGAATTGAAACCTGTTTTTAGATGATTTAGAGCACATAATTTATATCTATAAACTAACAATAATCAAAACCCGAATAATAAAATCCAAGATATAAAAGAATAAATCATTATCACTTAATCTATATATATAAAGCACAAGATGTGTCAGTTTGTTTGTCGGAAAGCTATAGCTGCCTACACCAGTGAACCGACAATCGTGTTAATATGTATAGTCAAGCAAAAATCAGAACAGTAGGCGTCGTACCTTTCATATAAGCTAAAACATTTTTGATGTGAGAATAGCGTGTGTTTTCGAGTTAGAGGTTGGCCATACTTTTGTTCCAAATGTTTATTGTATTTTTTGTGGATGGGTGTAGCGAAGCGCTCCGGGGATAGCTAGTATGTATATAAAGCACAAAATATGTTTGTTTGTTTGTCGGAAAGCTATAGCTGCCTACACCAGTAAACCGATCTTTCTGTTATTGGATATACGGATATACGGATGGGCGTGGCACCTCCCATACTAAATAAATATTAATCATCGTATATCTTGGTAACAGTGATAGGTAACGTCTTGCAATTTCGCACCCGTAACCTCTATATTAACGTTAATAGTTTAGCGAAACACAGACTGAATTGGATAGTGGGCGTGGTACCTTCCATACAAAGTAAATATATATCATCGTACATCTTGGTATCGGTAATAGGTAGCGCCATGAAATTTTGTAACATGAACCTCCATATGGTACCTCTCATACGAAGCGAAAAGTATGATGCTGTATCTATAGAACTAAATTAGGTAGCGCCTTGGAATTTCGCACCAGTAACCATCATATTAACCTTTATAGTTTAGCGAAATACAGACTGAATTGGAATAGTGGACGTGGTACCTCCCATATAAAGTGAAAAATTATTATCGTGTTCCTGGCGAACTACAATAGATAGCGCCTTGCAAATGCCTAAAATCTACCAAAATACAAACTGAATTGTGGCGGGGGTGGTACCTCCTATACAAAGTGAAAAATTATTATAGTGTACCTGGAGAACTACAATAGCTAGAGTCTTGAAACTTTGCACAAGAACCTTCAGAGTAATGTGCATTGTCTAGCAAAATACAGACTGGATTAGGATAGTGGCAGTGGTACTTTCCATAAAAAGTAAAAAATTATAGTGTTAATATGTAGAGTCTAGCAGAAAACAGATTGGATGAAAACAGTAGGTGTCGTATCTTGCATATAAACTGAAACAGTTTTGTTGTGAGAAGATCGTGCGTTTTCGAGTTAAAAGTTGGCCATACTTTTATTCCAAGTGTGTATTGTATTTTTTGTAGATAGGTGTAGCGAAGCGCACCGAGGATAGCTAGTTATAAATAAAATAAAGAGTTGTGCATTTATTTTAATAAGATTGACAAGCTCTGTTTGGAACAGATTTACCTTTGCAGAAAAAGTACCGGATTCCATTTGACTTTCATAGTATTCAACCATCGTACATTTTTACAGGTTTCATGCTAAATACACATGTAATTTTACGTTATTTATGTACACAATTTTATCGTATATTTACTTAGATTATATTAGTACTCACATGCTTATGTACATTAGGCTGGAGCGTTGGTGTGTGATTGAACCACATCTTTGGGTGCCGCAGAAGCCTTGAACATATTTTTTTCCTTTAAATCTTACATAGTTATATTTTTATTTTTTTGGTTGTTTTTTATATCTATTATTATTTTAATTTCATTAAAACTAATCTTAAAATAATTCAAAACATAAATTTCAATAAATTTGGATATGCGGCATTTGTATTTGCGGCACCTCTTACCCTACTCCAATCGTCTTTACAATTGACTTAACAATAGCAAATGGCAACTTTTTATCACTTTTACATATTGAAATTGAAAAAAATATTTTTTCATTCCACCCTAATGTACATATAAATTAAATTTGTTCATTCTATAACAATGGCTAGCTATTTGTGCTTGCTTTTATACATACACACCTGATCAAATTAATAGATACACCAACAAATTTTAATATATTATGCTTCATGGTTCAAGGCTTTTTTCGTAAATCTTACATGGAATTCTTTACTTTTAGGGCCTTTTACATTCCTTTCGGAGTCGTTTCCGAACAAATTAATCTTATCTTCATCACGCTATAAAATATTTTTCCATTTTCTTTCACCTTCACGTCCGGACCAATTTTTATGTAATTTTTTGCCAATTGTAACCCCATAGCTAATTTCGGCAGAAATCTGTCTTAATGACTGGAATGGGTCTTTTGTTTGAAATTGAGACAATGTAGTGATCAAATGCCGCCGTGGTTTTTTGAAACCCACCACATCTATCTATTGCTATATTGGTTCTTAACGCGTTTTGAAAAAAATGAAGTGATCTGTTGAGACACTTAGCAATATCTCGTAAAGATTTTTCATTTTTACGCAGTTCAACAACAACCCTCCGTTCTTTTATAGTACAGTGTATATTTCGACCCATCTATACAATAATCTAAGGATACACTCAAATAGTTTTCTTTCTAATAGGAACTACTTACCACGTTTTTTAGAAATACATATTAAAAAAAAATTTTTTTTTAATATGTATTTTTAGTTATGAATTTGTGTTTAAATTTTACGTGTATCTATTATTTTGTTTGATCAAATTTTGACTTTGAATAATAAAAATTATTTTTTTTTTATAACAGTACTTAATATTTTTACCGATTGCATGATTTAGTGTTGACGGACATGTTTCTAAAATATTAAGAAAGTGTAGTAAGCTAAAGTTACCAGAAGGATAAAAAATCATAGCTTAAAATAAGTGCCAACTAGCGTATCTATTGTTTTGATCAGGTGTGTACATGTATATTTAATAATCGTTTATCTCTGGTCATTTGTATGGTGTTGGGCAAAGATTAATGATTAAAGATTTAACAAGTTTTTCTCCGACTGCATATCTCTTTCAAATGCATAGTTAGAAAAAATACAAAAATATTTAATAAAAATTTAAATTTCAAAATAACGCCCATTTTTAAAAATCAATGACATTGAACATTTCTTATATACATACAATTTATGTACATACAAAATTAATGTTTATTTATTTATTTTTTTTTTTGGTATTTTTATCTTTTAAATATCTGTAGATATGTATGTATGTGGAAACATAGATACTTCTTAACTTCCACATTTTATAAGGCTCACTGCAAACAAGTCAAATAATAAGAACTGATTCAATAAATCTTTTGCGAATGTACTAAAAACATAAAACAATTCAACACGATGCACATAAAAACATCAAACAGATAAACAACAAATTTACTAATGTAATTGCAATTGCAATTGAAGTAAAAATTAAAATCACTGTCAGTGATTGATGGCTTTTGTTCAATGATTTACACGAATATTAGAAATAAAAAATATTTTTCAATCAGTTTAATAGAATTGCATTATTCCTTTCATTTGGATTGAAACTTTCACAAATAGAAAGCGTAAAATGTTACAAATAAATGGATGCATTGAAAGTGAAGTTTTGGAAATAGGTTGGGTATGTTGAACTAACAAAAATAGTAGTTGTTGGAATTTAAGTTTTACCAAAAATTTACTTAGATGCTGTAAAATGTGGTGTCGAATTGAAGAAAATGAAATTGTTATATTGCTAACAAACGAATCGTCTGTAGATTGCTAATCTACAGGCGATTTTCGTAAAAAAATAATTTTATTAAATTCCTCATATTGCAGTAATTTCTTCCATATCAGCCGTTCCAAGTTCCGTACGGGTCACTTTAACCATATTTTTAAGTAAAGCAAAGGGACATTGTTCCAAAGACGTATCGTGAATATGAAAAATTGCTTATTTGAAATTAATGTTTTACTTCTTAAGTTCAAAAACTTATCTTGTTATATTATAAGTCTTAATTTACTTTTAGCATCACAGTTTCCAAAATTTCACTACCGTATGTAAAAACTGCAATCAATTATGTTTTTGCAAGCAGAAGTCTGATGCTAAAAGGTGTGCAATTTTGTATAGGTCATAATGGTTGCAGTATCGTAAATGTTTCCCATAAGCGGTTGAAACGTGATCAGACCAGATTAAAGAGCTATTGAATATAACTTAGAATCCGTCATACCTTATACATCGTCTTTTTCAACTGACAAGTTGTTGATGTTAATAGAAGTTTCACTTGTTTCAAGATTTTGTATTATCTTTTTGGTGTTTCTCTTATTTAAGCGGGCATTTTTTCTTCTTGTATACATTTGCTTGTTTTTAACAAAAAGCTGTGCCCGCCATTTCGTCAGCGTCCTTACAGTATATTGTTCGATGTTGTTTGAAAGAAATCTACACCAAAGGCCCTTACTTTTTTAGTGCTTCAGTTATGGTTTACGTATTTACTTTATATAAAGCGTCTCATCGCTTCTAAATTATACGTCTTTCAAAAATAAAAGTCGTCGTCTTAAAGCATGCATATCGGTAAAATTATGTACTTTCACTGCTTTTTCTCCACTTACTCTTGGAAATGAGATATTTATGCGGAAAAAAGTATTTTATATTTGAATCACAATACACAAAATCTTGTTAAAATTCATCCAGTTGTTTTAACTTGATGCGAACTCAGACAGACAGAAAATAAGTTGCTTTTTTAATATTTATAGGTTTTATTATATGTATAGATGTGAATAATTGTATTTCTTCCTTTATGTGGCTTAATGGCCAAAAACTGGAAACACGGATGGTAAAATAGGGTACTCATTTTTTTGATATTCGACGTGGGCGTGGCACCTCCCATACAAAATAAATATTAATCATCGCATATCTCGGTAACAGTAATAGGTAACGTCTTGAAATTTCGCACCCGTAACCTCTATATTAACGTTAATAGTTCAGCGAAACACAGACTGAATTGGAATAGTGGGCGTGGTACCTCCCATACAAAGTAAATATTTATCATCGTATAACTTGCTAACGGTAATAGGGTAGCGCCATGAAATTTTGCAACATGAACCTCTATAAAAACATGCATAGTTTAGAGAAAGATAGACTGGATTGAAATAGTGGGCGTGGTACATCCCATACAAAGTGAAAAGTTATTATCGTGTATCTAGAGAACTAACGAGTGATTTTTTAAGAGCTTGAGAACTTTTTTTTTTAAAAAAAACGCATAAAATTTGCAAAATCTCATCGGTTCTTTATTTGAAACGTTAGATTGGTCCATGACATTTACTTTTTGAAGATAATTTCATTTAAATGTTGACCGCGGCTGCGTCTTAGGTGGTCCATTCGGAAAGTCCAATTTTGGGCAACTTTTTCGAGCATTTCGGCCGGAATAGCCCGAATTTCTTCGGAAATGTTGTCTTCCAAAGCTGGAATAGTTGCTGGCTTATTTCTGTAGACTTTAGACTTGACGTAGCCCCACAAAAAATAGTCTAAAGGCATCAAATCGCATGATCTTGGTGGCCAACTTACCGGTCCATTTCTTGAGATGAATTGTTCTCCGAAGTTTTCCCTCAAAATGGCCATAGAATCGCGAGCTGTGTGGCATGTAGCGCCATCTTGTTGAAACCACATGTCAACCAAGTTCAGTTGTTCCATTTTTGGCAACAAAAAGTTTGTTAGCATCGGACGATAGCGATCGCCATTCACCGTAACGTTGCGTCCAACAGCATCTTTGAAAAAATACGGTCCAATGATTCCACCAGCGTACAAACCACACCAAACAGTGCATTTTTCGGGATGCATGGGCAGTTCTTAAACGGCTTCTGGTTGCTCTTCACTCCAAATGCGGCAATTTTGCTTATTTACGTAGCCATTCAACCAGAAATGAGCCTCATCGCTGAACAAAATTTGTCGATAAAACACATTTCGAACCGAACACTGATTTTGGTAATAAAATTCAATGATTTGCAAGCGTTGCTCGTTAGTAAGTCTATTCATGATGAAATGTCAAAGCATACTGAGCATCTTTCTCTTTGACACCATGTCTGAAATCTCACGTGATCTGTCAAATACTAATGCATGAAAATCCTAACCTCAAAAAAATCACCCATTACAATAGCTAGCACCTTGGAATTTCGCACAAGTAATTAAAGTACATAGTATAGCTAAACACAGACTGAATTGGAGTAGTAGGCGTGGTACCTCCCATACAAAGTGAAAAATTATTATCGTGTTCCTGGCGAACTACAATAGATAGCGCTTTGAAACTTTGCATCAGTAACCCCTGTGCAAATGCGTATAAAATGCTAAATTACAGAATGAATTGAGACGGTGGGCGTGGTACCTCCCATATAAAGCTAAAAATTATTATCGTGTACATAGAGTACTATAATATATATGATTTTAAAAGTAGGAACAAGTCACATGTATACCCATATACTCTAGAGAAACATTGGGACAGTAATCACGGTACCCCCATAAAAAGTAAAAAATTATTATCCTGTATCTAGGGAACCGCAATAGGTAGCGTCTGGGAATTTAGCATTAGTAACCCCTATTCTGTATCTTCGTATAGGGGTTTACTGATGCAAAATTGTTTAGAGAAGCACAGACTGAATTGGAATGGTGGGTGTGGTACCTCCTATACATAGTGAGAAATCGTGTACATAGGAAACTGCAATAGATAGAACCTTGAGGCTTTACACGAGTAGCCCCTATGCTAAAGTACATAGTCTACCAATATAAACTAGATTGGGGCAGTCGGCGTGGTACCTCCTATACAAAGTGAAAAATTATTATCGTGTACCTGGAGAACTACAATAGATGGAGCCTTGAAACTTTGCAGAAGTAACCCTCAGAGTAACGTGCATAGTGTAACAAAATACTGATTGGATTAGGACAATGAAATACCTCCCATAAAAAGTTAAAAATTATTATCGTGTTAATATGTATAGTCAAGCAAAAATCAGAATAGTAGGCGTCGTACCTTGCATATAAGCTAAAACATTTTGGATGTGAGAATGGCGTGCGTTTTCGAATTAGAGGTTGGCCATACTCTTGTTCCAAATGTTTATTGTAATTTTGGTGAATGGGTGTAGCGAAGCTCACCGGGAATAGCTAGTTATAAAATATATTTAATACTTAAACTCTAGAAAGTATGCAATTGGATTATAAGCGTTTTGTAAATGTTAGTGAATCAGTTCGATAGTAAGTAACAAACAGTGGCATAATCAAGCTTATCTAATAGGTGAGCTCATGAGCAAGTGGTCATATTCGAACACAAACTAGCTTGCTGAATACATGCCTATTCATACCATACTATTAGTGAGGAAACCACTCTTCGTATTTTACAAAAACGAATTTTCTATACTAGTGAGCGCCGTGTTTTCTTTTCTTATGCTTAAAACACGCGGTGTGGTTTTTCTTTGGTAGATGTGTAGAACTTTTCGTTTGTAGAACTAGTGGTTTTTTGTATTTCTTAAGAAATAAAGTAACTGATGTTGTTACAAAATTCTGTGTTTTTTTCTTTGTACAATTTAACTGTGTTCGTATTACAGTCAAAGCATAAAACTGCTTGAACTCGCGCAAGTTCATTGTTATTTTGTTTAAAATTAACTTTTTCAACTTGCTTATAGAAACTTCGAGCTCATCGCATTCAGCTCGGTCGTCTTCGCTGTTTATTATTATCCACTCAGCGTTACACGTGTGTATTTAACAGACATGAATTCAATGAAATATTGTAATGAGCGTCTCATGCGCTTCATTTTATGTGCTCATGCAGTGCTTTAGTAACTGAACATAATATTTTATCGATTAATCGATTGGTTTTTATGAAAATCTATTTATTTTGCAACTAATGGGCCAAAAAGTAACTGTGGTATAAAATAACTATAATAAACTTGCAAAGTGTAGACTCTTTCGATTTTAGAAAAATACAGTATGCGATTATTGGAATAATTAGAAAGTAAAATACATGTCATAACTTGTAGCAATTTCTTATAATCGACAAAACATTTTGGTTAATTTTTTTAAATAAGACCAGAGTGATTGTATGATTTTTACAAAATTAAAAATTTTTTTAAATTTTAATTATTATTAGTCGAACTATTTACATATGTATTACATACAATGAAATTTATAGTCAAGCTTAAGTTCGTTTTTTTGTTATTCTCTCTAATAAAGAATTAATTAAATTACAAATTAGGTGATGATATTAAAGAAAAATTGGGAAAATTTAATTTTTAGACACCAGCAGGAGCGGAATGCACATTTTCTAGACAGCCACGTCCGTCTTCAGCAAAAATGCTCAATACGTAATGAAAAATGCCTAAAAACAATGCTAACTGCTAAATGAAAAACTTGCAGCTAAATTGAAAAAAAATAATGCTAAAATGCTAAATTTAGCTGCAAAAATGCCAAAATACTCACACTGCTTAGCACCACTTTTATATTGTTTTGATTTTGGTTATTTGGTTTCATCCAGTATTCGCTGTAACAGAAGCGCTGGTGATGTTTTTTATAAAGTTTGTTTATATTTTACCACCAAGTAGTTGTCTCCTTTAGTTGTTAATTTATTTGAGTGTTTTTAAAACTTAATTAACTTAAACAAGTTTTATTGTTTTATTAAAATATATTTAAGAACATGTTGTGATCTATAAAAAGATTTATATGTTCAAACACAGATTATTGCTTTGCCGATAAGGTGTTTCAGAAAAAATTTTTTTTTTAACTTAGCTATTAGGAAGTTATAAAAATGGGCCTTAATATAAATTAATATAAATTAAATAAAAATTTGCCTAAAGAGCACCAGGAACGTATACGTACTTATACGTTTTTATTGTGGATATAATAATATTCGCTTTGATAAAATTTCAAACATTTATGTACATATATATAAGCGTTCAACAGATAAGTTCATATAGATCAAATATCATTAACTTTATGTATGCCTTTAATTTCCAACTTTATAATTGTTGCTATAGCGGAAAAAGTAATATACGTTCTGTAACAGTTTAAGAGATAAGTCCATATACGGCAAATTACGTTAGCTATGAGGGCACATATATTTTTAGGGTTCCGTACACAAAATGTAAAAACGAAACCCTATTGTTTTCGCTACAATGTCTGTCCGTCTGTCCGTCTGTCAGCTCCTTTTATCTCTGGAACCGTAATAGGTAGATTTTTGAAATTTTCACAGATGATGTATGCCGCTATAGCAACAAATACTAAAACTTATAGGGTGTTCCAATTCAGAGAAATGTGTTTATTTCTTGAACTGTAGGAGGGATACACTTGAAATTTACAAACAGTTATTAAAACTTAGTTCACTATATAAAAAAGTATAAAAAAATAAAACTAAAAATTAAAGGGTGTTCCGATAGTGGTGTGAAATGCATGTATAAGGCATACCATAATAGGTAGACTCTTGAAATTTTCACAGAAGGTGTATAGCGATGGCCGCTATAACAACAAAAATTAAAACTTATAGGAGGTTCCGATAGAGAGGTGTTATTCACGAATATGTGTTTATTTCTTGAACTGTAGGAGGCATACACTAAAAATTTACAAACTGTAATAAAAACGTAGTTCGCCTTATACACAAGTCAAAAAAATAAACCTAAAAATTAAAGGGTGTTGCGTTAGTGGTGTTATTTTGACTTATAAGGCCTAAGTTTTGAATCATAATAGGTAGAATCTTGAAATTTTTACAGAAGGTGTATAATTTTGGCCGCTATAGCAACAAATATTAAAATTTATAGGGTGTTCAGATAGAGAGATGTTATTCACAAATTTGTGTTTATTTCTTGACCTCTAGGAGGCATACACTAAAAATATGTAAGCAGTAATTAAAACTTAGTTCGCTATATAAACAAGTATAAAAAAATAAACCTAAAGATTAAAGGGTTTTCCGATAGTAGTGTGATTTGCATGTATAAGGCCTAAGTTTTGAACCGTAATAGGTAGGCGCTTGAAATTTTCACAGAAGGTATATAACTGTGACCGCTATACTAGCAAATACTAAAACTTATAGGGTGTTCGATAGAGAGATGTTATTCACGAATATGTGCTTATTTCTTGAACTGTAGGAGGAATTCACTAAAAATATGCAAGCACTAAATTAAAATTAGTTCGCTATATAAACAAGTCTGAAAAAAATAAACCTAAAAATTAAAGGGTGTTCCGATAGTGAAGTGATTTGCATGTATAAGGCCTAAGTTTTGAACCATAATAGGTAGACTCTTGAAAATTTTACCAAAGGTGTATAACTATGGCCGCTATAGCAAAAAATACTAAAACTTATAGGGTGTTCCAACAGAGAGGTGTTATTTACGAATATGTGTTTATTTCTTACAAACATTAATTAAAACTTAGTTCGCTTTATAAACAAGTCTAAAAAAATAAACCCAAAAATTAAAGGGTGTTCCGATAGTGGTGTGCTTTGTATGTGTAAGGCCTAAGTTTTGAACCATAATAGGTAGACTCTTGAAAATTTTACCAAAAGTGTATAACTGCGGCCACAATAGCAAAAAATACTAAAACGTAGGGTGTTCCAAAAGTGACGTGTTATTTACGTTTATGTCTTTTTTTTTTGAGCTGTAAGAGGAAACCACTTACAATTTGCAGACTGTAATTAAAACTATGTTTGTTTTATAAACAAGTATACAAAATTGAACTTAAATATTAAAGGGTGTTCCAATAGTGACTTGATTTGCATGTATATATCCTAAGTTTTGAATGAATAGGTGGAATCTTGAAATTTTTACTTTGTCCACTATAACAAATAATAAAAATTAAAAGGTTTTCCGCCAGTGACGTGATTTGCATGTATAAAGCCTTATTTCTTGAACCATAACAGGCAGACTCTTGAAATTTTGTGTTGCCACGGCCGATATGACAATTACTAAAAATTAAAGGGTGTTCCGACAGTGACACGTTTTTCACTTATAGTGACTTATTTTTTAATCGCAATAAGTAGACTCTTAATATATTTATAGAAAGGGAGTTGCCATGGCCACTATAATGAATAATAAAATTAAAGGGTGTTCCGACAGTGACATGATTTTATAAACCGTAATAGATACCCTCTTGAAATGTTTACAGTAGATGTGTTACTTCGGCCGCTATAACAAATACTTAAAATTGAAGTGTGTCCATTAGTAACGTGTTTTTCACGAATATTACCTTATTTTTTTTAACCGCAATAGGTAGGCTCCTGATATTATAATAGAAAGTGTATTACCATGGCCGCTATAAAATCAATTACATATTAAAATTTAAAGGGTGTTCTAATTATGATGCAATTTTCGCGAATATTACTTTAATTTTAAAATTTAATGGTGTTCCATAAGACATAAAGAAATAACCAACTGGAATTTTTAAATTATACTGAACATAGTACGGAACCCTACGTGTGTGAGTCTAACTCGCACTTGACTAATTTATTTACTCTTATTATTGCAGACAGCAAAACACAATTTTTGAATCGTAATAATGTGTACAACTGTTCAAACGTATGGCCGTATATACCTAATTAAATGAACTATTGGAGCACCCTTTAATATATAATTTTGCATTTTTATACTTTTTGTTATAACGGTCATAGTAATCGACATTCTGTTAAATTTTCAAGGTTTTCTCTATAACAGTTCAAAAGATAGGCCCATATAGGTCAAATTACGTTACCTTTGGGGACACTCTTTAAATTTGAAATTTATTTTTTTATTAGTTTTTGTTGTTGGGAGCTATATTGATAAACGATATTTTAAAATTTTAAATTTGTGCTCTTTACGGTTCTTAATAGAAGTAAAAAAAAGGTGTATGTTTCCATCAACTGGTACCAAACGGTAAGCATAACCTTTCAAATAAAGAAAAACATTTAAAATCGGTTCAGAAATGGCTGAGTTCTGCGGGAACATACATAGAGAAAAAAGCTACATTCAGACGAATTGATAACCTCCTTCTTTTTGAAGTCGGCTAAAAATAAAAAAAATTGTACAAAAGTAGAAAGTGAAAAGGATTTATGGAATTCGCTGAGTTTATGCACGTAATATTTTGCACAAAGAGCATTAGTTAGTTTCTCCATTGCACTTGTTCAATAAATTGATAAAATTACTAAACATATCAGAGATGACATTAAGTACGTAAAAGTAACCGACAACTAAATTAAGAAATTTTGTTGATGATAGAATTGTGGTAAAAAAAATTATTTTAGTGGAGTAAAGTTTATTATAATGGCTTTTTAAAAAATCCCTTTTTAATACAAAAAAACGAAAAAATAAAATATTATTGCCATCTTTGGCTGTCAAACACAACACAGTAGGGTAGAATCAAAATATTTTGGAAATAACCTAGTCATTTATAACCGGCTAGGCCGATTGATCCAATTTGACATGAGCATAAGAGAGGAGTATCTGAACTTAAGTTTTAAAGGTGGGTACCATACACCCTCCAGGGGTGGCGCTATGTGGACTGAAAGTTGGGAACCTCTCACCTGAAAATTCTTTTACAGCTGTCAATTTCTTCAGTTTTATTCTGATTTGTTATACATGGTCTTAAAGGTCTTGTCAATATCTGCAAAGTGGTATCTAAATTTGCAAATATTTTAAAATGATTGAGTTATAAGCATTTTAGGAAATAAAATTTTTGATAGCCAGGGTAGAGGTAGTTTTTTGAAAATATTGGGTACAAATTTAACCAAATTTTTTTAAATTTTTTATAGTAGTTAGCGAGCCAAATTCTAAATGTTTATGATAAATTTGAAGATTGTATCTCTAATGAGTTAAAAACTAAACTAGACTGGACATTAGCCCAAAAACGCCATTAACGTTTTTTTTAACAAAAAATTTCTTAAGGAATATATAAAAATTTTATATTTTTGTATAAGGTAACTATATTTGTGTACGTTTAAACAAAATTTCGTATAAAATTGATCATCCTTGCAGAAGATGGAGGTCCAACAATATGACCTATTTTACATCGAAATTTTGACTTTAGCCTACATATTCTAAAGTGCCAAAGCTGGGATCGAAAAAAGAAGAGTGCTGTAATAAAGCTAAATATGCTCCAAATTGTTTTTGAAAATATTTTACGAGCCCTAGCTCGTATGTAGATTATATGGGCAAAGGTGGTACCCACCTTTAAATCTTAAGTTTAGATACTTCTGTTATGCTCATGTCAAATTTTGGATCAATCAGCCTTGCTGTTTATAAATTACTAGGTTATTTCCAAAATATTTTGATTCTGCCCCACTGTCCACAGCTGACATTTGTTCATGCCGCTTGCGAAGCGTACAAAAGTAGAAAGTAAACCTACTTCATACGTTCTAAGCGTCATAAGCATTCTATGCTTTGGGCTGTGGAACATGTCACGTACAATTACATTGATTCTACGTTTTTGACAGACACTTATGAAGCGTTTCATCTTAAATTAATTTACGCAACTATACGAATACTATTCATTTTTCTGCAGATTTATATGTATCAATTATGACCTTGCTATAAAGATACAATTTAAGCGAATAGTCGATAGTTTGTTTTCTAGAAATTTTAACTTGTTTATTCAAAACTAACTGTGCCCACGTACATTGTGTGCGTCCTGACAATATTTTTTCCTATTTGGTTTTAAAAGTAATCCACACCACATCTTAGGACTCTTACGTATTTACTTTATATAAAGGTACCCATCCCTGTATAAAATTCTAAAGTTTGTATAAAGTTCTAAAAATTATTGTAAAGCGCTGTAAAAGGAATTTAAAATATTTTAATAATGTAATTTACCGAAATAAAAATACAAACCAAAAAGAAATTTTATAAAATTGGCAGAAGTAATTCGTAATTCGTGAGTACTTTCAAACAGCGCCATCTGTTGCGAAACCGTGTTTAAAATATCCCGCTTTCAATTCATATTTTCTCATTATTTTCAAACTGCGCCATTTGTTAAAGTATGCAGTACCTTTAAATCGGTAAAAAAAAAATCGGCCTGGGAAAGTGGGGAACCCACTTTCTCTTGTAAATTTTTGCGGAAAAATGTGTCCTATATTGGAATAAGGATACCGAGGTACCTCCTCACATCCAGTAGTTTTTATGTGATGCGAACACAGACAGGAAATGAGCTACAATTTTATTATATGTTTTAAGGTTACAAAGTAATAACATATCTCTTGTCATTACTTATGAGTTTGTTAGTATTAAATTAAAAAATTCCAGGTAAGTTAGTTTTTCAATTCAAACAAAACTAAAACTAAAACAAAATCAATCCTAAATCATTTTATCCGAGTTGAAAAGGTGATAGTCAATCTTACCTCGTGTGTTTATGTTGCAAATTCTGTAAAGAGGGCAAAAATAAAAACATATTAAAACATACTTTTATACTTATATAAATTTTATAATTTAAATATCAAAGGTGTGAAAATAATAAATTTTAGTAAGAATATCTATTATTAGTTTTTCAATAATTGTATTGAAACAGATATTTTTATAAAGAAATTTAAAATTTTATATGAAAACTAGTGCATTTTACCCGGCGTTGCCTTCTAAGTGCTTGCGAAATGATTAATCTTTTTCGGTTTGGTCCACCCTGTAGGTTCACTGTCAACAGAGGTGAAACAATTACAGTTGTGCGACAAAGCATTTGCATGCATCTCAACAACAGCATTACATATCGGGTTTAACCAATCGAGAAGGTGATTAAGGAAACACAAAGAAAAAAGTAACACATACCTATGATACAATGCAGGTGTATAGCAAGTGAAGAATAGAATGGTCAGCGCACAATAAAATGACGATCGAAGTACCGACTGAGAAGATTCGGCTCAACATTCCAATTTGAAAGACCGAATGTCATTATACACATAAGACATTACAATACATGGTTTCGTAACTTTTCAAGTCACAACAAAAAATCATAATATGGAAAATTAAGAGCATTTTGTTGATATTTGTTTGGGAATATATAGGAAAATATAAATGCCAAATCTCCGGAACCACTAGGCCGATTTCGTGAAAAATTCACACAAACCATCTACAGACCATTCCCAACATACCTCTACATGTATATATATATAGAGATTTTGACTTAAAGTACACTTCAAGTAGACTATTTTTTGGATAAGGACATAAAAATTCAAAGTATGTATATTCGAATCGAAAAAATAATTATTTTCGGTTTGGGGTGTCAAGTAAATTTTTGAATCTTAGCAAAATTCTCAGAAATTCCATCTTGGTTCCACCTTTAAAAAAATTGTAAATTGCAGTTTGGAGGTGTATTTTTTTAGATTTTCCAAATTTAGGTATCTAGTAAAACTTTTGGAAAATGTTAACCAGATAATTAGTGTAGAAATATTTTTAATATAAATTTTGTATTTGTTCCAAAAAATGGGTATTATTGATTTTTAAAGAACTATCGGGTGCGATTGGAAAATAATTTTTATGTAGTGATAAGAAACAAAACATCAGCTTTTGTGCCAATAGATAAGTTTTTTATCTCTGTAGTTCAAAATTTTTCTTACGCTCTCAATATTTATTTATAACTCTAACAGTGCCCGCCATTTGTGTCCTGACAATATTTTGTCCAATTTTTGAAAAACAAATTTTAAGACTCTTATTTATAGTGCTAGAGATATGGTTTATGTATTTATCTTCTTAGCGGTATCCATCGCTGGAAAATTACTCAGCATTTTGCAACATAGGTTTGATATTCCATTCTGTAAATAATGTTTAAAATTTATCGTGCACTAAATTAAAGGTGGTGCCAAGTTTTTTCTACCATCAAATCGGTAAATTTGTGTAGTTTCACTATTTCATCTCCATTTACTCTTAAAAATGAAAATTTAGATAGAAAAAAAGTACCCTATATTTGAACCGAGATACTAAGGTACCTTCACACAAAAAAAAAATCATGCAGTAGTTTAAAAATTCTAAAAATTGGGTTTTGTATTCTATATCGATTAATATCTGCACCAGCAACAACATTTTCAATAAATATATCATGTACAGGAACGGTCCTGTTACAGCTTCATTATATATATAGATTATTGTATAAATATTAAAGTTCCTATGAATATCTGTTTTGGCTAGAATAATATCTTGTTATATTTTTTACTTGTTAAGTGTATGAAGAACAGCCGTGGATTCCGCTCCTAAATATTGAACATATTTGGTAAAGTGCGCTCAAAAACTATGTATAAATGTTGTTGGTGGCGAAAATGACGTTAAGTATGACGATTTAGAACCGTAGCGCATTGGGACCATATTTTTCGCGGACTAATTATATTTTGTAAAAAAAAACTTTAAAAAATAGGTAGAAAAAGGCATAAAACTTTGATCAATCAAACACTATTTACCACAAGTAATTTTGAAAAAGCAATAAATTCAATCATCAAGTTCAGGTATTTGATAAAAAGTTTTACTTAAATTTGTATTTCAAATTATTTGTGAAAGTGCTTTTGTTTTAACCAGGGTTCAAAATTTTTCATTCATGATATTTTTCATAAATGAGAAATCTAAAATGTTATATTTATTTTTCATACACATAAACTAATAACAAAAAATAGTCTGTCTGTTTTTGTAACATACATACATGATAAGTGATAAATTAGCTTGTTGTCATTAATGTTCTTTGTCATAAATGTATACATATGTACATTTATGAACGTTAAACATTTATCATTAATGTAGGGCGAATAACGAAGCAGACCACTACTAAATGGGTCCCTTTTCATTTATCATTTATTTATCATAAATGAACATGAAAGAATTTTCTGCCTACGATCGCACATGTGAGTACATATCAACTTTTATGTACTTACATGTAAAAGGAAAAAAAGAAAATCCGTAATGTTCTTCTGCATATGTATATAAGTGTATTCTAAATGTTATTTTTCGTGTTATTTAAAAACACATATAAACATACATACATACATTATAACATACATATTAACTCAAAATACAATTTTTCAATATATTCCAAAAGAAATAAAAAAAACATTTTGTTAGTGCGTACGTCGGCAGTTGCACATTACAAAGTACATACATACATATTTGCGTGCATTTCTATATGTGAATGCTTAGCGCATATTTTTCTACGAACTTTTCATTTTTGAAAAATTATCAAAACTGTATATACTCAAATATGAACACTCACATATGAAAAACAAAAAATGTTGTCATTTTTTCACTTTTGTACAAAAAGGAAAAAAAAATAAATTATCGCATTCATAAATGTAAACAAGAAAAATTTCTGTAGTCTCTCACACATGTATGATAAGAAACAGCTAAAAAATAAAATGTACATATTCATACAAATATGAGCGTACATTTCGGTACTCTGGTTTTAACTATTCATATTAGAAAGTCAAAAAAATAAATGGATTTTCTTAGTTTAAGTGGACATAAAGTTATTAGTTGGACTGAGTTGAGCAAAGATTTTAATTTCGTTTTATTGTCTTAAAGTGGTTTTTTAGAAAAAAATAGCCTGCGCATCGGTGCGTCTGCAAAGTTATGTTCGAATTAGTAACAGCCTCACGCGTTGAGTTTGGCAACAAAAAGCCCTTTGCGGCTTCTGCTAACAGTTTTATTGTTGTTGTTGTTGTCATTGTTTTATGTTTGATGTGCAAATGTCATAATTTGTTATCCGTGTTATCATGAGTCTCGCCTGAATCACGCATGGGTGTGGACATGTTTGTTTATTATAATGATTAGCGTCACCATCTCATCACTGGTAAATGTCCCATTACTTATTACTTTGGCAGTTTGTTATTTATTAGCATGCATAAATCCTTGTTATTTGAATTTTTTGTGGTTTTCATTAAGAATTCAGATATTATTTGTTATATTATCAAATTAAGTTAACTTCAATATCAAAGTTCTGTAGATATAGAAAAATTCTCTCCCTCCTATAACGCCAAGATGTTGTTAAAACATTTAGTTTGCTATAAGAGTAATCGCATTTAATTTAGGGTGCCCCGCTCTTGCATGTCATCAGATATAGGGAAAATAATATTTTTTTATAGATACATCGAAGATTTTGCAGTTTGTTCTAAGAGTTACCCTTGTTACTATTGTATTTCAGCAGATATAGGAAGATTATGTCATTTTGCCTTGGGGGTACCCGTCTACCCCCTGAATACCACCAAGATTTTGCTCAAGCATGCAGTTTGTTCTAAGAGCTACCTAAATATAATTTTGTTAGCTTCACTATCGTTGTGGAGTTATTAATTAATCTGCGGGAAAAGGGCTTTTGGTACGTCTATGCGTCGGTGTAAAACTTTCTAAGTAGTTCATGTCGTATATGGAAAGATTTAAAAAAAAGTGAAATATGGAATCGTGCACAAAGTTACCTCAATTGTTTGCCCTTTTATGATGTTGGTGGCTATATATTAGGCAGAACTCATCTGAATTCCTCAAACTAATATGTGCTTGTAAGCACCCCACTTTTTAAAGTGACATTTTGGATAATATTTTTTGAGCAGACAGCTTCCCAATTTATTGCTCGTGTAAAAAATATTGATTTGAAAATACATAAGTGAAATAACTGAAGATATACGCCTTATGATGTTTTTATATGTTGAGTTCTTATTGGGAATAAAAGGGAATGGCCTATTGTGAGCTGCTGCAACTTGGCAATCCTGTACATAAATCAACCGTTAGTAAGGTGCATTCTAGAAAGAGAGACTAGCATTGTCCAACAGAAAGGCAGTTGTTTTTCATAATAACAATGTGTGGCTCCAAACTTACTGGCGAAATTCGGTTGGAAAGTTTTGATGTATCCACCTTGCAACGTCTGACTATCATTTAATCCGGTATCTGCAAGGCTCTCTTGATGTTAAAAAGTTAGGTGACCGATCTTAGGCCAGCGCTATGATTTTATTTATAAAACAACAGTTCTTTAACTTCAAAGCTAAGTTGACCAATATATCTTTTATACAGTTAAGTTATTGTCCAAGTTAGCAGCCAAAGAAGTAGACAAGAACAGTTTTTGGTCTATAGGAAAAACTATTTTTGTTTTAACAACATTTATAGTTGTATTTGGGTGAGTATTGCTTTTTTTAGGAATGAATATGAGTTGTTCATTATCGGTCTATTTTTTCTGTTCGACAAATTTGTTAACGACAAATAGCCTGTTTAAAATCAGTGGCTATATATTTTATAAGGGTGATTTTTTTGAGGTTAGGATTTTCATGCATTAGTATTTGACAGATCACGTGAGATTTCAGACATGGTGCCAAAGAGAAAGATGCTCAGTATGCTTTGACATTTCATCATGAATAGACTTACTAACGAGCAACGCTTGCAAATCATTGAATTTTATTACCAAAATCAGTGTTCGGTTCGAAATGTTCAATTGTGACAAATTTTGTTCAGCGTGAGGCTCATTTCTGGTTGAATGGCTACGTAAATAAGCAAAATTGCCGCATTTGGAGTGAAGAGCAACCAGAAGCCGTTCAAGAACTGCCCATGCATCCCGAAAAATGCACTGTTTGGTGTAGTTTGTACGCTGGTGGAATCATTGGACCGTATTTTTTCAAAGATGCTGTTGGACGCAACGTTACGGTGAATGGCGATCGCTATCGTTCGATGCTAACAAACTTTTTGTTGCCAAAAATGGAACAACTGAACTTGGTTGACATGTTGTTTCAACAAGATGGCGCTACATGCCACACAGCTCGCGATTCTATGGCCATTTTGAGGGAAAACTTCGGAGAACAATTCATCTCAAGAAATGGACCGGTAAGTTGGCCACCAAGATCATGCGATTTGACGCCTTTAGACTATTTTTTGTGGGGCTACGTCAAGTCTAAAGTCTACAGAACTAAGCCGCAACTATTCCAGCTTTGCAAGACAACATTTCCGAAGAAATTCGGGCTATTCCGGCCGAAATGCTCGAAAAAGTTGCCCAAAATTGGACTTTCCGAATGGACCACCTAAGACGCAGCCGCGGTCAACATTTAAATGAAATTATCTTCAAAAAGTAAATGTCATGGACCAATCTAACGTTTCAAATAAAGAACCGATGAGATTTTGCAAATTTTATGCGTTTTTTTTTTTAAAAAAGTTCTCAAGCTCTTAAAAAATCACTCGTTACTAAGGACCCTCTGGGTAGAGCTTGTGGTGGATCTGCAATATTGATAAAGGCCCGAATTAAACACTATTAATTGTGCGATTTTTGTGAGGACAACCTTCAAGCAACAAACATCTGCCTTGAAGAATTTCATAAAAACAGTAATTTCATCTCTTTATTCACCTCCTAGATTGATATAGTAAATCTGAGTGCCATTACAGCGATTTTTACAAATCTCTAGGTCCCTCTTTCTTAGCAGCTGGCGATTACAATGCCAAACATGCGTTTTGGATATCACGGCTAATTATTCCAAAAGGTCGCGTTTTGTTTGAGTGGAAATCCAACTTATTGGCCTACTGATCAAAATAATTCTTGCAAAAAAAACCGACTACAAAACAAATATATGTGCATCAATTCTAAACTAAAAATTTAAAAGGAAGTAATCTGTAAGAAATAGTATTCAATTCAAATACATACTTTTATACATGTTGCTCTAACGAACATAGTAATATATGAACGTTCTGTACATTCAAATGTCTATCCATAACAGTTAAGCAGATAAAGCCATATACGACAAATTACGTCAGATATGAGGACACCCTTTATTTTTTACACTTATTAATACTTACACAGTAATAAAAAGTAACGGTTCCAAAGATATGGTCATATAGCTTAAACAATATCACCTGGGGGACACCCTCTAATGTACAATTTTAAATTAAACACTTATTTTAAAGGACAGATTCTTTGTAATTTCAAATGTCTGTCTAAAACGGTTCAAAAGTTTTGCAATATACATCAAATTACATCAACTATTGGGACACCCTTTAACTTCTAATTATAAATATTTAATTTCTGATCATAAATATTGGACATTCTGTCCAATTTTCAAGTGATTGTCTACAATGGTTCAAATGGTTCATATATTTAAATTGACGTCACATATGGGGACACCCTTTAATTTTTAAGTTTATTTTTTTATTAATTTCTGTTATTGGCAGCTATAGTAATAAGCAGTTTTTTTAAATTTTAAAAGGGTGTCCTTTACGGTTCATAATACACGTAAAAAACACGTATGTTGTATGGGGACACCCTTTAATTTTCAAAATTCTGAACTTCTTTTAAAATGGGACCAATTTGAAAGCATTTCCTTTCTAATAAAGAAAATATTTTTCAAATCGGTTCAGAAATGACTCAGTTCTGCGGGCACAAACATAAAAAAGCAACATTCAGACGATTTGATAACCTCCTTCTTTTTTGAAGTCGGTTAAAAATACGATATCATCGAAATTACAATAGAAATTAAATGGAAATTTTGATCGATATCGAATGCCATAATTTGGCCTCTGATGTTATTAATTTTGGTGTGATTAAGAGTATTTCAAGAGAAATGATTAAATTTGAAGCATCACTAGATTTATTTTCAGATCATTCACCCACTAATGTACTATATGTAATCCACAAGAAATGGCAATAGCACAGCTCAAAAATAGATTAAAAGAGTGCATGAACATGAATAGCATCACGATATTTACAAGACCACATATTCAATTTAGAAATCTGGTTGAAGAAATAGAGAATAAAACTGAACGAACAAAAATCACTCATATAACGTTCACACTACGTAGAGACTCATGCCCCCCCCCCCCCCTATTCGCATAAATAATCAAATGCTACCACAAGTTTCTGAAGTCAAATAAGCGCCTAACATGGAAAAGGGATATAGAATCAAAACTAACACAAATTAACTGCTTTTTGTCAGAAACTCTACTCTCAGCTTAGATTGCAAACTTTTGCTATACAATTCGATCCTCAAACTAATATGGCGTTATGGGATTCAGTTATGGGGCACTCCCTCAGCTTCAAACATGGAAAAAATTCAAAGGCAGCAAAAAATTCAAAAAGGCGCTCCTTGATATATTAAAAACTCGAACATCCACAAAGATTTAAACGTGCCATTGATTGAAGCAGAAATCGCGAAACATGCATTAACATATTTAAAAAAGCTCGAAACTCATCCTAACCCTCCTAAGAAGGAGGGATATTACCTTTAATCGCCAAACCCCAGAGAGATGAATCGAAAATGATGACATCAACTGGAAAATAAATTTGAGTCTGGCTCAAATTTATCTTAGTTCAATTTTATTTAAAGATTCAATAAATAAAATTTAAAAAAATATGTTAGGGAAAAAAATAATTAATTTAAATTTTTTTTACTTATAAGCTATTGTAAATTCAAAAAAGGGAAAAAACCAAAATATGTACGCTCAAAGATATAAACACCTATGTGAGTTCTGTACATTAAAATTTAGTTAAAAACTGCAAATGGTATTTAAATTAAATTTATTAATTATATTATTTTATGGTTTTTTTGGAAGTGATAAAATATGTCAAAGTTTTGCATAAATATGTGAACTAAAAGAAAGTAACGTGAACATGCAAAAAATATAACATAAAACTAAGTTTCTTCTTCAAAGTTTTGCTTCAAGGCTTTTCCATGTTGGCGTGTAACAGTGTGAAGGATTTTAAGTAAAGTGGAATTGTGCGAAATTTATGCTGATATAATCCCAAGCATACATACCAAGATAATGTATTCGTATAAGAGGTGTGAGGGTGCTTCCATATCTCACATTATTAACATATTTTGTTTCTTAGTATGGCATCTCTAAATTTATTTCACGACCGTGGTTAACGATATTTGTTTTGAATTTAAAGCAAGATTTCTCTCAAGTAAATATTTGTATAAAACCAATATATAAAACAAATGTTTACCAACATAAAAATATTTTTTTCTTTCTTCCAAGCAAAAACATCGGATATACATAGTTTTGTTAGCCATATAGTTTACTTCCCCTATAATTCTAACATCCGCAGGCGAAAAAATAATAAAAACAAATGCAAACGTTTGACCTCAATTAAAATATTTCTCTCATCTTGTGTTTATAACATTACAAATAACAAACAACATGACGCCAATTAAAAAAAAAATAGCAAGGACGTCCTAATGTTTTTAATTGTCACTATCTTAAGGCATTTCACACTTTTGTTTAAACGTTCATTTACTTTTACATTACTCGTCATCAGAATAAGGTCACAATTTTTAACGTACGAAAAAAAATAAATTGGATTACAGAAGTTATATTTTATTTGTTGCACATAGAAATTTAGTATATTTACTGCTTCCTTTAACATGAGGCTTGAATAAAGGCTCTTTATAGACAAAAAAGTACGGCTAAAGTAACGCTAAATAAAATTCTGCTTAACGTAGATCGTTATTGAGGTTTGTTAAATAAGTGTTTGTCCTCATTTGCTTTTCAGTAACATTATATTTTTTAGGGTTTCGTCTAAAGAGTGCCTACTGTTTCAGTTTTTTATTGTTCGGTGTTAGGAGCTCGACTTGATCGATTTATGGGTTTCATTTTGTTGTGTACATTTTATACCACGAATATGTTTTTATTTTAGTTTAAATCAAAAGCGTTTTTCATCTATAAAAACTCGATTAGAATTCTGTGATTGTCAAAATCTAGTTATTCGCAGCATCATCAAGTGTTTTTGATACCAAAGCTTATTAGCTTACGATTGCCATGAACTAGCTGCAGATATTAGAACAGGTACACCAGTGTTGGGATCTAACAATGATGAAATTTTACCGCCCCAGGCTTAAAATTGTACCAAATCAATATGAATTGTTGGCATTAATTAAAATAAACTACCTACCGATTTGTCACTAGAAAAAATAGAAAAATATGTATATCAGCCGAAACTAATAGAGGCGATACTAAAGCGTTCATATTAAATTACCTATTACTAATCTATATCTATACATATAATAAAGTAGTAACTCATTTCCGCCTGTCTGTCTGTCTGCTTTTCATTTACGTTCGCATCATGTAAAAACTACTGGATGGATTTTAACAAAATTTAGTGAGGAGATACCTAAGTATCCTGATCCCAATATAGGATACTTTTTTCCGCAAAAATATCTTAATTATAAGAGAAGTTGGAGAAAAAGCAGTGAAAGTAGGCAGTTGAACTAACCGCATATGAATACTTTATTTTTCATAAGTAAAAAATACATAAACTGATATGTATGTAGCATATCTTAAGGCCTAACTGAGTACTGTTTAGTAGATCACGGCACTTTTAATTTTTGAAAGTTGTGTATTTTAAAACACAAATCGTTTTAACTACTTAGTACGGCACCTTTAATTTCTGATATTTAAACACAGATGGCACCAAATAGTCAATTGATTTAATTTTCTATTTGTTTTAAGTGGCGTACGTGTTGTATAATTTGTTTATTTTGTGAAATACATACTTAGGTAATTACGTGATTACATTATTTTTGTTATTTATTTGTCAATTTTTAAAATTTGGTAAGAATACAACGACTTGAGTGTGGCTATAAAATTCTGTTGTTGTTAGTTTATTCTTAGTTTAGTTGCATTTTTCTCTTATAGGTGCTACTCTATAAAAGTAAGTCTTACAATGGGTGTGGAATACTTTCAAAGCAAAATCGAGCAAAATATTATTAGGAAGCCCACGACGTTGCGGGCACAGTAAATAATAAAAATGCTGAACATAAATCAGGAATGTTGCAATTTAGAAGAATCATTAAATTAAAAATGTTTGTTCACACAGAAAAAACAGTGTCTAATAACCTAATAAAATAGAACAAAATATATAAGATATCTCTTTTTTTCTAAGAAGAAATGGAAAACCTTTTTGGAAAAATCAAGAAAAAACTTAGAGTTTTTATTAGGTATTCTTCTTCTTTTTTTTCAAAACGGTTTTCTTCTTGAATTTATTAGGCTATCTTGTTTTTTTTTATAAAAACAAAAAAATTAACAAAAAATTAGCAAAATAAAAACAATTAGTATATTGCTTTTTTGGCATCTCCTTTGAAATTGTTTGCTAATCAATCTTTGATTTCTTTCTACCTTTTCTTTTTGTAGTGACATTTTATTTTTAGTTTACATTATCCTCTATTTTTCCAGGGGATGAAAGGTCAGGGAGGCTTCTTCTGATGGATTGTCTAGAGGGGGTTGAAGCCACTTAATTTTTAAAACCCGAAAAACCATGGTGAACATTTTTTCGTCCTCTACCTGGTCTGCTTTGTTTTGTAGACACGCACTTAACCACTACACCAAATGCATATTTTATGTTTTAACAAACTGTTTCTGTGTTGATTTATATAAACGAAATAACAAGAAAGCTTATTTGATCAAGAAGATATCCTTATTAAGAAAATTAAAAAGATGATTTACACAAGATCATATAGTATAAGATAAGACCTTATAAAATCAATCAGGAAAACTTCTTAAAAAAATCAATTAGGTAGCCTAATGAAATCAATATGGAATACCTTTTTGAAAAAGTCAATTAGGTAGCCTAACGAAATTAATAAGAAATCCCTTTTTTATACAATTCAGAAGAAATCCCAATAGAGTCAAAAATTTTTTTTCTATGGATTGTTTTTTTGTAAAAAAATTGTAAATAACAAGTTTTCTTATTGATTTAATAGGATTACCTTTTTCATAAAATTAAAAAGATTTACCACATGAAAATAATAAGAAATCTCTTCGAAAAAAACTTCCCTTCTTTCTGCTTGAATACCACTTAACCTAAAAACATTTCATGGAGAAAATCTTTTTGATTCTATTAGGCATTTTTGGTTCTGTTTTATTGTAAGAAAAAGTACAAAAAAATTTGATTAACTAAAAAAATGTATCGAAAAAGCATGAAGTGTACCATTGTACATTGGTACGACTGTACCACAAATCCCAACAACGATGTACACTACTGTTTTTATTGTTTCTAACCAATGCGAATGTGCCAATCAGCTGACAAAAATTCGTTTTTTTAATTGAGCAATAGAAAAAAATAGAAAACACTACCAAGAAAAGGTAGGAAAGAAGTGTTTTTAGTTGTTGGATATAATATTTTAAATAGTGATTTTGGCTTTTCCTGTACATTTAACCAACAACAAAGTGCATGTAGGTTTTTTGCAGTTGTAATTGTTGGCGATGCCACCTGGTATTAAAAAATGAGCAAGAAAGCAGCACATTTTTATGTTTATGTCGCTTTCGATTTTTCATGGTTTTTTTTTAACAAAAAAACTTGGTATTTTCAAGCAAAAAATATATTTTTTGCTTAAATTTTTTATTATAACTCCGAAATCACTGGGCCGATTGAAACGCAATATATTAACAAATTAAAGATTATGTAAATTTAAATTTTTCTTTTTTTCACTTTTTGAGTTATCATTAATTATGAAAAAAATTATGAGAAATGTGTAAAAAAAATTTTAAATTTTACTTAAAAATTTAAAAAATAAAAACCTCTCCATAGAATTTTAAATTTGGACCATATTTGAACTACTGGAACCACAATATATCAAAATTATACAGTGGCTTAAAGTCCACATAAAATTTTATCGATTTTGTTGCCTTCTGTTATAGAAAAAATTTTTCATACAAAATTTGTTCTAAAATACATTTCAAATAAGTTTTATTTCTTATAATATGGGGGTTATTATTTTCTAAAACTTAAAAAAACGTTATTTGTTTGTTTGTTTTAATCATACTGTGGTTACATGCTAGAAAACTAATCATAATTTGTTTACTAATAATATATTATGGTTAAAAATACAATATTATTATACAAATTGTATAGTTTCAATCAACCATGTTGTATTTTTTGGGTGTGGTATCCATTTAATGATCGAATAGTAAAAAAACTTGTTTGCCGTGAGCATAGCAATGACTAAAACAACTACAAGTTGTTTATCGCAACAGCATAGGATGATTCTTGTGATCATAACATGACCATGTTGGTTCTCTGCGTGTTATAAAGTTTTTCTTTGTTTTTTTAAAGTTGTAAAAAAGCAGCAAGAATTTTCAATACTTGTACATTTTAAATTCTCTACATACTTTCTTGATTCAATGATTAATATTTTTGCATAATATTATTGGCTTAAAAACATTTTTATGTCTCTTTTTAGGTTCTTTTTTTAATTATTTTTCTTTATATACTTGCTTACTTATTTGTTTCGGTATTTAACAAGTATAAACTTAGAACAGATACTCTACAACAGTTGTAAATTGAACAACTGTTTTCAACAGCTTTATATGATTTTTTTCCCAATTTAAACAACAACAAAACAAAGGAGTATAGAAACTTATAGTTTTATTTTAGCCTTGCAAACTGTTTAATTAATGCCGGATTCCAAAAAACTTTTTATTCCACACAATTTTTTACCAAATATTTTCAAATGTTTCTTTATAATAGTGGACTTCAGTGTCCGATGCAAATAGTCTTGCAAAAGTGCAAGTGCATAATATCATAGCTTTTTTGTGAAATCCAACAACAAAATACTTGTTGTTTTTGTTAAATTTGAATGATATAACGCATTTGCACTTTTGCAAAACCATTTGCATCAAACACTGAATACCGTTAATGTTTTTGTTATTATTTTTTTTATTGGCTACATATCGCATTGTTTTTTAGTGTCCTGCAGTTTTTATATACCTTTCTTAATTACAATATACCCTTTGTAAGTGTCAAATAAAAATTACAAATAAAATGTCAAAAGTTAGTGTATTAAGTAGTATACACATTTTTGTCTAGACTGATTTTATTGTTTGCAACATTTCTGTTAAAAAAAATAAACCTCTTAGTGGTTTGCAGGAAAAAACACATTTTCATCTAGCACGAAAGAACCTTTACTAATTTATTTTAAAAATTGAGATCAATTTTCAAATGTATTTGTGTATTTTGGCTACTGTTTAGTCTTAACGGCAATAACAAATGTGGTGTAAAATACATTTAAACTAACTGACTAATTACAAAGGCATTTAAACTATAAAACTTTAGTCGGTTATACCGAATAATAATTTAACCGTTTAATTAATTTAAAAATCGATATTTTAAATTCGGAAATAATTCACTTTAAATTTGCCAATTATACGAAACTTTAGATTTTTACATTTTTTGTATTTATACATTTTTTCTGTAAACTCTTTAGTAATGGAAATAAGAACAAGAATTAGAGATATACATAAAGATGCAGGATTTTTAATAAGTTTGATTAAAACTTAAGCTTGTCTTTAAAAATTAATTTGTATGAAATAAATAACAATAAACAACAATTTCGAAAAATACGTAAAGAAAATGGCTCGATATGAACAATTAAAATATTTAAATAATTAAAAAAATTGTCGTGGTATTATTTTGCTGGTGCAGACGAGTTTCACGAACCAACCCTAAAAAAATATTAAAGAAAATTAATATAAAAATAAAAACTTTAAATCGTTTTTCTACAATGATTTTGTTAATAAAAAAAGATCCCACCTAAGCAAAATCTGAATTTTATGTTTGCCAAGTACACAACGACGACATAAACTGTATTTTATTAAAACATTGCCAAAAAAAAGGAAGATAAAAAGAAGATAAACTTAAAGAAACCAAAAACCATCAACAGCAATAGCAACATTTGAATACATTTTGGAAAAGATGTGCATATCAAGAACACATATTAATTTAAAATAGAAGAAACATCGATCAACAAAGAAATTCAAATAAATTTATCGATGTCCTTAAATGCATTTTATCATTTGGAGTTTCAAAATATGATGAACAGGCAGAGGAACTTCAGATGTTTGTTACACATGCTGATGAGGTTAGAAAACCTGTTGCAGCAGCAACTGTACTACTATTTTTTAATTTGAGAGCCAGAAAAAACAACTGTTGGAAAGGCTTAAGACGGGGCACATAGAATCCGCCATACGTTATAATTTAACGTACTCAACTGAAATCAAAGTAACAACGGAAGAGATTGATACAATAAGTACTTTGTTGACGGATATTAAATCCGAAAATTAAACACAAAAAAGATCTTTTTTTCCATTTTACTTTATTTAATTTGTTGTATTTTATCCAATTGATAGCTATGAAACTGCTCAACGTACATCAAAAGTTACCCAACTTTCGTACTTTGCGTTGACGAAGACGTACTAATTGTGACAACACTCATAAGAAACCCTGTATTTCAATTACTCAGCTGAAAAAAATTGTTTAATTTTTTTTAAATTTAAGAATATTTAAAAAAAATTTATTGAAATTTTTTTTTTTATTTTTAATTTTAGGACCTTCCTGCAATCTATATTGAGTTAGAATGGTCAGACGGACGCCCTCAAGCACTTTCCGAAGGTAAAAATCGTCCCTTGTGCGGGAAATTAAAAAAAAAATCCCAAATTACCAGCAACAGAATTAAAAAAAAATACTGTTCGAAAAGTCCTCCATGAAGGTTATAATAGTCGTGTTGCCCGTAAAAAACAAAGTTAAGGAAAGCTTACATATGCCAAAGAATATAAAAATGACTCAATGGATTTCTGGTATAGTCTTTTTACGGATGAAAGCAAATTTTATATTTATGGCAATGATGGAAGGTGTAGTTTGGAGAAAGCCCAATGAGGAATTTAAAGAAAAAAATGTATGTCCAACACTTAAACATGGAGGTGGATCAATGCCAGTGCGGGGATGTATGAGCGCATCTGGAGTATGAAATTTGTTATCGATGGAATAATGGACCATAAGAAATATATAAGATTTTAAAAACTCACCTCCTTCCCAGCGTGCAAAAAATGGAAATTGCTTAAGTGATTTTGAAACAAAAGTTAGTAGGGAGCATTAACTATGGACTCAACGAAGTAATGCAAATAACACAATGCAAAGGCAGATTTGTAGATATGTAACTTTAAATTTTCAATTACGGTTCTAAGAGCTCTTCCCTTCATAATTGTGAGCACAAAAACTATGTCAATAAAAAATATTAACATATGCAGACTATGGGACAACTTTGATCTGAAAAGGATTGCTTCATAACTCTTCAGAAGTGAAGTTAAACATCCAATTGTTTTAATTGTTCAAAAACTGTTACAACTTCAAAATCAACTACAAATCTTTTTAAATTCAATTTGAAAGTTTTGAAGAGTAGGAAAAAAGGATAAATTTTCCATTTTAGGAAAAACGTGTGGAGTTTTTCTTCAAATACACTATAGTTTATTTGAAAATTTATTAAAATTCAAAATATTTAGCATTCCCAACTTATTAAAATTTTTACCAATCGCAAAAATTTTATGTTACCAATTTTGAAGATCAAATTGGGTTGTTTTTTGCTGAATATAATGTTGTGATTCAAGTGGTAGAGCATTAAGTACCGCTCCTGAAGAACATACATAGTTCCAGATTCTGCTATAATAAAAAGTTACCAACTATGTACAAAATCATTCGAAATGTTTTGGCCAAAGGAGAAAAAGAAAATTTGGTACAAATCTGCAAAGTAATATATTTTCGGTACTGATAGATGTAAGCACTGACATTGCCCCATAGAAAACAATGAGTGTCCTTGTCAGATATTTTTTAAGGAGAATCAAGAAAGAACTCTAGTTCAGCATTTGGATTTACTTCAATTGAAATCAGATTGCCCTGCCGAATCACTTTATAACAGTTTCAAAACAAGCATTTTGGGTCAGGGAATTCCATTCTAAATTTGATAATTTAAAAAAAAATGAATTCGCTGTAATTTTAGCGTTTAATGTCACCACTATGATTTTTAAATTTTGAATTCTCTGAACCCAAGTAGCTGAAAAATATGAAAGTTTTTTAATTAATGTTTTTTTGTTGAATTTTGTAATTTTAGTAGAATAAACGAAGACACAACAAAACAGATGATAAAAGAACAAAATTATATGCACATTCAATATTTAGAGGGGTACAAAGAATATGCCCCTGACAGGTTAAAAAAGTTTTCATTATTTTTAATAAAATAGGAAAATTTTCTTTTGAAGATTTGTGACTTCCACCTAGTCAAAACAAAAAAACAAGAGTACAAAAACTTATTAATTTAAAATTATTATTTACTTTTTACTAAAGACGATCTTTTAAATTATATCAAGGGAGTAGCCGAGGTAGTTGCTGAGGTTTGCGTACTGCCCGAATTAGAGGAACCCATACCGAATTGCTCTGCTGGCATTTTAAGAAAACA
The DNA here is from genome assembly GCA_949628195.1 of Phasia obesa. Lineage (NCBI taxonomy): Eukaryota > Metazoa > Arthropoda > Insecta > Diptera > Tachinidae > Phasia > Phasia obesa. The sequence continues at coordinate 71,322,428 of OX451219.1, forward strand.
CAATATTCTATAATTAATTGTAATTTTTGGGCTTAAGATATGAGTAATTATTGTTAGCTTAAAAATATATTTAAAGATTAAACAAAAAAAATTGAAAATTATGTTTTTTGATTACGCAAGGAATCAAACATAAAGAAAATGGGTACCGTGAAATATCTCCCAAATTAAATAAATCCAAATAACTCCCAACAAAAAATTCAAAAATCCCATACAAATTGGAAGTTATTTCATAATAAAATAAATCCCATTTTTTTGGAAGTTATTTCATAATTTTTCATTGGGAATTATTTCGCAATGAAATAACTTCTAACTTTATTCTGTTGAGAGGTATTTCATTTATTTTGATTGGGAGTTATTTCATTTGACTAAAATTGCATTATTCTGGATACAGAGAAAACTTTTAGTCAGCGAAGCCGGTGTTTGTTATACTATAGAGAAGAAAATCCTTGCGCCCGGCCGAAGGCCGGCTATGCAGGAAAACTTTATTAAGTGAAGCCGGTATTGGTTATACCACAGAGGAGAAAATCCTTGCGCCCGGCCGAAGGCCAGCTATGCAGAAAACTTTAGTAAGCGAATCCGGTGTTGGTTATACCATAGAGGAGAAAATCCTTTCGCCCGCTATGCAGGAAAACTTTAGTAAGCGAAGTCGGTGTTGGTTATACCACAGAGAGGAAAATCCTTGCGCCCGGCCGTAGGCCAGAATATATATGGATCTAAAATCAAAATCGAGCTTCCCATTTTCAACGAGAAACTTTGCTTTTTTATCATACTAAATTCTAATTTTATATTTTGGTTTTAGACCCATGGTTTCTGGTTTGCCCTTTCTTAGAATTCCTCGTAGAATACGATTTTGACAACCGTTTGTTAAGATTTTTTAATACAAACAAATTGACCCACACTAATATATACATACATACATATGAAAATAATTGTATATTTTTTTTAAACGCATGTATGTAAGTGAACTTTCTGTAAATGTAAAATTGTACCTTTAAATTAAAAGTATAACAATAAAATAGACTAAAAAATCGTTATTTTTTAAATTAGCTCTTTTTAGCGCTTTTTGACTGCTGAGTCGACGCGTTGGGTCTTTGAAAAGTTGGCATCCCTATACGTAAGTTCTCAATAGTATATCTTTTTCTTTCAATCTTTTCTAAGTGCGCCAAGATAGCGTCGATTTTGGGAATTAAAACACCGGGAAAAAACGGGGAAAATAAATACCCTGTAATAGGGAATTTTACTAATAGCGTAGATTTTTGGTATATAAGTATAAAAAAAGGGATTGATTTTCCATTGAAGTCTATGATACTCCCATTAATAATGACTATATATTTTTAAAATATAGACTTTAAAGAACATTTATAGCCAATCGTGCTAAATATCTGCAGAGCCATTCTCGAGAAAAGTGGATTCATCCCTAGTGGGCACAAAAAACCGTTGCTGATTTTTCCCATGCAAACTATGATACTCCCAGAAAAAATGTCTTTATATTTAGCAAATATAGACTTTTATGAACATTTTGAACCAATCGTGCTAAAAATCCCCAGAGCCGTTCCCGAGAAAAGTGGCTTCATCCCTAGTGGGCACAAAAAACCGTTGCTGATTTTTCCCATGGAAACTATGATACTCCTAGGAAAAATGACTATATATTTTGAAAATACAGAGTTAATGAACATTATGAATCAATCGTGCTAAAAAATCGCAGAGCCGTTCCCGAGATAAGTGGCTTCATCCCTAGTGGGCACAAAAAACCGTTGCTGATTTTTCCCATGGAAACTATGATTCTCCCAGGAAAAATGACTATATATTTTGAAAATATAGACCTTAAGGAACATTTTCCATCAATCGTGCTAAAAATCCGCAGAGCCGTTCCCGAGATAAGTGGCTTCATCCCTAGTGGCACAAAAAACCGTTGCTGATTTTTCCCATGGAAACTATGATACTCCCAGGATTGGTTCAAAATGTTCATTAAAGTCTATATTTTCAAAATATATAGTAATTGGTCCAATGTGTCGGCTCCGCCTTTTGTCGAGTTGTAGTATTCAATTATTTCCGGAATTTGTTTTGGATGATCTTGCTGTTATGGTGAAGAGTTCTAAGCAAATAATTCATTCTGTATTTTTTAGGCACATACAAAACTACAGTTTCTTTTTCATGAAAAAAAAAATTACTTGAGTGTATCATAAGCTTACGCAATTCTTGTGTTGTTGCATGAACCGGGAAAAAACGTTTGTTTTTCCTCACTGTGCCAACAATAGTAATTTTTTGCTCTAGCAGTTCTAATGCAAGATTATGATTCGTAAAAAAATTATCGGTAGTCACATTTCGTCCACGGTATGAAGACACTAAGTCTAGAACAACCCGTTCGCATTGGTTCATTTCAGCATTGTCTCCCACTTTGCCCAAGTATATTTGGAACTGTAAGCAAAACGCAGTGTCAGAATCCGTTCCTATCCACGCTTTCATGCCATATTTCCCAGGTTTACTTGGAATGTATACTTTGAAAGGACATCTACCTCGGAACGGAATAAGCTGTTCGTCAATCGTTATATTATCACTTGGAACGTAAAGCAGTTGCAAGTTTTGAGTCCATTGCTCATAAAATGTGCGAATAGGAGCAAGAGTATCTCAATTTTTGTTCTGATCTTCTCCTTTGCCTATCGTCAAATGCTTGTACACGAGAAATATTGCTAAATCGCTCCAAAGACATGATTGCTCTCAAAAAAGGTCGTCCATAAAAGTCGTCCCACAGAGAGTTAAGACTTTCACCGTATGACCGATAGACTCCTAAAAGAATAATATGTCCGTTATACATTTATAATAGCAAAAATATATTGTAAATACATAAATACCAATAAGTATAAGAATTCCCAGGTAAGCATCGAACTCAATAGCATCTATAGCTTGAAAATTTTCTAAAACAGCACTTCCTTGCAAATTGCTGTAGTGAATTATATCCATTTTCTTAGCTTCTGTAAGGCATAAATCAAAAGTATCACGAATTTTCGAAATATGATGAATAGCATAAGAAGTCACTCCAGGTTTTGCATGAAGAATATTTTCACTTGCTCCACGACTTAGACATTGCAAAGAAGGTATTGTTGTCCACTTTATCATCCGATCTTTATCGAAAAATTCTGTGCCATTAGTTACGGTCAATGAACTGAAGGCTTCTGTGTCACTGGAAATGGATTATTCTGAAGATAAACATTCGTCTTCCTCAAGTACAAAATTGACATCACCATCATCACTTGCATCGTCTTCAAGGTCACTCATGCTGACATTATGGCCAAGTAAATGCAAAAAATGATAGAGGGTCATCAAATGACCCGAACATGATATGTGTAAACAGTTGCAATAAAAATTGTCTAAGCCTAAAATGGCGACAAAACTAATTGAATTAAATATATTTCAACAATTGATGCACTGAGTAGTAAGAACTTTCAAATATATTCCACCAGTTAGAAATACGGTAATGTTAAATACGATTTGGGTCATCAAAAGACCCCAGCGTATTAGCAGGGTTAAGTATTTTGTGAATTAGTTTTTTGTTTTTGTCACTTTTTTTTCACTTATATTTAAAACTCTTTTTATGAAACAGATAGCTGTGTTGATGATTTGGCTTTTTGGTTGTGTTGTGTGAAAGTTCATAATTCTGCCAGATGATTGTTATTTTGTTCTATCTTCATTGTGAACCTTATTTCTGGATGGAAGTCATTGAGAACAGATAATATTATGTCTTTATCCTTAGCTTGGATAATTGCCAGTACGTCGTCTACGTATTTCGTGATGTATTTTATATTTATCCCTTTATCTCTTAGTTTAGTAAGTGCGTCGTCAAGAAGGCTGTCCAGTAGGCATTCTAAAAACTTGGTTGTATATGATGTTTTAATGGATGAAGTAATTGTTATCTTTTATACAAAATTTTAACATTTGGAGAAACTTTGAGCGAGGTACCCTTGTCAGTTCTTCAATTTTATTCCACTTGCTCAATACATTTTTAGCGGCCACATGAACTGGTATGTTCTTAAAGAGAGAAATGACATCGAAAGAAACTAGAGTTTCTTCATCTTAAGTTTGATATTGGCAAGCTGTTTTTTGAGTTGAATGGAATTTTTAATATTATATTTTTCCGAGACAGTTTGTTTGAGAAAACTTCCAATAACTTTTAACAGTTGGTAACAAGGTACTTGCCATGTGTCAATAAAGCCGTTTGTATGCAGTTCAGAAACGATTTTATTCCTTTTATTTAATTAATTTTCCAGGGGACATAAACTAATGATCAAAGAAGAATACGGCGATAAATATTACCCAGGCATTTCTATCACTTAATGTATGATTTTTCTATAAATAGTATACTATTTATGAATTCATATAGGATTTTTCAAAAGGAACTTAGGTCGGTCTAGTAGGATTATGAGGATGTCGGCGCATTGTGGCAGATATTTCGAAAAGAAATTTCGACCAAAAATATTTTTTTATGTATACCGATTTTAAACTTATATTACTCATTTGAAAATAAAAACTAGTAAAACTCGGGAAGAAAAAATTTATTAAATTTATTATTTAAGCAGAGCTTAAATATAGGATACGCTTTACCCAGAAAAATACTGGAAACTTGGCAGCACCATTAATTTTAGCAAATACCTCTTTTACAATAGGACAGAAAATGGGTAGACAGACGAGATTTGTAGGCAAGGGGTTGAAGAGGTAGAGTGTGTGTTGCAGTACTATCTATACAAATCTCGTCTGTCTACCCAGTTTCTGTCCTATTGTAAAAGAGGTAAAACGGACACTATTAACAGAAGTCTATCATAATAGAATTTTATATGTTGCAACATAAATAATTACCCAGAGACGGGTACCTCTAAACAAAGTTAAAAGTAAGTCGTACAATTTGTGTGAAATACAAACATATAACGACGTCGCGGTCAGTGCTAGTACTTAATCTTCGTGGTTATTTTTTTGCCAAAATCCATTAGCAATTTTTGAATGGTAATTTACAAAGGGAGAGAAGGATAGATAGAGTAAGAGAGAATGAAAGTGAGATAGAGAGATGCTCGTTATATCTCCAATTTTTGGACAATTAAAGCAGAAATCTGTTTATATAACATTATTTCTGTAAAAGAAGGGATATGCATACTCATATTTCATTTCTTTGTGTCTTCCACAAAAATCTTACTTGCGCAACAAAACTTCCCCAGTGGAAAAACAGTCCCCACCGGGCTATTCTTTAATATACCTTACGATATTTTTTTACCAATTTCTTTTTAAAACACTAAGAGTCAATAATAAATTCCAAGTTTCAAGCAAACAATAAGAAAAAAAACTTTGGTTATAAATATTTGGATTTTACTCATCTAGATCTAATGCTGACTGAACTTACCATAATTGTTAAGTGTTGAGCTTTTGGCTAAATAACAGCTTCAACTTTTTTATTTTTGTTAAATTTACTTTTTTTGAAAAACATAATTTTTTACATTAATTTGTTAGGACGTTAAATTATGCATAGTCATTTAAATCATTTAATTAATTTGTAGGGGTTTTCACGATGGTTATAGTGCAAAGCTGCTTATTTTAAATTTGCAGTGCATATTGAAGTAGTTCGTGAGCGTACTTTGTAAATCGTTTGTATTTCTGTGTAAATCATTCAATTTTCTTAAAAAAACAACTCATCAAAAAGTACAAAACAAGGCAAATTCATACCAGGTAAACTCAATGGCAAATTCGACATCATATTTTACAAAGCGATTAAATTAGGTCAAAGCGAGACGACAACAAATACAAAAACAACATGTATTTTGTTTAGTCGGCTGCCTCTGTCAAAATAAATTAATTCGCCTTAATTAATATCAAAGCAAAATGCACAAAAAATAGCTGTGTTCGCTTACTATCGAAGCAGAAACTCCCAACATTTATGAAAAATATTAAACCGAATTATTTTTTTACACAATAATAATTTAAGGGCTTATTAATCTTATGTGTAAAGATACCTGAAAGATGTTAAAACGAACTACAATGTTTATAAAGCTGCTGGCTGCATGACTAGCAAACAACAAAAAATAAATTTATTAACTATTTTTAAGTAAAGAACAAACCTAATGTGTGTTGTTTATTTTTTACTAAAAGAAAAAACAAAGAAAAAATATAACTTCAAAAATAGAAAGCAATTGCGTAAAATAAAAGCATAAAAAAAGAATCTGGACCCACCGCAGCTTATTTAAATTGTTAAAATGTTGTGAAAATTTGTGTTATGTGTTATTGTGTTGTGTGTATTAAAAATTTAAATTAAAAAATCAACATACATTCATAGGTGCTATCCCGTACTCAACACTGGGAGCCCTCGGGATCCCAATTATACCGAAAACTGTTCCCATTGTGCAAGATTGGGTAAAAGAGAGTAATTTTGAGAGAAAACATTCTTCTTCTTCTTGCACGAAACAGCCCAAACTTTTTATTTGGGCTGATTGTGAAAATAAAAAACAAGGTGATAGCGTAAGGGAGAGGAAATTTGAGCAAACAATTTTTGAATTTTTTTTATATGGATTTTGACAGTAAAATAGATATTATTCTCTCTTAAAAAACCTGATTAATGTCAAACTCCATATAAATAAAATTTAAAAAATATTTCTCTTTAATATTAGCTCCGCCTTGTGCAGTCACCTGGTTAAATATGCCTTGATACAAAACAATAAATGATTTGAAAATAAACAAACAAAATTAAAAAAAATATATGTTTTTATGCTCACAAACTCTATTATTTAAAAGTTTTTTCACAAAAGATTGGACAAAATGTCATGTATATAAAATATTTATGTTTTTAATTTTTATTATGTGCGAATGCATGCAAAACACTTTGACATCACATTTTGGGATATAAAGTTGGTTTTTAGTTTTCCCGTACTTTTGGGCATTTTGGTCTCTAAGAGTTTATTTTTGTTTTCTCTCATTTTACCGAACTTTTCCCAAAAAGTACGGGATCGCACCTCATATGTAACGCCTTTTTTAAATAATTTTTTTTTTCAATTCAATTTGGATTTTGTTTTCAATGTTGTTTCGAAATAAACAAATTTTGAAAGAACCAGCCTGCGAAAAACGTAAACAAATAAAATTCAGCCGGGCTATCAACACCACCTAATATAAATTCGCCTTGATATGTTATTTCTTGAGCGTCAAAATTATATTCGCCTTATTTCTTATTTATTTTGTGTTTTATGTTTATTTTTATATTGTTTACATTTTTTTAAAGAAATGAACAAAACAAAAAGTGAAAATAATTAGTTAAATTTAAATTATTTATATTTTATTTTCATGATTTTTTGTGACCAATGTTATTTAAATATTTCGACAGTAGTCTTTGGGCTAATTATGGTCAATAATATTAAACTGATGTAAATAAAGTAATTCACTCAACGTTTCGTCGACAACCTTGTCGACTTCTTCAGGAGCAGTTTAGATTTAATTACATTCCGTTGAAGAAAGTTTTTCTGATACATACATGTTTAACGAAATATAATTAAAGCTTGACTTGACGATTTAGTTTACATCACAACCATATATTCACTTATAATTATTATACTTAATGAACAACACGACAAAAATTAAAAATAATAAATAAAATAAATAACTAAAGTAAAAAAATCATAACATCAAACTAAAATTATATCACAAAACTATTACTTTTGGTGTATTTCGGGAGAATATTGCAGTTTTGTCTTCTTTTGTATTTATAGCTTTTGATAAACGTTATTGTATTGTTAAACTCTCTAATGTATGTAAGTATATCTCTTATATTCTGAAAAACTTTATTCGACAGAATTTAATATAATCTAAACTGCTCCTGAAGTAGTCTACAAATCACAAATGGTTTTATTTACATCAGTTTAATTGTTATTGATCATAATTAGGCCAAAGAGCACTGTCAAATGTCGAAATATTTAAATTATTATATTTTTTGAAATAGTGTTTGTACTGATTAAATTTTTAGAAAACTTCGGTCTCTCCTTGTATCATTTAATGTTTTCTAAATTTTTCCAATTCTTCGGAAAAAAATAAAAAATTGTGTTTTTTGTTTTGTTTTAAATTTTGTTTATGACACAAAGGGTTTTTACACAAACAAAATACCAGTGGTTGTAGTTGTTGTACTAATGAGTCTACCTTGTTAATATCCCTTGGAAAAATATTAAATAAAATTGTAAAAAACAAATAATTTTATTTATTACTTTTCTTTTTGTGTTTTGTTTGTATGTATCAAGGCGAATCCAGAAGAGGTTTGAAATTAAATTTTTTGGATGCGCCTTGTTATGAGTCTATTTTACATATGAAGGCATATGCTTATTTATATTTTGTTTTATGGATGTATGTATGTATACCAAGGGCTCAAAGAATGTACAATGAAATCAGAATTATTATAGTCAGCATAAATATTTTTTACTTGTGCAAACAACAACACAAGAGTTGTTGGTTGTTCAAGGAACAAAAATACTTTTGTGAAAAGTTTTCATATGCATCTGAAAAAAATTATTTTGAGTCAAATCTCAGTCTGATGACACATAATGATTGTAAATTAAATACGTTTTTGGGTTAAATCTCTTATGAAAAAAACAATTACATTTGAATGTGGCATACAAATAAAAATAAACATAAAAGTTCTTTACATAACATGCTGGAATAAACATGCACTCTCAACTAATTAGAACTCAAAATTTAAACTAAATCTTGAAGACAGTTAGAAAGTTCAAGTGTCAAGAAATATATATTTCTGAATAAGATAAATTATTCTTAGGTTACTGTAAAAACAAGGCTAAGAATTAAATTAAAACATAACTCTGCGAATTATTATTTAAATGATGAAATTGCAAAATGTTTAAAAAAAGAGATCAACCATTATCGAAAAGCATTGTATGTTTTCAAAAGCAGCTGTTGGAGTCAGGAAATTGTCAACAAATTAATAATGTTAAAAATTATGTTATTTTAACTATTATTACTAACTAAAAAAGATAAATAAACACCTATAACTGATTTTTTTATTTTTTCTCTTTTGCGTATTCTAATTTTAAAATTAAGAAAATTAAAAACTATGTTTGTATAATATTTCTAATTAGGCGAAAGGGACTGTTCCTTTGTGTAAAAGGAAACTTTTTATGCATATTTGCACTTATAGACATGATTTAAATTTGACTGTTGTAGAACACATTTTCTTAAGAAAAATCTTTGGATTATCTCGACAAAAGAAAAATACAAATTCACATTCAATTCAAATAACCCAGCCAACACAATTGCCCGACATTCATAAGATGTCTTACAGAAATGTCTACAAAAAAATCAGAATCGCATATGTATTCTGTCAGAGTTCTGTCCCAAAAATATATGAAGTGGTTGAAACGAAATCTGACAAACATGTCGTGGGAAATTCTGAGTTTCTTGATGATATTTCTAACAGAAATATAGCAGAAATCATTTCAATTTCTAAAGGAATGCCTGATGTACTTCTCTATTAAAAATTCGAATGTAAATCTTACTAGGTTGAGCCTTTTTTACATGTTCTTATATTTTCCGGCCTAATTTTGTATTTTATATTACCGTGGAAAGCTTCCAAGCAAAACCAAAGTTTTGTACTTTTAACAGCACAACGAATATTCATCAAAATTTTCAAAAGTACAACCAATTCTTTTGTAAAATTGACAATTTTATTTATTAAAAAACCCAATATAAATAATCAGCCTTATCGTGAATCTCAAGGGAATAAACTTTAGGGAATAATTATTTTATTCCCATGAACAATAAATTGGCATCGCCAATTGTTAGGGAATAAAATAAACATCTGTGAAATTCGACCATTCTATTGTGAATTATTCCCATTTTTTTTAATAAATTAATATAAATTTTTAATAAATTCAGAAAAATATATAGTATTTCGCTCCGTCTTAAATTTTTAGAAGAAAAAAAAGCAAATTAGAAAAAATAAAAAGACGAAGTTTGAGGGATGAGTCAAATCCACTGTGTTTACTGGAAGTAATGCAAGTGAAATCATGAAAAATTGTTGGCAGTATATACATACTTGTTCGTAATGTTTTAAAATTTTCAACATTTTCGAGTTATGAAAGCAGCTTTTAAATATATCTTAGATATATTGGAACAGAACAACTTGCCAAATAGAAAGTTGTCAGCCATTCCGTCGGTTGTAAATCTTGCAGCATATCTACGCTTTTTTGCAGAAGAAAGCTATCAAAAAGGTGTTTCCTTTTTCTCGGGCTGTTGCTTGGTTACATTTCCACTCCTTTTAAAAATTAAAAATAATTATTTTTAAAAGTAACAAGAAAACTACTTGCAGTGCTTTCTTTCGTATTCCCAATCACAATGTTTGGGAAAAAATTCACAAAATATTTGGGGAAAAACTCATGGGAATAAAGATCGGCGATGCCAATTTTTTTCGAACATGCGAGTTTTTTCACATGGAAATAATTCACGATTGCAACTTTAGGGAAAAGGGAAAAATTTCGAGGGAAAAAAGATTCACGATAAGGGTGAATATCTGTAAGAAATTACTTATATACATGTCGATATTTAAAAGAAATAAAAAGCTTCTGGCATGTTTATCTACCAGAAAGCGATCGAACATATCGTAAATCAAATTTCGCAGATACCTCTAAGAGAAATCCGTACGAAATATTTGAAAATAAAGTCAAAAATTTGTCATAATTGTCTGACTGACAATGTCGGAATGTTTTGCTGGCTGGAAACCTAGTGTATATTAACACAGGAGTATGTATGAGTGTGTAACTGTAAGTACGACACAATAAAAAAAATAATGTGAAATAAAATAAAAAAAAATAAAACAAAAGACTCAACAATAAAACAAACAATCAAAACGGTCCTTTTTCATAAAGGAAAATACATAAACACAGGAATATACAATCAAACACGCATATACATATATATGTATGTACTTGTATCGCCAATACACACGTTTGTATATGACGCCAGCTATGAACGTGTTAAAGGCTAATAAGTCGTGAGAAACAACAAGAAATAACAACAACAGTATATACACACGTACAAATACTTGCTTATATAAGCAGTATTAGCACAACAGTATTAGTTTAAAAGTTGGTGTGGATGCTTGTTTGCTAAAACCCCTAAGTTTTCTTTGCTTTAAATACTCACACTTGAAATATATGTATTTGTGTGATCGAGATACACATACATACATACATACATATGTATATATTCAAGTATAGAAGTATGTATGAATTTTTATGGTGTTGTTGTTTTATTATTTCCTTACATGACCCTTTTACATCTATCTCTTGTTTTGTAAAAGCACATACAAAAACGCACACCAAAGCACTTACACACCCACCCATACAGATACTAACATATCGTTGGCCTCAAGTAGAAAGGCCCTAACTCAGGTAAGTGTAAATTTACAAAAGGTAAAAACAGTTACAGTTTCTAAACAGTAATATTTAAAAGGTAATTTTTCAAAAGCGTTTGCTTGTAAAAACTTAATTTTTTACACTATTGCAATAAGGAGGTGTATACACTTCTTTAAAATCGCGAAAACGCTCAATTCATTAAAAATACGACTTAGGGCCTTTCTACATGAGGCCATCGATAAATTCACAAAAAAATGTCGCAGTTTTGGTTTCTAAAGCTTACAGGCGTTTTAATCGTTTGGTAGCTTTTTTTTGTAAATTTACATGCTTCACTTTTTTGCTTTTCTAATCCACTTTTCTTTATATTTACACCGTACTACTTATCTAGCGACATTTCAAAACACTTTTTATTTTTTGTGTGTTTAACAAAGCAGGCTTAATATTCTTTAAGAAAAAAAAAAAGAATTAGTTTTTCTAAGTGTTTCTTACTTAGAGAATTTCTTAAATCTTTCATTTTAAATTTCCATTTATGTTCGAAACAGATTGTAGAGATAAACTTTCTTTAAATAACTTTTTATTTTTAATTTTAGTCAAAGTGGTGAGAAGAAGATCCCTAATAACCGCCAAGTAAATTTTCCAAATAAATTTTTTTCGCAATATAAAATTTACACAAGTTTTCTCAAATTGTTCAATCAACCACTATGTATACCCTGCGAATTACCTTTCAACCAGTTAATATCACCATTTGAAGTTTGTATCAAAGTGTATGAATGAGCTTTTCCTTACTGCTCTTATAATGACTTATAAAAGGATTTCCTCGTTTTTTATTTTTTTAATGTTGGCTTTATTGTGTTGATTGTCAGTAGGTAAATCAGATTTGTTGTTTCCCTTGTTTATAATGGCATTATCTCATACATGTCACCGTTTCGAAAACACTCGCATTTTTATGACATTTTTCATCACACTTTTAGTAGTTTCAAAGGGAGTAGTTTTATCTATTAATCTTTACATTGTTAACAGTCAAATAGAAAATGTAAATTCATACAATCATGAACACACATATGAGGGTTATTGGGCGAATAAATGTTGAGAAATTTTTTTAAATATTAAGGACTAGATTGTATCATGATAGAACAAACAAACTATTTCATTCGGTAACTTTTCTTCGTCGTAGTTCATTTACATTAAGAAAAGTAAAAAATTGCTTGTAAAGATTTTAAATGTAAGAAACACGTCATAATCATATTTACTTAAATTAAAAAATAAATAATTTTGTTAACACTTGATTTCCTCTAATAAGAAAATCCAATTTTATAAAATGATTTTGTGAGAAATAAAACTAATTAAAAAATAAATTTTAAAACGAAATATTATCAGGGGTTTTCGCGAATGTATCGTTTTAAAAGACATCGTTATTATCAACACAGATAACTAACCAGATTACCCACTTGTGACGTTTAAAAAAGTACATTATCATTTGTACTTGCAGCTTTCGATAAAGTGAATAAAAAGATAACAAAAAATGTTTAAAGCAATAAGTAAGAAGTAAGAAGTACCAGCTATATGTTGCCATTACTAACATATGTTTTCAATTAAGTAAACAAAAATTGGAAACAAAATTTTAACAAAAATTATATTTTCTTAATAATATTTAAAATAAACTGGTACAATAATTTCGTTAAAAGTTATTAAAATATATTACGGTTGTTGCAAAGCGCAGTTAAAAGTTACAAAAATACAACATGATCATAAAGTTGGAAAAAATGTGCAATAAAAGTTTTCAGTGGCATTTGTTCAAAAAGTCTCAATGTTAAAGAGAATTCAAGGAAAATTTGGACACAAATGCAATTTTATACATGTATGTGACTTCATAAGGGTTGTGCGGTATACATAGATGCTTATATGCATTACATGAATGGTTCTCCGGCGAAGTGCACGTTAGCAACCAGAACATAAGGAAATGTTCTTGTACATGATAATGGCGGTGAGAAATAAAAAGATAATTCCGTCGATGCCCTATATAATGATACTTTATAATATTATTTCAAACCAAATCTAACGTTTTAAGGGATTCGTGTGGAATTGAGGACCTAAGAAACGAAAACCTAAAACAGTATACATCTATATTTCATAAATATAAATAAGATTGTTTGTCAGCAAACGAACTAAATCATCTACAATCAAACTAGATATATATACTAGATTAGTAAAAGAAATGCAAAAATCTGCTACAAAAATTTATAACTATAACCGAAAATGTGTGTAGGGAATTTTGATGCATCTTCGTATTTAGTTGCTTTTTTTAGTAAAATGGGTTCATTGAAAAGTTGTAAAATGTTTTTTCGGGAGATCTAATTCCTGAAATAGAAACCGAAAGCTTTACTTAACTGGCCCATTATACGCTATTCTCAAAATATGAAATCAAATACGCCTTCGTATCGTTTGTGAAAAAAGCTGGAGCGAAAATGCCAAGGGCTCACGTTGCATTCGTACCAACCTTCGGTCAACACGAAAGCTTGCTCCACCACGTAATCATTAATATTAAATGATGCTGCACTAAATTACATAAAAATACATATTTTTAGTTTAATTGAATTTAAATAGAAAATTTATTTTTAATTTTCGTATTTAGTTTTGGATTTTAAGTGAACATTTTAAATAAAGTAATTTATGTATTTTTATTTTCTGGTCTTATTAATGTTTTGTTTCTAATTTCAAGAATTTCAAATAACGTTAACAGCAGAAAATGGTGAACGTAATTCATAATAAGTTTGTTGTTAGTTTTTATAAGCTAATAAGGCCTGGCGTTTATTATAGTAAATAAAAATCCATTTTATTTAGTTTTCCCAACGTTTCGTAGATGTTTTGTCTACTTTTTCAAGGGATGGTCTATTTAAAATATAAAAACAATTAGTTTTAAACTCATATTCAACAATGAAAAATTAACACTTACAAATAGTATGAATTATTACATTAGAAAAAATAAAAACAATAGTAATTTTATAAACTTAAGGAAATTGGGATAAACATTAAATACATTACGAAATATGTAGACGACGTATTGGCTATAATCCAAGCCAAGGATAAAGACATTTTATCAATTCTCAACGGCTTTCATCCAAAAATTAAGTTTACAATGGAGATAGAAGAGGATAATAGAATCGCATTTTTAGACGCCATGTTACACAGAGTTAACAATGAGATTAATTTTGACTGGTATATCAAAGCAACATCGTCGGGCAGAATTATGAACTTTTATTCAACTCAACCTAAAAGTCAAATTATAAATACAGCTATCAGTTTCATAAGAAGAGTATTACACATAAGTGATACACAATATCATTGTAAAAACCAAACCCTAATTTTTGAAATTCTTAAGAAAAACAGCTTCCCAAGAAACTTAAATTATTCACTTGATGAAAATACAAGGAAACAATTAAATAATAATAATTCACGCAACACAACTAGTTCTATACGAGAAGAGCAAAAAATTTTTCACAGTGTACCATATGTTCCCAACCTCATTGACGACAACAACCTAAAAAGAACAATAAACTCAACTAATATGCATTTTGCATACAAGCCAAACAAAACGATAAACACTATTTTTTCAAAAACAAAAACACCAATTGACAAACTACAACAAAGCAACGTTGTATATGAAATAAAGTGGAAAGGGAAAAACAATGAGAATTGTGAACTTATTTACATTGGTACAACCAAGGCGAATGCATACCAGGTGTAGGCAGTAGAGCAACAACTATAACAAAATAACAACTTTGACATTAGATTAGCAGATATGAAACAATGTATTTTTGACAAGACATTAGCAAAAAACAATCAGCTGGGCTATCAACACCACCTGGTATGAATTCGCCTTAGGTACAACAAAAAGAAGTGTTGAGACAAGGATGAACGAACATATATTGGACATAAACAAAAAGAAAGAAACAACAAACAGCACTTGCGCAACACATTCTACAAACGGGACATGCAGCTGACTTTGAAAGTGTTAAAATACTGGACACAGAAAAGATAGAAAGGAAAAGATATACTATTGAAAGTTTGCGAATACAACAAAGAATAAATAAAACAATGAATTTAAAAGAAGACAGAGCGAACATTAACACAAGTTACAGAGTTGCCCTAAAATAAACACCAAAATTATATTATGTTTATAAAATTACTATTGTTTTTATTTTTTCTAATGTAATAATTCATACTATTTGTAAGTGTTAATTTTTCATTGTTGAATATGAGTTTAAAACTAATTGTTTTTATATTTTAAATAGACCATCTCTTGAGAAAGTAGACAAAACATCTACGAAACGTTGGGAAAACTAAATAAAATGGATTTTTATTTACTATAATAAACACCAGGCCTTATTAGCTTATAAAAACTAACAACAAACTTAACAAAATTCCAACTGGCCAAAAAACAAACAAGTAATTCATAATAGTTTGCAGTTGTTGGATATATTTGTAGCATCTTTTTTAATTTATTAGTATAAGTAGATAGTTAAAGAAGAAGATTATAATGAAAAGATACATGTCGTTATTTCCAGAACCAGTTTTTTTTTAGGGAATGTCACCAATAGGTAATTTGGTTAGATTTAAATACGACTGAAATTAGAACAAACAAGTTACATACATATATTAAAAAACTAAAAGGAAACTTGTAACATATTTATTTACCTTGAGATTTTAGTCACCATTAACAAAACAGACCTGTCAACACAGGGTAATTATCTATACAATGAAAGAACCTGCTTAAATAATAAATAAGACATATTTTAATCCAGCAAGACGATAGTTTTGTAACATATCATTTTACATAAATCAAAGTAAATAATTCCAATTGTGCTTAATTCACTTTAAAAATTAACAAATGTAATATGTACACTTGGTTGGATTTTTTGGGAACTAAAGAAATTTCTCCCCTTTTGGACAGCCCATCATGCATCGGCGACTCCTGAAATAGCAAAATAATTTAATTAAAAACAAATTATTTTGAATGGAAAACCTTTGTTATACTTACATTTTTTCCTGTTAGATTCCTGTTGTTTGTTTCCTTTTATTTATTTGGCTGACTTCGGATGATATTTGTTCAAATTTTATTTTTGCCACAAATTATTTTAAGGCTATTTATAAAACAATTAATTTTACACACAAATCAAATTTTATTAAAATTTTCCACCAGTTTCACAAATTATTTTGTAAACAATAAAATGTCAAATTGCAGCTATAACCAGAAAGAGATAGTAATATAAGAAAATCATTAACTCTTGCTATCCCTTTCCAACGAAAGCTGTGATCTGGTAACACTCGAACTTTCATGTCTTATCTGGTCTGATTTGTGATTATCAACACAACAACAAAATATACTTACTTGAAATTTTCTTCCTTATGCTTCGTTTGCATTAAAAAACCTTGAGAAAAAGTAGTAGTGCATATTTGCTCAGATGCAAATAAAAATAAAAAAATATTTTTGAAATATTTCTAAAAAAAAGAAAAACTATTTAATAAAATTGTTTGTAAAAATCATAAATATTTGTATTTATTATTTTCCTTTGTCTTTTTATTTGTATTTTATATTTTTCTTTTGTACTTTTTGATGAGTTGCCAGATTTTTTAAAGGAAATTAAATGCTTTGCACAAAAATGCAATATATTTAAAAGTACGCTCACGAACTACTTCAATATGCACTGCAAATTTGCACTATAACCATCATGAAAACCCCTATTATATTGGTTCATTTAATGATTCTTAAGTACATTAGAAATTTAATGAAGAAATATTAGAAAGTTTTAGTGGTGTGAAAATTATGTCGACCAGGTAAACACAAACTCAGACACAATTTTTACACCACTAAAACTTTCTAACAAACGAAAAACACCAGCAGACGGACACACTTACCTAAATAAGGCGAAAATACTAAATTATCAACTGACCATATATAAATATAGCAGGTAGCAAGCAATCTACAAGACGATTTAAATAAAGACCACCATAATGAAGAATTACCTAATTCCATTGCTATTTATAATTACTAAAGCAGGTACTACTAACTCTCCAGTACTATTTTAAATGCGGCTTGAAAATGATATCTTCACATCTAAAGCGCTCGCCAAACGTACCAAAACAACAGCCAGTGACGACGGGTTTCACCGAAAGGTATGACATGGATTTCAAATGAACATATTATATGTAGATCAAAGAAAATGCATTTCTGAATTTCAAATCAATGAGTAATAATACAAACATTTAGTAGAAGAAAAAGTAGAAGTAAAAGAAAAAAACAGTTTTTACAAAAAAATATTTCTCTAAAAGCATTTGAGAAAAAAAGAAAAATAAAATTCATAATTTTTCTAACTGGTTATTTTATGCAGGCACCTCCGTATTCCGCCATCAAGGTTGGTATATAGGTAATAATAATATGTGGATACAATTAATTATCAAGTAAATACAATTTATAATTTGGGTGCCCCGGTAGGATAGTAGGCAGTGTGCTAGTCTATCAGTCTGGGGGTTGTGAGTTCGATTCCCACCAAAGACTCTGGATGTTTCACTACAACGAGTGAAGGTCTTCGTTACTATGATCGGTAAATTAAGTTAGAATATAATTTGTAACATTTAATAAATAAATTTAATTAAAAATGCGTTTAAAGCAACAAAAAATCAACTTATTTATTTTGAATTAAATTTCAATATCTTCAGCAAAACAATTTGTTAAATCTAAGTGAACATTTTAAACAAAACTTATTCTATATAAATAAAATCAAATGTCATTCGTTGGTGATCGCATTACTTAAGAACGGCTATACCGATTAGACCAATTATTTTGTTAAATCTTCATCGTAATCCAACTTAGGTTTTTATGGAAAGAAAACTTGACAACGACCACTAGCTAGAGAACTATAATAGGTAGCACCAGTAACTCTGGTGAACAATTGTTATCGTCAAGGTGATTTGCAATAGGTGGAGCCTTGAAACTTTGCATAATATAACAAAACACAGACTGGATTGGATAGTGGCAGTGGTACCTCTCATAAAAAGTAAAATATTATTATCGTGTAGCCGCGTAGTCTAGCAAAAAACAGATTGGATGGGAACAGTGGGCGGCATACCTTGCATACAAACTGAAACAGTGTTATCGTGGGAATAGCGTGCGTTTTCGAGTTAAAGGTTAGTCATACTATTTTTCCAAGTGTTTATTTTTTGTGGATGGGTGTAGCAAAGCGCTCCGGGGATAGATAGTTTGTTATAAATTACATTCTGTGTTGGTTTTAACATTTTTTAAATTAAATAAAATGATAACCAATTTGTTATTGAATAATAAAAATTATTAAATGGAATTGTTATATTACAAATTTTTGTAAAATAAAACTTGAGTGGCCTACACTTTACCATACCCAATGGAAACAGATATTTTTATGGATATATTACATAAAGAATAAAAGATCAACTTATATTCGAATCAAAAATTAATTATTTTCTGTTTGGTCTGTTAAGTAAACCATCCCTTGTCCCTTCCCGATTATGCCCAAAATTAACACAACTCTTCATCTCCATATATCACACATACTAAATTTCGTCTTAATATGTCATACGGTATGACCTGTAGAGCGTTCACAAAATTTGGGAGTAAGGAAACTAGCCCTCTCCCGATTATGCCCAAAAACTATACAGTTCTTCATCTCCATATACCAAAGGCACAAACTCCACAAAAATAGTGCCATAGACACCCACCCACCCACCTACCCACAGACATCATCGCGAAAATAGTTAAAATGGATTCAGCGGACCTCAAAACGTATAAATCCCTCAAAATCCCGACCCATAAAATCAGTTTAATTTGCATCCTAAAAAGAAGTTAATGTAAATAATATATCCGTTGATTTGACTTAATTTTCGTTTTTTTATTTTATTAAAGGCATTTAGAAGAGAAGAAATTTCGTTAAATTTAACATCAGTAAAATTATATGATTGGACCTGAAAAATTTTTCTCAATACACATATATTGTTTATTTCAAAGCGTTTGGGAATTGTTGCGCGTAAACTAAGTGAATAACTATTTTAGGCGAAACTTAAACTATTAGCGATGAGGAACATAATTATTTTGGAAGATTTAAAAAAGCATTAAACCATTCGTTCTATTCTTCTAAAAGGAGTAATTAAGCTAATAATGCCTTAATGTTATGCAATTTTGTTTTTAGATTATTTTGCAGATTTTTATCTAACGATAATGATCTTATAAAGATACAAATTGAATAAAGACATTTAGTAATAATTTTAGTTAATTTAACTTCTGTTTTACCATATTTACACCCTACACAGAAAAAAGTTCGAACATAACTTAAAAGAATTATTGAAATATTTTTCAAAAAGAAAAGAGATGGAATATTTGAAAATTTTCTTCAAATGCGATTTTGACTTTATGCGAAAAAGTTATTAAGATTAAGAATTTCAAAGATAATATTTCTTATGAAGTGCAAAAATTAATCCTTTTGCATTATAAACACACCTTCAAATGAACATGGGCAAACGACAGACATACATACATACATACATACATACATACATACATACATACATACATACATACATACATGTAAGGAATCCTCGTCGTAAGGAAATTCTGGAATACACCTCTCTCACATTTAGACACAAAGCAATTTACAGTTTATCTATTAAGAATAATTATGTATCATATTGCTTATAAATAATTTCCTATACTTCATTAATTTGTTCATATATTTTAAACACACACGTTATTGAAAAATTCATATTTTTTATTACGACTTTCATAAACTGAATGAAAAAAGTTTGCGAAAAAGTCATGATCGATTCATAATATTTATGAAAAATTCATTTGCTCTAGGTAATATTTTTTTCTGTGTATTCAATAACGAAAAATAGTAATTTTGAAGAATTTTTCAATATATTAAAATTATTTCTTTTTCGAAAATAATCTGCAGATTTGACTAAAAAGTTTGCTACTTCTATAATTACCAGTTTTCTACAATTCTCCACCACATTTTACAGTAGTTAAGTAAATTTTTAAATAACTTTAGAAATCACTTTATTTTTTGAAAATAAAAATAAACTAATAAAGTGATTTTACGTTCCTACCTATATTGAATGTCCAAAAATTTATATTAAAAAAAATTGATTTTATAAAAATTGTTTTCACAATTTTTTTATTTTGGTTTTATTTTTTTATTGTCACGTATCCATATACAAGATTGACCATTACATTAACGTACTTACATGTGTGTTTTTGTGTGACTGATAGAGAAAAATGAATGTCATTTATAATTGTAAAATTTAATTCGCGTTTACCACGAAATTTTTGCATCAAATTAATAAAATAATGATATATTTGCTCTGTTGTCAACAACACCTGCTGTGGCCATAATTGAAATAATAAACAATGCCGACGGCAATTTTTTGAGCACACCTATACATTTAAACTCACGCATTTACACAATCTCAAATAGAAAAGCGTTTTTCTGTTTTGTTTTCCACTCTTATTTTTATTTTCATTTCAAAAATTTCAATTGTTTTTGTTGTCCATTTCATAAGTTTACTTTAGACGGGAATGTACTTTATGATCTTAAAATAAGAAATATGTAGCAAACTGTTAGTTCGTTTGGTGAGTTAAATAATTAAACGATGCAGAGTATATTTTGAGTTGTAGCTCACATTAATTAAGTAGTGCTTAAGTCCTTGCATCACCAGCAGATAATCAATAATCCGAGCGCGCTTTATAGAAGTGTGACAAAATATGAAAAACTAGATGCGCAAAATATTTGTTGTGGAATGCGCATCTTCGATACACCGAAAGTTTTTGTACTGTTTGCACAGCACATTTTATGGCAAATGGTGACAAATTTTCCATTTGGTTTTTATTTCCATCCGTATGAAATTAGCTTTACATAAGAAAAGGTTTCCTCCAAATACATGGGTGGCGAACAGCAATGCGAGAGACGTAATTCATCCAGGTTAACTGGTTTGTCAACGTTAGACTTCATTGAAGATCTAGTAGCTCTGTACTATTTTAAAAACAGCGTCCGTTAGCATATTGTAAGTCATTATAAATTATCTTAATGCGACTGGTGGAGAACATTACAACGATGTTGCACTCAACAAATAATTACAATGCCTAAACAATATACATACTAAAAGAAAAATTTAATTTTGACTAAATATCAATGTTGGTTATTTAACTTATATTTAATATATAAATTTGTTCTTTATTTTATTTAAATACTAGCTGACGCCCGCCGCGTCGATTATGTTTGGACAAAAATAGAAAGCGTGTTCCGATATGAAAGAAAATAGGATGTTTACGCCCACTATCACGCCTCCTTCCCATACAAAAAAATTTAGGGTTTCTTAAATTGGTCCAACTTATTTCAGGAGATGATCGTCCTTATTGCAAAGAAAAAATTCCCATAACAAGGAGGGTCTAAACGTAACTGTTTGGCGCTGTTTGTGTTAAAAAGTCTTTTTTAACCGACTTCAAAAAAAGAAGGAGGTTATCAATTCGTCTGAATGTTGCTTTTTTTTTTATGTTTGTGCCCGCAGAACTCAGTCATTTCTGAACGGATTTTAAAAATTTTGCACTATTAGAAAGGTTATGGCTACAGATTGGTCCTATTTTAAAAGAAGTTTAAAATTTTAAAAATTAAAGGGTGTCCCCATACAACATACATGTTTTTTACGTGTATTATGAACATTATAGGTCACCAATTTAAAATTAAAAAAAAGTGCGTATCACAGTAGCTCCCAACAACAAAAAGTAATTAAAAACTAAAATTAAAAATTAAAGGGTGACCCCATAGGTGACTTAATTTCACCTTTATTCTCCTATCTTTTGAACCGTTATAGACAAACACTTGAAAGTTGCACAGAATGTTCGTTACTATGTCTGTTATAATAAGTATAAATATTTAAAATTAGAAATTAAAGGGTGTCCCATTAGTTGGTTTATTTTGATATATATATGGCCAAACTTTTGAACCTTTATAGACAGACAGTTGAAATTTACAAAGTACTTGTATTGCTAAGTCCGCTAAAATAACAAGTGCAAAATATGAATTTGGAAATTAAAGGGTGTCCCAATAGTTAATGTAAAAGTAATATATATGGCCAAACTTTTCAACTGTTATAGATAGACAGTTGAAATTTACAAAGAACCTATATTGCTTAGTCCGCTATTAAAACAAGTATAAAACTTGGATCTATAAATTAAAGGGTGTCCCCATTATTGATGTTATTTGACCATTATGTCCTCATCTTTGGAACCGTTATAGACAAACACTTGAAAAATAGACAGAATGTTCACTACTATGTCTGGTATAACAACAAGTATAAATATTTAAAATTGGAAATTAAAGGGTGTCCCAATAGTTAATGTAAAAGTAATATATATGGCCAAACTTTTCAACTGTTATAGATAGACAGTTGAAATTTACAAAGAACCTATATTGCTTAGTCCGCTATTAAAACAAGTATAAAACTTGGATCTATAAATTAAAGGGTGTCCCCATTATTGATGTTATTTGACCATTACGTCCTCATCTTTGGAACCGTTATAGACAAACACTTGAAAAATAGACAAAATGTTCACTACTATGTCTCGAATAACAACAAGTATAAATATTTAAAATTGGAAATTATAGGGTGTCCCAATAGTTGATGTAATTTGATATATATGGACACAAAGTTAAAATTTAAAAAGAATCTGTATTACAAAGTGTTCTTTAAAAAGTATTTATATTAAAATTTGAATTTAAAGGGTGTCCCAATAGGTGACGTCATTTGATATATATGACCCTATCTTTTAAACAGTTATTGATAAACACTTAACAATTAGACAGAATGTCCATTACTATATCTGTTATAATAAGTATAATTATTTAAAATTATAAATTACAGGGTGTCGCAATAGTTTATGTAATTTGATGTATATGACCAAACTTTTAAACCGTTACAGACAGAAGGTTGAAATTTACAACGAACCTGTATTGCTACGACCGCTATAACTAGTATAAAATTTGAATTCGGAAATTACAGGGTGTCGCAATAGTTACCGTCTTAAAGCAACATGCTTTTAAGTTTGTCTGTTTTGAAGTCGGTTTTTTTTTGCAAGAATTATTATGAATACAAAGAAACATAACTGCTTTGGAAAAATCACTTGTACATACCAACATCATAAGACTTCTTTCTATCCACACTGCAAATGCAGTAAAAAGTATATTAAATAGCCAATTGTTGCATTAGTCAATATGAGTCCGTACTGGCCAAGCCTGAATATAATAGAAACATTTTGAGTTGGTTAGCCCAAAAAGTGTGTGAGTACGGGAAACAATATGAAGCCAAATCTAAGTGAATTGAAGCCATCTTGGGACACAAAAAATAAGTTAATTTAATATTAATCAACTGACCACTAACGGCGCAAAATATTTATGTCGCGACAAAGTATTAATAATTCTAGGGTAAGCTACAGCAACTCTAGTGTGGGCATTGTTTTCTCTGTGTATTTTTAAATTTATTAATAGTTTATTTACAATAAGATAAATTTTTTCACAATCAGACGAATCATAAATACGCAACGCAGAGTGTTACGCCTTAGAACATATGTATATGTACATATATAATTCTAGTCCAAAATATAATGAAAGAGCTTGATAAACAGATAAGTACTTTTCTTTCTGTAGCTTTCTTTGTTTGACAAACAATCAAAAACAACCAAGAAATATGCAAAAGCTTTAAGTAATTATGTAGGTTGGTAATTTTGGCTCGTCATCATCAACTACATATTCTTAGAAAGAAGAAATAATCAATTTTATTCCATGATTATTTGGAATTATTTCTTATACTTCATACTTTGACAATGTCACTTAAATCAATCATAGACTCCAGCCAGGTTTAATTTTTTACTTTGAACCTATCTATTTTCCTAAAGCTTTGTTCCCATTTAAATTTAAATGTACGGCATAAACGCATTACTTTTTCTTCTAAAATATGATATTATTATGTAACGTATTGATTGCTTTGTTCCAAAGTTTCTAGCACTAAAAAGAATTTAATCTTTATCAGAAACTAAAAATGAAAATTAAACATAATTCTGTGGGTTAAATATAATTCTGTGGCTTAAAGCCACAACATCTAATCTGCAATTATAAAAATATGATTTTCTGTTAAATTAGAGCGCAATATCCAATTACTAAAATAACAATTTTTGAAAAAGGTGCAAGTATTCGCAGAATTATTTTTCTTATTATACTAATAGACACTATGTTCTAAATTTTTGCAAACGTACGGGCCTGCCTTCTCCGGCCTTTTTTTAAATTTTTAAAACTTTTTAAAACCATTCATAAACCTTTTTAAACCCCCATCAATCACATATTCTAAAACCTTCGAACAAACACATATGCCTGGCCATGCATTTGTAGGGCAAAAATGTAACCGTGACTTTGAATTTCTAAGTATGTTCGTATATTATTTTGGTCTTTAGAATAAATGTAAAAAAATGTTTGTTTTGTATTATTTTTAACCGACTTCAAAAAAAGAAGGAGGTTATCAATTCGTCTGTGTGTTGCTTTTTTTTTGTATGTTTGTGCCTTCAGAACTCGGTCATTTCTGAACCGATTTTCAAAACTTTTCCACTATTACAAAGGTTATGGCTACTGATTGGTCCCATTTTAAAAGAAGTTCAAAAGTTTAAAAATTAAAGGGTGTCCCCATACAACATACATGTTTTTTACGTGTATTATGAACTTTATAGGTCACCAATTTAAAATTAAAAAAAAGTGCGTATCACTGTAGCTCCCAATAACAAAAAGTAATTAAAAAATAAAATTAAAAATTAAAGGGTGACCCCATAGGTGACTTAATTTCACCTTTATTCTCCTATCTTTTGAACCGTTATAGACAAACTCTTGAAAGTTGCATAGAATGTTCGTTACTATGTCTCTTATAATAAGTATAAATATTTAAAATTTAAAATTAAAGGGTGTCCCATTAGTTGGTTTATTTTAATATATATATGGCCAAACTTTTGAACCGTTATAGACAGACAGTTGAAATTTACAAAAAACTTGTATTGCTAAGTCCGGTAAAATAACAAGTGTAAAATATGAATTTGGAAATTAAAGGGTGTCCCAATAGTTAATGTAAAAGTAATATATATGGCCAAACTTTTCAACTGTTATAGATAGACAGTTGAAATTTACAAAGAACCTATATTGCTTAGTCCGCTATTACAACAAGTATAAAATTTGGATCTATAAATTAAAGGGTGTCCCCATTATTGATGTAATTTGACCATTATGTCCTCATCTTTGGAACTGTTATAGACAAACACTTCAAAAATAGACAGAATGTTCACTACTATGTCTGGTATAACAACAAGTATAAATATTTAAAATTGGAAATTAAAGGGTGTCCCAATAGTTGATGTAATTTGATGTATATGGACACAAAGTTAAAATTTAAAAAGAATCTGTATGACAAAGTCCTCCTTAAAATTTGAATTTAAAGGGTGTCCCAATAGGTGACGTCATTTGATATATATGACCATATCTTTTAAACAGTTATTGATAAACACTTAACAATTAGACAGAATGTCCATTACTATATCTGTTATAATAAGTATAAATATTTAAAGTTATAAATTACAGGGTGTCGCAATAGTTTATGCAATTTGATGTATATGACAAAACTTTTAAACCGTTACAGACAGACGGTTGAAATTTACAATGAACCTGTATTGCTACGACCGCTATAACTAGTATAAAATTTGAATTCGGAAATTACAGGGTGTCGCAATAGTTACCGTCTTAAAGAAACATGATTTTAAGTTTGTCTGTTTTGAAGTCGGTTTTTTTTTGCAAGAATTATTTATTCATTTTGTGGAATGCATGAAAAACAAGTATAATCGACTTTAGAATGTTGTTGGCACACAGGATTAGTGCATTTGGTGATGTAAAAACGTGTCTTCCTACGCAGTTTTTCATTTTGCGTGACACAAATTCTGCAATCTTTTCTGGAACTCAGTGTACTAGAGCCGCTTTGTTGGTTACGCAAAATATTGCTGGGAATATTCAACGGCCTTCCAAAGAAAGATTCATTCAATGACCAAACGGGTTTTTTTTACAGATAGGAAGCCAACAATATTTTAGGCGGCTACCGGAAAATACTGGTATCTACCTAAACTAGAAGTATGTTTAATTAACGCTCAAAAATGAAATATGCCTGGTCAGAACCGTGTGTTTGTCCAAGGGTTAAGAAAATCATGTGTTTTAAGTCAACAGAATATCGAAAATAGTAATCAGAATAAACTAAAATTGACTTTTGTTTTCTTATAATATTCCATTCTTTAGAAAAAATATACGAAATTTGTGCAAGGTTGCATTTACAATTATTATAATAACAGCTTGTATTGAAAATACGAATTTTTATATAAAAACTTTTATTTTTCGATTTGGGTCACTTTCAGAACTCCCTGCATCAAAGTTAGGAGGAACTAAAAATATTTTGTATATTTCTTATTTACACTATTCATTACCATAATACAAATAAATTATTTGCTTATATTTATTTTTATTTTTTGGTTTTTGTTCATTTGGATAAAATGTACGTGGAACTTTCAAAGCTATATTACTCATTTGTAGTAAATATCAGAGTATATCAGAAGCCAAAATATTACTGCTCATTTTCAACATTATCACAGCGAACAGGGTATTCCAAAATGGACTTTCTCTGTATTTTACTAAAATTAAATTTTGTTTAGAAAATGTTAATTTTTAAATGCTTTTTTGTTTTAAAAGATTTTGATACAAAATAAACCCTGTATAGTTATGTAACTTATACACTATTAGTTTCCAAAAAATAAAGTCTTTGTGTCTTTCAAAAATTTGATTTTTTTTATTTTTTTTTACAAAAAAATGTTTTTTTAAGGTTCAAACCCTCTCCTACACTCCTATACCTCATTATATGTGCGCCTGGCTGCGACCGTGAATAATTTTTCTGACCCAAGGTCCGATATTTACTGCACAAATTAATGAATACACAAATTTTACAAAACTAATTATTTTTGAACAGCTTTGCATAGTTGTTTTTTTATTAAGTGTTTTGGCCTTTTTAATACAAATCTGAAGACAAAATATTTTTAATCAAATCCTCTTCTTGAGTGTTGGATCTTCCTACTTTTGGCGCACCCTGTCCTTAAAAACAATAAAATTCCTTGATATGAACTCATTCTCCTTCTCATTCTCCAGTACTACCTGTACATCTTTAGGAATGTTAGCTTGATTACCGACAAAATAGGTCGAGCGAGTGTATTTTTTGCCTGTTGTCTGTTTTTATGGTGGCAATAAACACGGTAGGAATAACGCAAGTTAGCTTAATTGTTACATTTGACTTGTAAATTCTTTTTTATTTTAGGTAGATTTTTCATAATAGTGGTAACATTAATAACATAGTTTAAGTACTTGTTAAAATAAGAAACATTTAAATAAAATGTAAATGGTAAAAATCAATTCTTTAAGACATGCAATTTACAAGAAATGGATATTCGTAAAGTAAAGAAAGCGGAAAAAAGAGTCGACCAGCAAAACAAATTGAAGAATGTAGTGAAAGATCTCGAACACGCAAGCTGGAGAATTATAATGAAGAAATTTCTCAAAAAATCGTTAAGGATTCATTTTTTGCACCAAAAACAAGCATCACAAAATAAGAAAAATAAAATTGAAATAATTAAGAAAATATTAGAAGCAAGCCCAAGACGCACAAGGAGGACTTTAAAAAGCATTCGTACACCAATTCAATATAAGAAATTCAGCCAGAAGAAGCGTTCGCACTATTTTTGGATTTAAAATTGACTAAAAATCAATATAAGTAATTGCGTAAGCGAATGAATCAAAAGGTTTGTGGGATTTTTCTAGAGTATCGAAATCTTTCAAAATGGGGATGTGATGGATCTACTGGTCAAAAGCATTACACGCAATGCAATGCCAAAAATTCATCAGATGCTAATTTATTTAAGGTATCTTTTGTTCCATTGCGCTTGAGAAAAAGTTATACCGAATTATAGCCATCAACTACTAATTAATGTATGGATAATGAAAATTCCCCTTTCAACAAAGTATTGCAGACCCATAAAATTTACATTCCAAAACAAAATATGGCATAAATGAGGAAGTTCAAAAAATAAAATTAAGGAACTTCGGCCAGTTATATTTAAATTTGATGGCCGAAACATCGAAGTAAATTTTAAAATGTGTCTCACAATGATTGATGCTTTAACTCGAACAAAGTCATCGTAAAGCTGCATTATATGTCAAAAAATATCAAGTCAATTAAGTCAATCCCCACCACAAGACGATAGTTTTAAGGAAGCGTATGAATTTGGATTGTCCCCTCTTCATGCCAGAATACGTTTTAAGAAGCATATTCTTAAATTATATTATGATTTGGAATTTGGTCCGTTAGGCGAATCTGTGAGAAAAAGTAAAGAAAATGAAGAAAAAAAAAAGGAATTCAAGAAAAATATCATCAGCTAGGCCTTATAATTGATCAACCAAACAAGGAAGAGGAAACTCAAACAATGGAAACACTGCAAGGAGATTTTGTTTCCAATACAGGAACTGCTGTATCACGGGTGTATACGATGAATTAATAAGATAGTACGCAAATGAAACAGCTATTTTTTAACGATAAATATTCTTAGAGATATATGCCATCTACAATTCATAAAATTTTGTACCATGGAGAACAAGTAATTCAACACAATATGCTACCAATAGGAGATCTATCTGAAGAAGCGAAAGAAAAGAGGAACAAAGACCACAGATTCTTTCGCGAGCACAATACAAAAAAATGTCTAGATGTTGTACCAATGAAGACCTTATAATTATTTTGTTGTGCACTTCTAACCCATATATGTCCCATATTCAACAAAAATGGAAATCTACCTCTGTTGAATTGGACGAAGAAGCTAAAAAGCTTCTAGAAGATGAAAATATAACAGCTTGTTCTTGATTTAAAAATTTATGTTAGTTGACCAATGTTTATTTTATAAATTTAAAATAATTTGATATGGAAATATTTAAATAAAAAATAACTAAAATAGAAACATACGACTTTTACATTAAAACTTCTCTATCTAAGGCAATTTTGAATACATTCCAGGTAACAGTTTTATTCGATACTTATTTTAACTCGGGGTGTTTTAAAACGGCTAACCTTTGGCCCTTGTGAATACTAGAGTTAAAAAGGGGGCCAAAGTTTGACATTTTCTGACAAGATATAAGTTAATGATAGGTATTTATTGCAAAAGTAACTTAAAAATTAAGATGTTATATAAGACAACCGTTATTTACATGTTTAAACACTCTACTTTTATACTAAAATTCAACTAAAGTATTTTAAATCCTCTATAACTTTTTTTATTTTCAGTAGATTTTCAGAGTAGAGACCAAGTCCAACCTACTAAACAAATTTCAATGTCAAAATTCCAATCCAATCAGAAGTTATGGTTATATTTTTATATAATATTTAAATTAATTTAAATTTAGAACAAGTTCTAAAGAAAAATTCTGCATTTTCAACAATATAAAAAAAAAACCAAATTTTCTTTCTAGTTATAAATTACAATAACATTGAAGCTGCTATAACTTCACTCCTACAGCAGCTAAAGTAGCAACATCATCCACATCAATTGGCTATGCAGGAGTTAATGAAGAAACTCACTATAGATAAAGGGATATCTACTGTAAAAAGTGACAGTGTGGAATTTCTTACAGAGGCACTTGCTTCAAACATCACAGACGATTTGTTCAAAGTAGACGCTGCTAAGGTTCGCTTGTTACTTAGAAAACTCAGTCCACTGGTACACAGCAAATATACAAATTATATTTTGCACAAACGTGCTCGTGCTTTGCAGTTTGAAGAAACTGTGGAAAAGCTCACAACCTTGTTTCGACTTCAGACTTCACAATTTAACATAAGGTACAATTGTAGGCAAATTACAAAAGATGCAGCAACAGATTTTGTAACGTATGCCGAAATCGTTAACCGACAATGTGAATCGTTCAAATTAAAAGATCTTACATTAGATCAGTTCAAATGTTTAATTTTCTTCATGGGTTTAAAATCATCAACAGAATACGAAATTCGCACAAAAATGTTGAAGAAGTTGGATAGTTAAGGAGATAAAGTAACTCTGGATTTACTTTCTACCAAGTGTCAGAGATTGATTAACCTCAAAGTGGACACAAATCTCATAGAAAAGCCCAAATATGACGCAGAGGTAAAACACAAATATGACGCACAGCAAACAAAAAGCAAAAATCAGTGCCCAAATATCCATGCTGGTTTTGTGGTGGAATGCATTTTGCAAATGAATGTTCATACAAGAAGCACAAATGTGGACATGGCAGTATGGTTGGTCACAAAGAGGGGTTCTGTAATGTTTTTAAAAATAAAAACAAACCCAAACCAATAATTTCAAAACATAAGCTTTACTAAAAAAGCTAAAAGTACCAATTTTTAAACTAAAATCATTTTTCTGTTAACAAAATAACAAACAAAGAAAATATATTTGTTAGTTTGGGTAAAAGGGAAGAAAAGTGGAATTATTATATGACTGATCTGATTTTCCAGAAAGTAGAAACATAGATAAGTCCCTACTTGTAACTTTCAATGTATGTTTTCAAAAGTCCTACCCAAAGGGGAAATAAGTTTATTCATTTAATTCGATTTTAATAGAATCCGAAACATACGACAGCTTCTTTTCTAGAAAGTTCATAAGGCTGTTTGTTTTTTGGTAACTTTTACCTATGTAGCTGTATTACAGCATTAGCATTTTTATGCTGCTTAACTGAATTTATAAATTTTTAAACATGGATATATTCTTATCTAAAAGGTCCAATAGTACTCAGAGTAATGAAAAGAGTAAAAACGCAGGTGTAACAGGGTTGATACATTGTAATATCCGAAAACATTTTTAATAAAACTTTTCTTTGTGTATCATTGGTGGCAGATTAAATAGATTAGATCTGATAGGCTTGGCAGTTGATGAGAGCTTAGAAAATTCTTTAACTCTAAAAATACTTATTTGATTTCAAAAATTGTGCCTCCTTCTGCGATTAGTGGATAAGGTTTTAAATAGTTATACTGTTGCTTAGAATATTTTAAAAGTGGACCCAAGGAACACCTGGTATTTTGATAATAAAAATAATCATTCTAATAACATGACAAGTTTTTTTTTTTTAATTTACAGTAAAAATTGTAAATAATACATTTGTAGGTTTGCCTGTTTTAGCCTTAAATACAGATCCACAAGCACACAAAAATTCTATAGTTGCCTGTGTCGCATTCTTCTTTCGAAACCAAATAACAGAAAAGCTTGAAGAATGTGTCCTTGACATGCCACAAAATTTATGAATCTACATACATAAGTGTCGTATTCTCTTGAATTCACGTTACTTTCTGATTGTATAGAAATTTATTTTGGAAACAAAACTTTTTTCCAAATAGAGGAGTGTTTTAAGAGACAAGCCAGCGTTTAAGTATTTAATTGTTTTTTAAATATGAAATATAATACGGCATAAATTAAAAGCAAAAAATAAAATATGTATATTAGGGTGGGCCAATTGGTGTGGATGCAAAAAAAAAACTAAAATAGCGTGGGGGCGAAATGATTCTATGAAGGATTTTATGCAACTTTTTCTTATTTAACTGTTTACTTTATTTGATTTTTTTACTGTGTAAATTTTGGAATTTTATTTTTATATTTGATTTAGTTGATCATGAAATACTGTTGGAAAATGTAAAATTATTGGTATTTCTCAGAGTACTCTGACTTTTTTTTTAAATTTCTTATCAGATAGAAAGCAATTTGTTCAAGTTGGGAAAAATAAAAGCAAGTTATTACCATTGAAATGTGATGTACCACAAGGTAGTGTGCCTGGACTCCTATTGTTCAAAATTTTTATCGATGATCTGAAAAATAATGAATTGAAGACCCACCTTTTTATGTTTGCAGATGTTATATGTCTTTATCGTTACAAATACGGTCCAGCTTTGAAAGCTCATATTTAGTATGATTCCTCAATCTTAGCAGAATATCTAAGATTAAATAAACTTGTATTCTAATAATGATATTTGATAGTTTGGTACATAGCTATCTGGCTTATCTTCCCATAATTAATGGAAGCATTAATAATATTGCATTATTTCAATCTTAAGATTTCATACCATGGATATTTTCAAAAATTATGCGTTGAATGTTCTAAATGCAATTATTAAAATTCGTTTTTAAATCTATAAGAGATCTTGGTAATCTTTCTGTTCAGTTTCATCTAAATATAAACATTACAAATCTATATACAAGACAAAGTCAAAATCTGTCAGTAAAGAGATGTCGCCTTGAATTGCTTGCAGTTGTTAAATAACTTGGAAACAGTTCTGTCATAAATTAAACAACCAGTAACAAAAGAAATAAAAAATGGAAACTTAATACATTAATATTTTAAATCTATGTGATATGAGCATGCATATGTATATAACTGAATATATAAACCTTTGAATTAATAAATATATACATACATATATATGTACATAGTATTAAAAATTTTTATTAAATTCTTTTTTTTTCTTTCTTTTGTACAATTATTTTTAAAAACATAATTTATTATTTTCTTTACAATGACATGTTAGTTAGTTTTGCCAACTTGCCTAATAAAAAAAGTCACCTTGGCATTTGGATTTCATTTACAGATTCACAAATATTTACCTTTAAAACTGAAACGCTCAATTTAAGAACCAACAAAAAAACCCCTTCCAATAACCACAAATCCTCGGAAAATACCTGGACTTCATATTGTGATAAATTTATGCACAATTTGTTTCTCTGTCAATATGAAGACGTTGTTAACAGAGAATCTGTGAATTTATCACAACAATATTAGTATTCCTTGAATTATTAAATGTGATCATTTAACTAATTTAGAAAATTGCCGATGTGCCCGAGTTAACAATATGAGAAACTGTTTAACAATTAAATTTAGTGTTAAAATGAGATTAAACTTAATTTAACATTGCTCTTATTAAGCAATAAACTTCATGAATGTGCTAATTAATTATCCTTATGCATTTAGGCAAGGTATGCGGTTTTTAAACACTTCGTAATAGTGGACTAACGTCATGAGTGTCTTTGAATTTTTCCTTTAAAAAAGAAACATAAACCTATAAATGAAATATTTTATTTTACATAAGCATTAAATGAACAAAGTTAAACAAAGTACAAAAAAGGAAGAAATAGAAAATTTTAATATAAACAGCAAATAAAGAAATTTAAAAATAGCCATAAATTTAAATAAATATCCTCTTATGAAAATTTCTTAATATATATTCATAATGCACTTACAACTTGAAAAATTTATATTTTCGCTTCTTGTTTGTTACCATCAACTATAAAATAGCCCATTGTTTGGACTGCTCTTTGGCAGTCATAAGTCATATAAGAATTGTGTATAGAATACTTATAATGTAAGAACTGGTTTCTCTCTAATGAACAAGTACGACATGTAAAACATATATTCGAAAACTTTTTTTTAAACTAAGCCAGTATTCGACAATACCATATACTTTGAACATATTCGTTCTTGGACTTAATGCCACTTTAAAATCCTATTGAAAAGTAAAAGTCGGTATTGCAAATGCAAATGTATTTAAAAGAAAACAAAACCTACATACATACACACATACATACATACATACATACATACATACATACATACATACATACATACATACATACATACATACATACATACATACATACATACATACATACAAAACGTTGACGCCTGTAGAGAGACTGCTAGATATTGAATCTAGAATACAAGTGGAAGAAGTTAGAAATATAAATGAGGAACTTAATAGTCTTACCAACACACTGACAGAAGTCTGTAATGCTGCAATGCCAAGAAGCAAAAACTTAGAGCGAAATACCATAAGGAGAAGAGAATATCTACTAGAAGTGAGGGTGACCTGGTAGCAATAAATAACTACAGAAACGCCATTAGAGAATCGAAAAGAAAATCGTGGGAACTTTTATGTATGGAATTAAACAACGATCCGTGGGGACTTCCATATAAAATCATAATGAAAAAAATTGGTTACCACACCAGAATTCCTTGTATTACAAATCCCGAATGGGTATATGCTATTGTGAGCACGTTATTCCCTCAGTGGAACAAACACTAGAAGATCAGTTCTGTGAATACCTTATCACCGAAACTGAATTGTTTACAATACCAGAAGTCATAGAAGCCTCAAGACACGAAAGGCACCGGGACCAGATGGAGTTCCCAATGAAATTCTCAAGATTGTAGGCGAAATATGCCTAAACATATTGGCAAATGTTTTCAATCTTTGTTTGATGCAGGGAATTTTTCCAAAAAAATGGAAAAAACAGTATTTAGTCCTGCTTCGTAAAGGAAATAAACCTCTCAATAATTCATCTTCGTACAAGCCTCTGTGCTTATTGGATACTTGCGGAAAACTACTAGAAAAACTGATATTGGGAAGACTAGAAACGGAATTAAATAACTCCGGTGGATTTTCACCAATGCAATTTGGGTTGGTAAAAAAAGTCAACAGTCGATGCAATAAACGAGGTAGTGAATTCAGCTAAAGAGTCTATGTTACAAATGCGATACTGTGCTGTTGTTACGTTGAATATAAAGAACGCCTTTAATACAGCAAACTGGAAAGAAATTCAAAAATATATTAAGGAACGAGGTTTCTCTAACTATCTTATCAGAATGATAGGTAGCTATCTTAGGGACCGTTTTCTGGAATATGAAACTGATGAAGGCCCAAAGCAGTACAAAGTATCCGCAGGTGTACCACAGGGTTTTATATTAGGGACATTTCTCTGGATTTTAATGTATGATGGTCTGTTAAATCTATCGTTGCCAGATGGAGCGAAGCTAGCAGGTTTCGCTGATTACATAGCCTTAGTGGTGCTTAGGACGGATAAGTAGTTGGCTTAGAACAAAACGTCTGACATTGGCTGCAACTAAGACAGAAGCAATACTGGTGACAAAAAGAAGAACATTTGTGTGTCCAAAATTAAATGTAGACGGCTATCGGATAACCATGAGTAGGAGCTTAAAATATCTAGGTGTGTTGCCTGATAGTAAACTATCTTTTGAAGAACACATCAAGAAAGTGTCAGATAAGGCGATGAGAACAGCAGCAAAACTTGCTAGAATAATGTCGAATATTAAGGGCCCAGGTCAAACTACAAGGAAGTTGATAGCTGCAGTTGCATATTCCCAAGTGGTTTATGCTGCTCCTGTAATAGGTCAGCCAGTAGAACGTAGTAAAAAGTTACGCAGACTATTGGAAAAAGTGCACAGAGCATGTATCATACGTACAATATCAGCTTACCGAACAATATCAACAGCATCGGCTTCGGTTCTGAGTTGCATACCACCTATAGATATAACCCTGAAGGAAAGGTCGGAGATTTATTATCAACGTAAGTAAGTTCGTATCAGGATCAAATATTAAAAAAAACCAACAAAAGAACACTTCAAAGGTGGCAGAGTCGCTGGGATAGTGATGAAAAGAGCAGATGGACGCATAAACTTATCCCCAATATAGAGATATGGGTAAATAGGAAACATGGGAAAGCAAATTTCTATCTTTCTCAGATGCTTAGTGGACATGGAAATTTTGCAAAATACCTGCATAGATTTAAAATTAAACAGAACGCACTATGCGAAATGTGCAGCCAAGATGAAAATGACGTTGAACACACCATAGTAAAGTGCAGATTTTGGGAGGAGCAGCGTAGATCACTAAGAATAATGGGAACCTCACAAGGAAATTTGACGGTAGCCAGCCTGACGAAGGCCATGGTAGAAGAGAGAATCCTACGAGAAAAAAATGAAAAACAAAGAATGCAAGTGCCGAACCCCTAATCTCATACGAATGTATGTTGGACGGGGTACTAGGAACAGGATGAAGACTGCCTGCCTGCAGTAAATGAACCCACCCCGAAGTAATGCGAAGCGGTCCCGGGGTGGTGGTTCCTGTGTAGGACCACTAGTTAGTAACGCACTACCACTACGTCAAAAAAAACATACATACATACACACATACATACATAGTTATATGTAATCGAATTGTAAAATTATTTTTGATTAATTTATAAAAATTAATCAATTGTGGCTTTAAATAATTTAAATAACGCAATGGTGGGAAATCATCATTGTACAATGTTGTCAACACATTACAAAAAATTCCTTTTTGCGTAATATAAATCAAAAAACTTTTGATTTTGTTTAATATATTGTTCCACCTACTAATGTAATAAACACATAGGCAAATATCAGTTATTGCACAATAACATTGCAAATGTATGGATGGGTATCTTTAGATATTAGTCCCGTATTATGTTTTATTTTTGTTTTTGTTATGTTTTTTTTTTTATTATGTAGTTGACTATTCTTAGATAAGACTCTCACAAGAGATTCTCGTCAAATACACCATGACAAGACTTTTAATTTAATTAGTATAAATTTATTACAGATGGTTTAAAGAGTTATTTTTATATAAATACTAAAACATCATCTGATCAAAATCTTTAACACTTTACTGTAAACCGTGTTTTTACATTTATATTGTGATTGCGATATTTAAAATATCTGTTACAATTTTGGAGTCTAAGATGCAAATCTTATATAGGATCGTTTGAAAATTGAATAGCAGTAGGTAAATAATTTATAAAAAGCATAAATAAAAAGGAACCAAGATGGCTACCTTGAAGAAATCACGACTTCACATTTTTTAATTGTTTGTCTGTTTTCAGTTTGGTAATAATTATTCAAAAAACCAATTTTAGATATCGGATCTTGCACTCACAGCTTTTAAATATTTTTTTCTTTCATAGCCGAAATATAAAGTTAGTAAGTCTACATACTTCTTGAAGGAAGATTTGTTCCGAACTATACACTTTTCAAGTCCCATTCAGAATAATTTGTTTCTGAAAAAAAAAAAAATATTCCCTAAGCGTTATAATAATATTCTTAACTATAAAACTATTGCTAGTATTAAATAATTCTCAAAAAGATAATGCAATTCATGTTGGGATAAGAAAAACGTCAAAACTATTGCATGATTTAAATTCATCTGCTTATCTTTAAATTCATATTTAAACGTTCCCTTTGCTTGCAATATACATAAATCAAAAAAGTAGAAACTAAATTTGGGTTGAACAGGAAAATCTTGTGCAAAGTATGTCACATATTATGAACTTTTTGTTTTGTGGCATATTCCAATTTAGTTGCAAACAGAAAAATAATTATACTTTCTGTTTTGTTAATTTCCCCAAAAACTTAAAAAAATAAATTTTACTGAAGCTCATATAAGCGCTAGGAATTACTAAAATTAATTTTACTAAGTTTTTTTTTATTTTTATTGAAGAAAATCCAGAAAATAAAGAAATTTCGTTAATTTTAACTTCAGAAAAATTATTTGAGTTCAAGGTATATTTATTTTACTAGGTAGTGTCGTCCGCCCAGCTGATTTAGTAGTTCGACATGCCAAAAGTTGTATGTGTTCAGAAATTTTATAGTGCAGAAGTGAGAAAGCAATAAAACACATATACGCCTTCTCAATTTTCTCCTATGTTTTTTGACATTTCGAACTACAAAGCAACAACAAAATGCCATGTTGTTCTTGTATTGTTGTAGGGACGCCACTACCTAGTAAAATAAATATACTTTGTTTGAGTTGAAATATAAAAAAAAATTTTTTCAATTTAAATTTATATCGGAAAAATTTTACTATTAGCGATTACGAACAGAATTATTTTGAAGACAATTTCAAAAAGGCATTAAACCAAAACCTAAAAGCAAATGGCCGCAATGATAGTTTGAAAGCCTTATTCGTTTTATTTCTCTTATAAGAGGAATAAAGCTAATAAGGCATTAACGTTATGCAATTTTGTTTTCAGATTACGATCTTATAATGAGAGAGATCTTGATCTTATAATGATAAAGAACGTATAAAATTAAAATTTAATAAAAAAACAGTTAAAACTTTTTTTATTTTTACCCCCTATTAAACAACGAAACCAAATAATCAAATCCATTTTCAGTATTCAGGTCAATTTTTTGTTCAGTGTAAGTATCACTATGATAAATATTTACTTTGTATGGAAAGTGTCAAGTCTACGTAAAATATAAAAAAATAAGATCCCTATTCCCATCGCATATCTGGTAATCAGCTGTAAAAATTTCAGGATGTAGAGAGATTTCCGACAAACAAACCAACGAACACAGTAAAAAATACTTATTCTCATTGCTAAATGAAGTTTGGCTGAGGTAACAACAAATATAAGGTGGTAAATAATAATAAAGAAAAATATCAAACAAGAGGGCAGCTTGAGGTACGATTGATAATTTAATACAGTTTTTCTCATATTTCTTTATCTGAGGTTGTTTTTTTTAAGAGAAGTAACACTCAGGCAATAATGCCTATATTAAATGTGTTACTTCCTTCGGAAAGGGATAGGAGTAGATAAGACAGATGGTTAGTGTGATAGTAAAGCTTCGCTTCTGGCAACACTGCAATTGCACGTTATGATTATTTTTAGAACAGTAATGCAGCGCCTCTGGTGTTATTTAGGCGAATTAGTTTGGAGCTAAGCATAGCCAATTTATAATTATTTAACTTCGCCGGCGATTTATTTCTATGTGGTAATACCGGCGAAGGAGGATGCTGTGATATGCATTATTATAAAGAAAAATTAATACATATCAGAAAAATTGATGTTGCCACGGCTGAATATTGAACTCATGAACAAATTTTCTTGAACTACTATTAGTAGACAGAGAGAATAAAAGAACTTAAGCCTAATATTAACAATTCATTTACATGCCAATGTATAATGTATTAATTCTATATAACCATGTAAATTATAGATCCATTTTAACCGATGTTAATATAGTTATACTACTTTTAATAATATTAACAATATTATTATTACAAATATGAAAATATTAACAATGTTTGTTAAAACACGAAAGTTAGTCTAAACTTGAAAAAAAAAACAATTTAAAATTTAACTTTTCTTAAATAATAAGATGATTATGAACTATTTCAAGAAAGGTCTGAAGTTTTGCTCAACTTAAATACATTTAAGGCATTGAAAGAATATTTTTTTTTACAAATTAGGTGATTAATTTAAAAACGGGAAACATTTGGTTTTAGACATTAAAATATTAAAGATATGTCATTTCTTAACCTGTATATCGAATGTAGACTGCAAGCCATTGCGATCTTATTCATAAAAAATTATTTTGATAAATAAAAGTTTTATCAAACAAAATTTATATTAATATTTTGTTTTAAATATGTGTTATTTTTAAAATAATACTTTAATTTTTAAATAATATTATGAAATTTTTTCAAAATAACCTTTATTATCAAAAAAGATAGTGCACCATTTTCCCAATATCTTTTTATGAAGTAAAAAAATTTTAATGTTTTAGTACGACTTGAAAATAACATTTGATATTAGATTAAAAAAAACCGTTTGACAAATGAAAAATGATTTAAGTTCAAGTATTAAGTTTAAGAATCTGCTTATTTATGAAAAAGGGTTCAAAATTACGGTTGATATCAATTAAAGGCGAAACATGTTCCCAACAAACATCATTTGTTGGGTATAATAAAATTTGTCCGACATTCATAAGATTTTTGTCCGAGTTCTGGCTTTTAACAACAAATAGCTTTTTAAAATCAATGGCTATATATTATATGACACTAAAGATCCCCGTGGCGGAGCATGTCGTGGTTCAGCAATACTAATAAAGGCTCGTAATAAACATCATTTACTGTGTGATTTTTGTGAGGACTACCTTCAAGCAACAAACACCTGCATAGATTTCAAATAACGAGTGATTTTTTAAGAGCTTGAGAAATTTTTTTTTAAAAAAAACGCATAAAATTTGCAAAATCTCATCGGTTCTTTATTTGAAACGTTAGATTGGTCCATGACATTTACTTTTTGAAGATAATTTCATTTAAATGTTGACCGCGGCTGCGTCTTAGGTGGTCCATTCGGAAAGTCCAATTTTGGGCAACTTTTTCGAGCATTTCGGCCGGAATAGCCCGAATTTCTTCGGAAATGTTGTCTTCCAAAGCTGGAATAGTTACTGGCTTATTTCTGTAGACTTTAGACTTGACGTAGCCCCACAAAAAATAGTCTAAAGGCGTCAAATCGCATGATCTTGGTGGCCAACTTACCGGTCCATTTCTTGAGATGAATTGTTCTCCGAAGTTTTCCCTCAAAATGGCCATAGAATCGCGAGCTGTGTGGCATGTAGCGCCATCTTGTTGAAACCACATGTCACCCAAGTTCAGTTGTTCCATTTTTGGCAACAAAAAGTTTGTTAGCATCGAACGATAGCGATCGCCATTCACCGTAACGTTGCGTCCAACAGCATCTTTGAAAAAATACGGTCCAATGATTCCACCAGCGTACAAACCACAACAAACAGTGCATTTTTCGGGATGCATGGGCAGTTCTTGAACGGCTTCTGGTTGCTCTTCACTCCAAATGCGGCAATTTTGCTTATTTACGTAGCCATTCAACCAGAAATGAGCCTCATCGCTGAACAAAATTTGTCACATTTGAACATTTCGAACCAAACACTGATTTTGGTAATAAAATTCAATGATTTGCAAGCGTTGCTCGTTAGTAAGTCTATTCATGATGAAATGTCAAAGCATACTGAGCATCTTTCTCTTTGGCACCATGTCTGAAATCTCACGTGATCTGTCAAATACTAATGCATGAAAATCCTAACCTCAAAAAAATCACCCATTATAAGAGAGTCAATATAGTGACTTCTATAAATCGCTAGGTCCCTGTTTCATAGCATCAGGCGACTACATACGTTTTGGGATGAAGACTAATTACTCCAAAAGGTCGTGTATCATTTCAATAATGCGTCTGAATATGATATCGAGAGGACAACTCACCTATTGGCCCACTGATCGACAAAAAATACCTGATGTTGTTGATTTTGGCGTGGTTAAGGATATTCCGAGAGAAATGATTAAAGTTGGAGCGTCACTTGAATTATCCTCAGATTTTGCACCCACTCTTGTCTATATACAACCAACAAAATATCGTGACACCAACAACTAGCAAAAGCATTAATTGGTTGAAATATAGAAAGTTTCTCAGTACTCATTGTTCGGAAAACATACCGCTAAAATCACCAGAAGACATGGACGAGAGTCTAATTGATTTTCATCAAAACCTTAAATCAGCTGCCCAACATGCAACAGTAACAACCAGCTAGATACAATCAAATTTATTTTGTAGATGTCGAGCTGCTCTTCTCTGAAAAAAGAAAAATTCGAAGAGACTGGCAATCACACAACTGAACTCAAATCTAGACTTAAAGATTGAACGAAACGGCTAAGACAACTACTAGAATCTCGAAAAGTAGCATCTCCGAAAAATTACTTGGAAGACCTCGAAGCAACTGCACAATCAGATTATTCATTATGGCGTACATGTAGAAACCTTAAAAGACCAGTAGTGCGTAAGCCTCCTTTGCGAACTTCTTGTGGAGACTGGGCAAGAAATGATACCGAAAAAGGCAATTTATTTGTTGAACATTTGAGAAAGGCTTTCACTCCAAATATATGTACTGATATAGTTGAGTAGAGAATATTGCCGAAATACTCCTAAGATTTGAATTTAGCGATATTAAAATGCAATAACGTTGATAAAACAAGTAACAAGATGTTAGTTGAGTTGCGTCGTATAGGTCGCAGAATTATTATTTTTGTTTTTAATGCCATCTTACGTCTTGAGTACTTTCCCACAGAGTGGGAGGTGTCTTTAATTACTATGATTCCTAAACCAGGAAAAGACCTCACAAAAGTAGAATCATACAGACGTATAAGCCTTTCATCAAACATATTAAAGCTGTTTGAGATA
This sequence comes from Phasia obesa, assembly GCA_949628195.1. Classification (NCBI taxonomy): domain Eukaryota; kingdom Metazoa; phylum Arthropoda; class Insecta; order Diptera; family Tachinidae; genus Phasia; species Phasia obesa. The sequence goes on from OX451219.1 coordinate 71,364,860, forward strand.
ATATAATAACTAAGCTGAATCCAATTCTTAGCGCGAAAGGATATATTCCGAGCCATCAATTCGGCTTCAGAAAACAAGATAGTACGATCCTAAAAACACACATATTAGTAAATGTAATTAAAAAGACATTTGAAGAACAAAAATACTGTTCTGCACTTTTTATCGACGTTTCTCCAGCATTTTACAAGGTTTGGCGCGAAGGCCTAATATATAAGCTAAAGCTGAACTTACCCGAAATCCTTTATAAGCTCTTAAAAAATTATTTAACGAATAAAAAGTTTTTACTAAAAGAAGGAGATTTTTTAAGCTCGCCACAGCTCATTGAAGCCGGAGTTCCCCAAGGTAGTATTTTGGGACCAATTTTATATTTACTATACATATCAGATATACCAATTAGCATCAGAGTCTACACATCAACATTTGCAGATGAAACAGCTTTTTTAAATATTCATGAAAGCGCCCAAGTGGCGTCAAATCTTTTACAAGACCACATACTCATTTTGGAAAAATGGAGAATAAAGGTGAATGAACAAAAATGTACTCATATAACTTTCACACTGCGTAGGGGCTCTTGCCCTCCTATTCGCATAAATAAGCCAATGATACCGCAGCTGTCAGACGTCAAACTGATACATGTGTATACATCTTCACCGTCGCCTTACTTAGAAAAGTCACATAGATTTTAAGTTAACTCAAATGAAATTAAAAGCAGTACCAGTATATGGTTTTATTGGCAGAAACTCCTCCCTGAGCTTAGATTGTAAACTTCTTCTGTACAAATCGATCCTCAAACTGCCTCAACTAGCAATGTAGAAAAATTTCAAAGGCGCCAAAATAAGATTCTACGTATGATTACAGTTGCTCCTTGGAATATAAAAATTCGAACATCCACAAAGACCTAAACATACCATGAGTCAAAGCAGAAATAGCGAAACATGCAGTAACATATGTAAAAAAGCTTGAATCTCATCTAAACCCTTTGGCGCGTAACATACTAAGTGAACCTGGTTACATTCGACTAAAAAGAAGACATACAGTTTATTTTTTATTTTAGACTAAAGATATGAGTAATTATTGTTAGTTCAAAGATATTGAAGAAATAAATAATAAATGTAAAAAAAAAATAAAAAGAAGAGTTCTGGCTTAAAAATATATGAAGTGGTTGACACTTCTGATCTGACAGACATGTAGTGTGATATTATGTGTTTCTTGTAGATATTACTGACAACAGAATTCTAAATAAAAAGACATCTTAAAGAATGTCTAATGTAATTCGAGTCCTAGAATTTCCTCTGTACAAATTTCAGTTAATTGTTAAAGTAAAACTAAAATGTATAAAAGCCATTTGGTGAGCCTTTTGACATGTTCCTTAATTCCGGGTCAAATTTTGCATAATCCTTTACTGTAGAAAGTTTCAAAGCAGGTTTCGAGCAAATCAAGACCACAAGCCTTTAACAGCACAGCGAATATTCCGTATAGTCTACTAAAGCGCAACAAATTCTTATATAAAATTGTTAATTTTTTTTTTTAAAAACACTAAACAAAAGGAAAATAAAACAATTAAATTATGAAATCGCTCAGATCATCAGATCAATCTATGATCTATGACATGTTCATATTTGCAACAAATAAAATCTTCCGGCATGTTTATACGAAATCTATCAGAAAACTATCTATCCGAGCTACGTCCGAGCTGAAGTCAAAAATTTGTCCGAATTCTGTGATTAAGAGTTTTATTGGCTTGGATATTTACTCAAATGCATACAATACAATTTACTGTTTAAGTTCACACTCAACCCCAAAAGACTTTACAAACTTTTTAATTTTCCTGTTAAATGCACAATTATTTGCGTGCATTTTTTTCTTCTTTTCTTAACTATTATTATTGCATTTCTTTTTGTTCGTTTAATAAAAGCAAAAATACACAGAGTTAAGTAAAGTTTCAAAAACAATAAGTAAGAAACAATTTAATGCAATATAAAAAAAGTAGTTATGTGCGAAACTTTGTACATTTTAATTGTGTTGTTCGCACTAAATCCAAGGGGTTACAGACAATTTGTATTTTGTTATAAAAACAAATATCTTATTTAATATGTACAATGAAATCTCCCATAAGCGGAGTCTCGCGATATTTATTATTAGAGGTGTTCGCTTGTGAGAGAGGTGTTCGCTAATGAGAGAGGTACAATGTTGTAAATTTATTTGAGTGCAACAATGAATGTCGTCTCTAGCAAATTGCTTCAAACGGGTAAACTGTTTCAAAATAGGACCAGAAATGGGAATATTTTAATAAAATCCCATTTAGGCCCATTATTATAACGTGCCAATAACTAAAGTTAGAATTTTGTTGGAGCGATAAGTAGCTTTTCGTTATTATAACGAGGTTAATGCTCATTGCTATATAAAGTATGTGATAGTTAAAGGTTGTTTTTAGCTTTCTTTTAATAACGAAAAACTATTAATCGCTCCAACAAAAGCATAACTTTAGATATTGGCAAGTTATAATAATGGGCCTTAGTCTATTTCAGCACAACCCGCTCTAACAAACATTTCCTTTGTTTTTATTGATTTCTGCGGCCTGTATTGAATAATAAAACATAAGAGGAATATAATATCACGCATCGAATATTTTTTTCAAACTCTTTTATAACGGACTCGTTTATTATAATTGATAAACAATTTTTAGCTAGCAGATTTGATGGTTTATCGTCATTTGGACGATTTTGGGTCTTAAAAACGATGGGACCATATTTGTACTATTAAAGCAACCTTGAATTCAATAAAAATAAATATCTTGCTTGCCAAATTAATCCATTTAATATCATTTATGAAGAAAAATTTGGTTTTCTGCAGTTATAAAAGAATTTTCCTATTTTGTTGATGAAAGTGAAAGACAAGAGCTAGAAACTGAGTTCGGGCACTAAATTTTATCCTGATAAAAACATAAACTTATTGGATTTTTGAAAAAATATATCAGAAGTGCAAACGTTTTTGACTAAATTTATTACAAAAATGCTTCTTTTACCACATGCTTCAGCAAATGTGGAAGAGTATTTAGTCAATAAGACTAAAGTAAGAAATTCGTTGAAAAAATCATCTTTGAAACTTCCCAATAGGTAGGTTTAGCATTCAAGTCTCCCCCAACAATAAGACCTCCTCTAAAAGACAGGCCAAGGATGGAATCAAGATCGTCAAGCGCAAGTATAAAGAGATAATGATCAATACACTGCCATCAATCTTGTTTGTACTTACAGCAGTATTCTCGATACATCCAAGGTCAAAGTTAATTCTATTGGAACATAAACTGTCCCTTACAAGTGCGGTCGTCCTACTTCCACGTTCGTTCTTTCAATCTTGTTTAAAAGTCCTGTACCCTCTTAAATCCAATGTATGTCTGAGGGACAGTTTTTGCTTTACTGAAAGAACATCTGGCCGATGTTCTCTCAAAAATAAATTCAAGAAATGCCTTTGTGTCTTGACACGAGGGAATTAATGATAATAAATATACACTTAAATAAATAAGTCATCTTCCTGTAATGAAATTAACATCCCAAGTAAAGCCCGAAATTTCACGTCGTAATTTTTGAACGTCCTGTATTCATGCACAAACTCCTTGAACTTTCCTAAGCAATTTAGTAGACCACAGTCATAACGTATTGTGCTGAATTCGGCCCCATCAGAAGCATGATAAGCATACATTTATATAAGGCTTTGAAGGACCAGGATATAAAACTGGTCCTGCACTTCTAGCCGTCTTGTTAACCAGGGAAGAGCCGCCCGCCGCTGTTTTGGAATTAATTAGGATTTTTCTACTAGTCATTTTAGTAGTATTACTTTTCAATGCGAACTATCGCAAAAGTTGCACCCGCTTTAGGCAGTCTTTCAAGCTCGCCATGTGAACCTCATCATTACAATTAGCGGATCTTACTGGAAGGCCTATATTGTTTGTTGCTTGTCTTGTGATAGGAACTATTGAAAGAATTTCAACCCTATTTTTTTTTTCTTTAGGAGATATCTTCCATTTGGCAGGTCCATGATCCTCACTTCTTTAGCTTTCACTGCTTTCGCTGTCCGGGGTTCTTCCGGCATTCGTTTCAAGGCTTTTCTGTAGCCTTTTATGTTTTTCTTCAATGTAGGTAACTCTTTTGATGAGGAAGTCAATTCTTTCTTCACAACCTTCACAATCGGAGATACCAACCTTTAGGCTTTTTATTTTAATTGAGCATTAATTGAGCATTCCTCCATTTCAAATAAGATGTTTAAAGTATCTCTTTAAGGCTTGTTGCCTTATATCCTGTTTTACACGTTCTTTTACAATTGTTGTCTGCCGCAGGTACACACACAGTCGTGTTGGCTCTTATCCGATGGTGGTCTTACCACCGAGTACAAAGAAAGTGTAGACTAGCACCCCCTTGTGTATTACAACACACAATACGATACGCTGATGTGTGTAACAGCACCTTCATATATCGCACTAAAATAAATAGTAATTTATAGAACATGGCAAGTCTGGACCCATGTCCTAACCTCTTGTTGAGGGGGTTGGAGACCAATTATTTTTATATTATCACTTTCCTCTTTTTAACTCACGCACTGTTCAGCACTGATGTCTACACAAGACTTCGTTTACGCCACGTTTCAACTTTGATGTACGTTTTGAATAATGCATTTTAAAATTTTGTGTCCGAGTCTATTTATTAGAGTGTCCTGTTATGGGAAATCATTTTTTATGGAAAAACTAATGAACATGTTGGATCTGCAAAACTGTTTAGGAAAAATAATTTAGTTTTCTTTTCAAGACAGTAGTTAAACTTTTGTAAATATATTTGAGTTATTGATCACAAGAATGTGTTTTACAAAGCAAGAAACCTATATTCCTGCTTAAATTACATCATCTATGTTTTAAACAAATTATTGTATATTTATAAATATACAAAAAAGAAAAAAACTCAACTTGGGGCAATGACATAATTATGAATTGAAAATAGCTAAAGTTATAAAACATGAAGAAATTTTACTATAAAGATGTATAAACCTAAATACATAATACAAAGAAAAACCAAATAAAATAAAGGACGAGCAAAATCATTTGAGAGGAAGGCAGAGAATCAAACCCATCAACTAAAATGCAATTGGGATAACTTCCTTCAACTTAATATTCGAAAATTCAAGTTTGTTTATTAAGGGTTTTTTGCAAGCATTTTCCCAAAACTGATATAAAATCATTTTTTATTTTACGAGCAACACAATTCATAAATTCAAAAATATATGAACATAATAAGAAATTAAATATACTTATTATAAACGAGTATTTGTCTAGTTGATATCGTACTGGCCTATCTCTAAATTTAGTTCTAAAAAAATTCTACTACTTTCATAAAAAAGTAGCAAAGTACTTTAATCCTAAAAAAGTAGATTTATGAAGAAGTAAAAAGTAATTATACGACTATCTTTCAAAATCTATGAAACCTGACACAAAATTTTTAATTTTACAACAAATCAATGTAATGTAATCTGTGAAATAGTTCCATTGGTTACAAAAACCCAAGCCGCCATCGACACCGCGGCGAACATTCAGGAATGTACCGAACTGTTGTGGAACAGGGATGGTAAATTAAATTTTCAAATTGTACAAACCGGGTTTTTAAATTATAGTGGGTGATTTTTTTGAGGTTAGGATTTTCATGCATTAGTATTTGACAGATCACGTGAGATTTCAGACATGGTGCCAAAGAGAAAGATGCTCAGTATGCTTTGACATTTCATCATGAATAGACTTACTAACGAGCAACGCTTGCAAATCATTGAATTTTATTACGAAAATCAGTGTTCGGTTCGAAATGTTCAAATGTGACAAATTTTGTTCAGCGATGAGGCTCATTTCTGGTTGAATGGCTACGTAAATAAGCAAAATTGCCGCATTTGGAGTGAAGAGCAACCAGAAGCCGTTCAAGAACTGCCCATGCATCCCGAAAAATGCACTGTTTGGTGTGGTTTGTACGCTGGTGGAATCATTGGACCGTATTTTTTCAAAGATGCTGTTGGACGCAACGTTACGGTGAATGGCGATCGCTATCGTTCGATGCTAACAAACTTTTTGTTGCCAAAAATGGAACAACTGAACTTGGTTGATATGTGGTTTCAACAAGATGGCGCTACATGCCACACAGCTCACGATTCTATGGCCATTTTGAGGGAAAACTTCGGAGAACAATTCATCTCAAGAAATGGACCGGTAAGTTGGCCACCAAGATCATGCGATTTGACGCCTTTAGACTATTTTTTGTGGGGCTACGTCAAGTCTAAAGTCTACAGAAATAAGCCAGCAACTATTCCAGCTTTGGAAGACAACATTTCCGAAGAAATTCGGGCTATTCCGGCCGAAATGCTCGAAAAAGTTGCCCAAAATTGGACTTTCCGAATGGACCACCTAAGACGCAGCCGCGGTCAACATTTAAATGAAATTATCTTCAAAAAGTAAATGTCATGGACCAATCTAACGTTTCAAATAAAGAACCGATGAGATTTTGCAAATTTTATGCGTTTTTTTAAAAAAAAAATTTCTCAAGCTCTTAAAAAATCACTCGTTACTTTTTGGACTGAAATTGAATTTAAATTTATCTTTTTATCGGATGGCGAGTCATTCGACAATCATACTCATTTGTGTGCATAGATACGATAACAGTACTAGTAACTACTTAACTGATATAATTAATCTTAGCATGCAAGTTCTAAACTTATGTTAACACCAGCGTTCTGAAGTCTTCTGAGATTGTAATTAAAACAAAAAAGAAAAGACCTTTCATTTGCCAACGTGTTTCGGGATATCGCTCCATATCGCTGTCGACAAGGGTTGGATAATTAAAAACATCTTCTGCGTCTAAAAAGGTTTGGGTTAAAAAATAATTTAAGGTTTTGTATGCTTACCTATATGCATGTATTTTCGATAGATTCCTTATTATTTTCATTTCTTTCACTTTATTGACTACGTATTCCGATATATTTTAAGGAGAATTTTCATATTTTCTCTACAGGCAACTAAAATAAACTGCCATAGGACTTATTTCTAGGCTACATGGAATCCCGGCCTAAATTTAAGTACAGGGTGGGCCAAAAGAAACCAAGGGGTGTAAAAGTTTAATAACTTTTTTGTTTATTAACTTTTTTTTATTTTTTCTTTCAGATTATATAGACAACACTTGGAATTGTATTATTTAAACCAGAGATCAATTATTTTAACGCAAAGAGCATATCGCCGACATTATTGAAAATTTGATTATGAGTGATGAAGCTCATTTTCATTTGAATGGCTTTGTTAATAAGCAGAACTGTAGGTTCTGGGGTTCTGAAAATCCAAGAGCCATTCATCAACGCCAATTGCACCCCATCAGGTGTACAGTATGGTGTGGGATCACATCTGAAAATGTCATTGGGCCCTACTTCTTCGAGAATGAAGATGGAAGTGCTGTAACCGTAAATGGAGAGCGGTATCGGTTTATGATAGAAAATTTTTTACGTCCTGCTCTTGAAAACAGACCTGGTATGTGGTTTCAGCAGGACGGAGCCACTGCCCATACTGCCCGAGACACAATGGCACTTTTAAGACAAATTTTTGGAGAGCCCTTGGTTTCTTTTGGCCCACCCTGTATTTGAGTTATTTATTTGAAAGTTGAAAAGTTTTAATTACAATTGAGACAAAGTTTTTTAAACTTGACATTCCAAACTATCTGAAACATAAAGCTAGGAAAGCTTCTAAATTGTACCAAATAATTCACTGGTGTACCATCGTCAGGTTTAAAATCTACCAAAAATGTACCAACTTTACCAACCCTGTTGTGGAATGGTTTCGAATACTCTCGAATGTTCTGAATATAATGCCTTTATATAGAAATAAAAAAACTAATAGTGGTAGCTAATTATTTAATAATTAGAAAGTTACTACAAAATCAATTAATGGATTAAAAATATTTTTTATTGCTGAAAATTTGTTTTAGCCCTTTGTGACATAACGGATTATACCGAAAACTAGAGCCTATAAAATAATTTTACTCATAGGTTGAGAACTCTATCACTAGATGTATCCTTATTTACTCTAAAAAGCAATGGCGTAGAAATAATTGCATGTCGCCCTTTGCTATTATTCTCCTTTAAAACAAAAGAAAATAATAAAGTACCAAAAATGTTCGAAATTTACAAGCTCTTAAAAGTGGAATTTTAGCATAAAAAGCGTCTACATTAAAAAACAGCTAATGTTTGGTGACTTTATGTATAATATAATTAAAAATTCGCAAAACCTTTATATCTTGGTCCTTTCCTTTAGATCAAGTGTTGCACGAACTCATTCATATGTGTGTTTATGTTCTTTAATATGGCTGTATTAATTTACACGTTTAACATACAATGTTTACCATGTGGATGTAGCTTTCAGTCATGTCTAAAAACACGACATCTTATAAGGAAAACAACTCGATGTTTTTGTCAGTGTTTATTTATTCATACACTAAATAAGGAACAGCAGATCATCTACACACTCATATACATATTTAAGTATGTATATATAAATACATTTACGACAAGATGTTATTTCCTGTCGCCATTTTGTGTAAATTCTTAGTTACTACGAGTATATGCACAAATACACACTTTCTTGGCTTTTTTTTTTTATTTGTCTCTTCTCGCTAAAATATTTTTATTCTTGAGAAAGTATGTATATAGTGTTTATTGTGGAAATAGTTTGCCAATTCTCTTTACTATTTGTTCTTATTAGCAATATATATATTTTTAAAACGAATTGCTTTCCATAAGAGAAAAATATGACATTTGCTGAGTGATTTACGGAAATGAAATCATTTTCTATGAAGCAAGTTCAAGTTATATAAATTCCCTTTATTAAAGGGATGGCAAATGAAATTTTAAAATAGTACTAATAGGCTTTTAAAATTATTCATTTTGGACTTAAATTGTACTAAATACAATTTGTATGTTAAGTAGATTCTGGAGAATTACACTCATCTGTGTAAAGGGTCATCTGCGACTCGTGGATAAAATCAGAAGGCTGAACGACCCTATTTGTAAATAGGAGAGATCTGGCTTGGACTGGAGCAATCACGCGTTTTGAGTCTTTTTAAAATTGTAATGGAAGCACTGATATTTTTGTAATGATTTTAATGAAAAGGTTTAAACTGAAAATTTTGCTCCTTTTTTATTATTTATTTATTATTATCCTTACAGACCAATTATCCTTACAGACCAATAATAATAACAAAACATTAATATAACAAAATTAGTTAATAATATTTAAAAACAAAGTAATATTACGTTTTATAATATTAACATTTATAGAGAAATCAATAAAATTGTACAAGTCATTATAATTTTTACATAATCTTAATAGATCAGCATTTGCTTAATTTGTTTGAAAACATTTAAGGTAAAGTGGTGTAAAATTCCTAGTAGATCTGGAATTTACATTTAAGTTGATATTTTTCAGTAGGAATTCTGAATAAATTGAGCCGTTTATCAAATTTATTAAAAATGCTACATTGAGCACTAGTCGCCTGCTTTCTAATGTCTTCAAATTAATTAAAGTAAGTCTTACAGATTATGGGGAAAGATTCACATTTGCATTCCATGTTGTGTTACCTAGACAAAATAAAAGGAACTGTTTCTGAACAGATTCAATACAATTCTTTTGATAATCAGTATAGGGATCACATACAATAGATCCATACTCCAGAATAGGCCTCAGTAAGGATGTGTACAAACGTTTGGTTATTATAAGCTCTGTGAATTCCTTGGCCCAACGTTTTATAAGGCTACCACCACGAGCTTTATTTACCATCGTAGTAATATGCTTGTTAAAATTTAATTTACTATCCAAAAGAACGCTTAAATCCAGGAACTCCGTAACCAATAACCAAATAAGCTGATGACTACCCAAAGAAAATAGACCATTATCATTAGACGATCTTGAAAATTTTCACGTCATCTGCATACATTAAAACGTTACTGAAATTTATTACGCTCGGCAAATCAAAGTAAAAACAGAATAGGACCCAAGTGGCTTTCCTGAGGAACTCCAGATTTCACAACAATATTTTCAGAAGTGACATTGTTGAATGAAACACATTGTTTTCGACCTGTTAAGTATGGTTTTATCCAGTTCAAGCTTATTGGAGAGAATCCTATAAGATGGAGCTTCAGTAAAAGTAAAACACGATTAACTTTGTCAAAAGCTTTACTAAAATTAGTGTAGATAACATCAGTTGGTTGCTTATTATCAGAGTACCAAATGTACACTCACTGTCATTAAAGTATGAATGTGTACATTTTATTTTTTAGCTGTTTCTTCTCATACATGTGTGAGAGACTACGAAAATTTTTTTGTGTTTCCATTTATGAATGCGATAATTTATTTTTGTTTTCTTTCTGTTTAAAAGAAAATAAATGAGAAGATATTTCGTTTTTCACATTTGAGTGTTCATATTTGAATATTTACAATTTTGATAATTTTTCATAAATGAAAAGATCGTAGAAAAATATACGCTAAGCATTCACGTATATAAATGCACGCAAATATGTATGTATGTATGTATGTATGTATGTATGTATGTATGTATGTATGTATGTATGTATGTATGTATTTTGTAATGAGCAACTGCCGACGTATGCAGTAACAAAATGTTTTTTTATTTCTTTTGGAATTTATTGTAAAATTGTATTTTGAGTTAATATGTATGTTGTATGTATGTATGTGTTTTTAAATAACACGATAAATAACATTTAGAATACACTTACATACCAGACATGGGGGATTTTAATTACATTTCAATTACAATTACAGGTAATGTGTAATTGAAAATTTCCAATTACTAATTACAAGTAATTGTAATTGAAATCAGGGACAAAATCAATTACAATTACTTGTAATTTGTAATTGACAAATTTCAATTACAATTACTTGTAATTAGTAATTGGGAATTTTCAATTACTAATTGCATGTAAATGTAATTAAAAAAGTTCAATTACAAATTACAAGTAATTGTAATTCGGCAGTAATCATTACTTCGATTTGAACGAAATTCAATTATATTCCTAAAATTTTCAAGCTTATCTTAAATATGAATTTCTTGCGTTGCATGATCAACAGTATTATTCAAACGAGCAATACGAAAACTGCATTTATCTTCGATTACGGTGAACACCTTCATGAAGGTAATTATCGCATACAAAATTTTGAAAACTTTGCGGCCAAATATACATTTTTTCGTTTAATATTACTTCAGACTTGCGTGGTCTAAATTAGTTTCTAGATTACCTCAAAAACTATCCTACAATACTTTTTTACGGTCTAATACTCCCTTAACATCTTCATCACCAGTTGAAAGGTTATTTTTTTGTTCGCTAGTATTATTTTAACACTATGGCGACAAAGATTAACGGAGGAAAATTTTGAAAAAATGGTTTTGTTTAAAGCAAATAAGAATTTTTATTTATAAATAATAGGGTGCTAAAACTTTGCAAATTATGGTACATATATTATATAAATATACATGGAAATGTTTAATATTTAATTACATGTTATTCAAAGTTATGTGATTTTTTTAGTTTTTCCTTACTTCCGTTATATTATTAGTTTTACTGTGTTTTTGTTTTTAAATGTAACGCTAATTTATTTTATTGTTATTATTTTTTTAATTTATATGTAATTGATCATTTTTGTAATTAAATTTTTTTTGACAATAATTACAAAAAAAAACATTACTTAAAATTTTCAATTACATATAATTATAATTGAAATATTTCAATTACAAATTACAAGTAATTGTAATTGATTTTAGTCCCTGATTTCAATTACAATTACAAGTAATTAGTAATTGCATGTGTAATTAATTACAAAATGTAATTTATATCCCCCAAGTCTGATACATACATATGCAGAAGAACATTATGGATTTTCTTTTTTTTCCCTTCTACATGTAAGTACCTAAATATGATAAAAAAAGTTGATATGTACATACATATTCCATCGTAGGCTGAAAATTCTTTCATGTTCATTTATGATAAATTTTTAATGTTCATAAATGTACATATACATTTATGACAAAGGATATTAATGACAATACGCTAATTTATCACTTATCATGTATAAATGTTATTAAAAATAAATATAAAAGTTTAGATTTCTCATTTATGAAAATCATGAAGGATGATTTTTGAATGTTCATAAATGAAAAATTTTGAACCCTGCTTATTATTAAAGCCAATATTAACAATAGTTGTAAGTTGCAGAAGGTTAGTTGTTGTTGAGCGACCTTTCCTGAAACCATGTTGGTGATGCGATAATATATGTAGATGATATTTGGTGGCTAATATTATCCGTAATACATTTCTCAAATAGTTTTGGGATAGCACTGAGTTTAGTCATGCCTGGGTAGTTTGTATGAGTTTTTCCAATATTAAGGAAAGTAACTATGTTTTAGAGATTTGTTAAAAAGGATTTCAAGTGCAATAGCAATTGCATCTGCGCAATATTTTAATACAAAGGTAGGAATACCATCCGGTCCACTGTTGTACGACAGCTTAACGCTATTTATGTCTGATAAAATCTGTGATGTACAGATTGGAGAAAATTGTATCAGTTGGTTTTCAGCGATCAAATATGGATATGTACTTTCATTGTAAGGAATAAATAAATTACTTATTATTAAGTTGTTTCCAGATTCACTATTTAGATATTTCATAACATTTGGATAACCTGTTGTTTTTCGCTTAGAGTTAACGAATTTATAAAACGACTTAGGATTATTTTTTAAATTGTATTTAATGGTGTTTATATAATTTCTGTAAAGCAACGCTTTCATTGAAATGTAATCTATCTCGTACAGGTTTTAGATATACAAAAAAATATTCGATTTTTGCATATGCGATCGAGGATTAAATATATTCTAATTCCAGTTCTATAAGCCCTAGGAAGTTGTGTAATAGCTCATTTTAAAGGGGATTAACACGCTTCAATCATGAAAAACAAATTTTTACCAAATTTTTCTGAGAGTCGTAAAAAAAGTCTCAATAAAATCTAAATTATGGCGTTTTCTTTTCTGAAAAGAATGTGGCTTATTAACATGCAGGTAATACTTTTTATGGATCACCCAGCCCTTACAAAGTGTGACCTTTTTATGATTTTAAAAGAACACAAAAACAAACTGATTTTACATTTAACATTTATGTTTTTCTATGTGGCGTATAAAATAATATAATTATTCACATAAAAATCTAAATCCAAAATAAAATTCTTGCTTTCATTGAAAAACAATTATTATAAAAAAGGGCAATATCTCACCCTGAATAAAAGTTGTGTGTAAAAAATGTAGCACATTTACCTGGTTTTGGTGCGACATATTTACAAAAGTTGTTTGGCACTCTAAAATTTTTTGTAGAAAAGAACACGAAAATTTAATAATTGTAAAATAATGCAACATTTTTGTCAGAAAAGAAAACGCCATTAGTCATTTTGAATGCCTTGTTGATTTGACATGAAATTACCCAATAATAAAACTGAAATTTTGTAAACAAAATTTATTATGGATAATTAATTAAAAGGTTTCAAAAAATGTCATTATTTTTTAATGTGCATGAAATTTCGAAAAACTAAAAAAGATTTTTGTGGGTACATTATTTACATTTAGTCAATTCTTGAGTTAAGTGTGGGTTTACATATGTATGTTTAAAAGTAAATATTGAATTGGAAGAAAAGTTTGTCTTTTTTTTCGAACATGCCAGGGTTTCGCAACATTAAATATTTTAAAAAATTTAAAAGCAAAGGAAGATTTTAATTCAATTAAGATAATTAATGCAAGTTTTAGAACTAAAATAAAATAAACATTTCTGAATTGGAATCCTTGTGTTGAAGGCCATTTTAAATTTTGTAAAATTCAAAAGCCTTTGTTCTGTAAACAAAATCTTTTGTTCTTTAACTAAATAACAAAAACAATGTCAGTTTAAAGTTCAAATTGTTTTTCTCATAATCTTAAAATTTGATGAGGCGTATATTATGTGGGAAAATAAAAAGTATTCGTTCAACGAAATTTTATAATTGTTATTTATGGTATGAAATTTCATGAAGTTATTTATATGACTTTAGTCAGAAATATAAAAAGGTCTTGTAGTAAAAGAAAAGTAAAAATATGTTGTAGTCAAATTCATTTAAATTCTTATCATGTCGTTAAATATTATAACTTAATGCCAAATAATAAAAATAATTTGTTTTCAACTAATTACAAGACAAAAACAACGAACAGCAACCTTCACGAGTAGGTCACGGGTCTTTTATAGAATGACAGGATACAGTGAAACACAATGAAAAATATTTTTATTCTAATCTCCTAATTTTTTTTTTTAAACAAGCAGGAAAAATAATTTCAGTTTGTAGAACGAAAGTTTGTAAAGAGAAAACATTAACATTAAATAATTTATGCAAGATTAGGATTTTAAAAGCATTTTATCTGTGTTTGTATGTTTGTACCTTATAAAAAGCCAAATCCTGAGACCAATAAATTTTAAATGTTCGACCCGGCTTTTGAAGCCTCGGTAAGAAAATGTTTATCAGTTTTTTTCGATCAGAGCAGTGGTACACTTTCCACTGCCATTAAATGAAATACAATGAAATTATTATTTATCCTATATGCTATTAACTCTCTAAGTTGACATTGACTACTCTACAATCAAAGTAATTTTTTTAAGTTAAAGCTCTTCGGTATAGAATGGGGTGAAGAATTCATTCAATGTAATTATTAAACGCCCTTCATTTGGGGAACTACAATAGTTAGACTCTCCAAATTTAATATAGGTCATTTGGAGAATAAGAAGTGGTCTTAAATAAAAGCCTGGCGCTGCTCTGCGAATAAAGTGTCTTCTCAAGGAACAGCCTTAATTTATAGACGGGTTAAATGTGTACTACCTCTACTAATGTTCAATTATCTATATCAGAAGAGCTACAAAGCTGAGAGTATAGGAGAGGAAGCAAGGTAGCTTCTAACAAGAAAATATTTGTTCAAACCTTCGCATTAAATTTCTGTCACATGTATGTCTGTACATTTATATACATCGATATACATACATATGACTGCGCGAAATTAGTGCAACAACCTTAAATTGCTAGTTTCAGCTATTTGTTATTTTTAATTAAAAAACCTTCAACTTTTACTCAAATTACAATTTTTGTCATTACACTTTAAATTTAAATTAAATTTTTTGCTTATTTGTTTTGAAGTCATTACACTTTAAACTTAAATTACAATTTTTGTTTATTTGTTGAAGTCACTTTAAATTTTGATGAATTTGTATTTATGCTGTCTGTTAATATTTTTATTAGTCATCAATAAAATAGTATTTAAGAATTAATTTATATTAATAAAAAAAAAGAATTAATAAAATAATCAAACAAGGTGGTTGTTTGTAATTTGTTCTCGATTCAAACATATAACCAAGTTACAAGTGCTTGTGTTATTAGCTACCAACCAGGTTTAAGTGCTTGTGTTGGATGATTCACTCTTCTTGGAGCATCTCCTTGAAGAAAACAAACAAATTAAACATCGCCTTCTTGGTGCATTACCTAGAAGCGACCAACGGAGGTTAAGCAAACTAGGCTTAACCTAATTCAGCATTCAACTGAATTAAACATTTGGTGACACCGACGTGATTTCGACACGCAACCTTCTGATCCTTGCAAATTTATCAAGGACATTACAATGGCTACCGGAAATACCAACTCGATGGATCTGCTAGTAACTTCTCAACGAACTACAGGACAGCTGATCGAATCCATCATTCGGAATTTCAAAAAGGATTCCGCATCCAGAAAAACCGTCTCTTATTACGAAGAGCGAATCAGAAGACTAGACGATGCTTGGAACGAATTCGAGCTCACGGACAACAAAATCCGATGTCTAGATAAACACAATTATTTCACCGAAGGCTACTATCAACAAATTGAGGACCTCGTCACTAAATACAAAACAATATTTGAATCAGGCATGATTGAGGCATCAAAAACGTTTACATCGGGTGACTCTCAAGGTACTAAGGACGATCATGCAGCTCGAAAAGGGAGCGCCTTTCTGTCCACCCCAACAAATGCCGCAATAAGAAGACAAAAGGCCATGATTTCTTCACTGAGACGATTATTAGCTATGGACCCTACAGGAACCAATATGAAACTAAAAGAAAAACTGTGGGGCGAAATCCAAGAGCTACACTTCAAAATATGGGAATCCAATGACGATCCACTAAAGGAAGGCTACGATATGGACTCCTATGAAAATCTGGAGAAGCTGGTCATAGAAAACTTCCAGATATCTTCACCCACTCCAAATCAAGTTCCCGAACCTAATCAAAGTACTGTGCTACCGCTTCCAAAAGTAATAATTCCAAAATTCAATGGAGATTATCTAAAATGGAGCGCGTTTCATGATTTGTTCACGCAATTAGTGAACAATCAACCAATTCCTGCGGTACAAAAAATGTGGTACCTTAAGTCGAACTTGGGAGGCGAAGCTGAAAGACTAATCAGTCATCTTTCAGCGACAGCCGAAAACTACGCAACAGCGTGGAACCTACTGAAAGAACGGTACAATAATCAACGCGTTCTGGTATCCACAACAATACAACAGCTTTTGGATCAACCCAGTGCTGGATCATCGGCTGCTGCCATCAAACAACTGCATGACACAACTCAGGAATGTCTGCATGCACTTAATAATATGAGGATCGATACGACCTCATGGGACCCCATGCTACTTCATATACTGGTAAAAAAATTGGATCGAGGCACTCTCACTCTGTATGAGAGGACTATAAGTAATCCAAAGGAACTTCAAAGCCTCAAAGATTTCTTAACATTTCTCGAGAATCGCTTCCAATCCTTGGAAGCTACAAATCAAAAAGAGAAATCTACAAAGGCATACGTTTCCGCCACCTCAGCCAAACAGACACAAATCACATGCCCTTTTTGCAAAAATGGCGATCATCAGCTGCATCAGTGTCAAAACTTTCTAAAACTCTCACCAGCAAATCGACTGAATTTCGCTCAAAGAGAAAAACTGTGCGTAAACTGCTTAAGGTCAGGACATGCTGCAAGCACTTGCAAGTCAGGAGTGTGCAGGACATGCAAGCAAAAACACAACTCGCTGCTTCACCTAAAAATCAACCCTCAGCAACCAAAACAAGGATCATCAAGTGAAAGAAAATCTCAGACAAAATCAACATCTGCAATCACTTCACCTGAAAGAAATGAACACAATATCAATGAAGCAACAACAAGCTCTCCAGAAGCATCGTCAGTAGCAGCAGCAAGTGGTCAAATGTCCAATTCATACGTTCTTCTCAGTACAGCTTTAGTCAAACTCAAAACTGATGCAATTGAAATTGAATGTCGCGCCTTGCTTGATTCTGGATCACAAGTCAACTTGATCACCGAGCGGTTGGCAAATCGACTTAACATTGCTAAACAGGTGTCATCAGTTCATATCAATGGAATCGGCAATTCAAACACCAAAACGCAACATCGTGTCAATGTGGCACTGCATTCCCGAGTCAACAAGTTTTCAACTCGTCTGGAAGCACTTGTCCTTCCTCGAATCATAGCACCACAACCGTCACAATTCATAAACATTGACGAGTGGCCACTACCGAAAAATCTTGTTTTAGCTGACCCATCGTTTAATCAATCAAATAAAATTGATATACTTTTGGGTGCTGAACACTATCACCAATTACTCTCAATAGGACAAATAAAATTGTCTCCACAACTTCCTATCCTACAAAACACAGTTCTGGGCTGGGTTGTAGCAGGAAAAATAACAAAAGAACCCCTAGCAGACGCATATTGTGGCATATGTACTGAAGACGAAAGACTTGAAGCTTCCATCGCACGGCTTTGGGAGTTAGAGGAAGTTAAAACAACTAAAACCCTACTGTCAATAGCGGAGAGGCAATGTGAAGAGCACTTTGCACAAAATACAAGTAGAAACCATCAAGATCGTTTCATAGTAAGAATACCATTTCAACAAAACCCCGATACTTTAGGTGACTCACATGCCATTGCTTTTAATCGATTTCTCGCTCTCGAACGTCGGCTACAAAAGAATCCAGAATTAAAGAAAAGGTACACTGAATTCATGGATGAGTATGAATCAATGGGACATATGAAAAGGTTGGGAACAGAATCCATAAATTCCCCAAACTACTACATTCCACATCATTGCGTATTAAGGCCCGAAAGTTCAACCACTAAGCTCAGAGTAGTATTTGATGCATCGGCCAAAACCACATCAGGATATTCGCTAAATGATTTGATGTTCACGGGACCAACTGTGCAAGGAGAACTATTCTCCATACTCCTAAGGTTTCGAATGCCAAGATTTGTGTTCACTACTGACGTTGAAAAAATGTATAGACAGGTATTGATTGCCCCAGAGGATCGTAAATTTCAGCTAATAATTTGGAGAAAGGATACCACAAGGCCCATTGCATACTATCAACTCAATACAGTTACGTATGGCACAAGAGCAGCTCCATACTTAGCAACGAAATGTCTGGAGCAATTGGCTAAAGAAAATGAGATACATTATCCCCTTGCTTCTCAATTTCTCAAGGAAAATTTCTACGTAGATGATGGCTTGGGCGGCTCAAACAGCTTAGTAACCGCAATACATTTACAAAAACAACTCATGGAGATGATGAAGAAAGGTGGTTTTACTTTACGCAAATGGTGCGCAAATCATCCACAATTACTCTACAATATTCCACAAAGTGATTTGGAGGTGAACTTAGATTTTGAAAGCGTGGAAACTGATACCATCAAGACGCTAGGACTTGTTTGGCTGCCGAAGTCCGACAAACTGGGCATTAAAGTCAATCCTAGAGACATCAAGCGGATAACTAAACGAACCGTAACCTCATACCTTGCAAGAATATTCGACCCATTGGGAATTCTTTCTCCCATTATAGTAACGGCAAAAATGTTTATTCAGGAACTGTGGGAGCTAAAATTAGACTGGGATCAATCCTTGCCGGAATCACTGCACACTAAATGGCTCACATTTCGCACAGACTTGAATGTATTGAAAACGCTTCAAATACCCAGACACATTTTCAAAGGAGGAGTTCCAGAATCCCAACAACTACACATCTTCACTGACGCATCCGAGAAGGCTTATGGAGCTGCAGCTTATATCCGATCAGTGTTTAAAGATGGCACCATTATGGTACATTTACTTTGTGCCAAATCTCGCATAGCTCCACTCAAACGACAAACAATACCACGACTGGAACTATGCGCAGCTACACTTGGAGCCCAACTAGCCACCAGAATCAGATCTGATCTTAAATTTACCAGTCCAGTATGGTTTTGGACTGATTCGGAAATTGTACTCTCATGGATAAACTCATCATCAGCATCATTTAACACATTTGTAGCAAATCGAATTTCCGCAATCCAAGAAGAAACCCAGGCAGAACAGTGGCGTCACGTAAGCTCTAAATGCAATCCTGCAGATATATTATCTCGTGGAATGTCTTCAACGGCCCTTAAAGAATGTACTCTTTGGTTCTATGGTCCAATGTTTCTTCATGGCGTGGAAAATGTTTGGCCACCCAAGTTCAATATAAGCTCCAAAATTTCAACAAACCTAGAAAGAAAGACAAGGTCAATCGAATCACGAGCAATGACAACAAACGAACCTGATTTTGTTTACAAAATTAACCACAAAAATTCATTCCATCGTCTGCAGCGGATTATTGGATATGTTCTGCGCTTCATTACCCACACAAGAAGCCAAAAACAGATGCGGCAACCATCAAAATTATTAACTACAACGGAACTCAGCCAAGCACTGGTTCCTATTATTTCACAAATGCAACTTTCCGAATTCAAGGAAGAAATGAAGCAACTGAAGGAACACAAACCGTTACTTGGAACGAGCACCATCAAGAATTTAGCACCCTTTTTGGATGAAAGCGGACTAATTAGGGTTGGCGGCCGGCTCGATGCCTCCTCATTAGCATATGACTCAAAACATCAACTTCTCATTCCGTACAATGATTCCATTTCCAAACTGATATTCCAAATGATTCATGAAGACCACAAACATTGTGGGGCGCTCACGTTGTTAGGAATTGTTCGACAGCGCTTCTGGCCAATAAAAGGAAAAATTATGGCAAGATCCACAGTCCATCAATGCACTACATGCAGCAGAGCCAAGCCAGAGCTATTTCACCAAATAATGGGAAACCTACCATCAACACGTGTAACACCAGCCCGAGCATTTATTAATGCCGGAGTCGATTACTGCGGGCCAATTACTGTACATTACAAACTCAGGGGAAAACGACCGCACAAGGCCTACATTGCCGTATTTTGCTGCTTTGCCACAAAGGCAGTGCACTTGGAGCTGGTGAGCGATCTCACAACTGATGCATTTATAGGTGCACTCAAACGTTTCGTTTCCCGGCGGGGACATTGCCAAAATTTATATTGCGACAACGCTACAAATTTCGTCGGAGCGAAAAATAAATTGCCCGAACTTTCCACAATAATACATTCACCAGATGCTCAAGAAGCTATTACAAATGCCTGCAACAAAAAGGGTATTCAATTTAACTTCATTCCGCCAAGAGCTCCTCATTTTGGTGGCCTCTGGGAGGCAGCTGTTAAATCAGCAAAATACTACTTGGTAAGGACGATGGGGAACGCATCTTTAACTTATGAAGAACTCGAAACCATAGTTGTGGAAATTGAAGCAATATTGAATTCCAGACCCATTTCACCTATGTCGAATGACTCGAACGACATAGGCGCACTGACTCCTGGACATTTTCTAATTGGCGAACCCCTAATAGCTCAAATTGACGCCCAAGCGAAGCCCGCAAACCTTAAATTGGAAACGCGTTGGAAATTAGTTTCCCGTCTTAAGCATGAATTTTGGAAGAGATGGTCTCGAGATTATTTAAATGAACTTCAATGCCGTAACAAATGGCGAGAACAATCTAAAAATCTCAAACCAGGTACAATCGTCACTTTAAAAGAAGACAACGTTCCAGTCATGAAATGGCCATTGGGGCGCGTAATAAAAACGTATAAGGGACCCGACGATGTTGTACGAGTTGCAGACGTACAGACATCATCAGGCATTTTCAAACGGGCAGTTCAGTATCTAGCCCCACTTCCTAAGCTCAGTGACGAACCCGAAGAGGACGGGCAACAACCAGATCTAAAATTCAAAGAATCCAAGGCTAATCATGAAGGACTGGCTGAAAAACAATCACCTCAGTCAACATCGAATAGTATGCCACTCGCCAAAAAACAGCGGACTTTACCGGGCTCAATCATAACTACACTAATCACAATATTGCTTTCGATTCCATTAGTAGCCACAAATAAAATAGAAATAACGCAATTTGAACCCAACATCGGTCTCTACTTTGAAGGTATTGGCAACACCAGAATATCACGGTCAGAATGGAACATCATCTCCTACTACAATTTAAACCCATTTTGGCAAGAAATGGCTACATTCATACATGAAACAACAGCATTAACTCACCTATGCAATCTTCTTACCCAAAAGACTACTTGCTCAAACGTTCTCCAGGAAATTAATTTTAGCATAACAGACTTAAAGGATAAAAATCTCCTGCTCAAAAGAAGAGTCAAACGTGGCGCAATTAATGTTGTTGGTAATGTCGCTAATTCACTGTTCGGCATTCTAGACTCGGATTACGCCGAACAAATGACAATTACTATCAACACAGTCAACGAAAATGAAAACCATCTGAAGCAACTCCTAATGAATCAGACATCAATTGTTGATGCAACTTTAAATGTACTAAAACAAAATGAGGAGAATGTAAAACAAAAGTTCAGGAACGTAGACGACCAATTAACTAAAATCACATCCAGATTACACGAAACTGAAAACGAACAGTATCAAGCAAAGCTGTTTCGAATGTTTATGTTACGATCTGTTCAACTTTCCGTAACCTCATCAAGGTTACATAGGATTCAATCCGAAATTATAGCAGCATTAACGGATTCACACCATGGAAAAATAAGTCCAATGCTGTTGTCACCATCTCAACTTCAATCTGAGATAGTGCAAATAAGAAATCACCTTCCAACATCCCTAGAATTACCAGTAAGTAACGACAACATGTTGCAGCTGTACAAACTCATGAACGTAAAGGGAGGCGTGACCAAAGACCACGTCATTTTTCACATATCTATTCCGTTATGTGATCCAGAAACATTCGAACTTCTTAAACCACACCAAATTCCGGTTCTAACAAATGGCACAATGCTTGCCATAATGCCATGCGGTGACCTTCTCGCCGTAAATGCTCACAGAGATCAATATTTCATCTTGACAGAAAGGCAGTGGACCACATGTGCAACCATTAAAGAGAACGAATTCCTATGCCAACATATGCAATCAAAATACAAGGCAAACGCGAACAAATGCTTATGTGAACTTTCGCTTCTTAACCATAACATTCAAAAGGGATGTGACATTGGTCCTATTGCTGGCAGCACATTGCTAACACAATTGGAGTACAGCAATCAATGGCTATATACAATGCAGCAGCCTTCGCGAATAAGTTCAGTATGCGGACAAGAAAAATCTCAGCTAACCTTAAAAGGATCCGGTCTCCTAAAATTAGCATCAGATTGCACACTCAAATTTAACTCTATCATCATCAAGGGTCATCAAATCGTCTCAACATCTCTTCAAGCATCCTACATAAGAATGAGCAATTTCAGTGACATTATTTATCCTGTTGAAGTCCAGTTTGAGAAAGTCCAAAATAAAGTGTATGCTGATCAAATCAAAAACATCTCCGAGATACAGAGCACACTACATCAAAAGGTATCTGATGAACTACCATCACAAATCAAACACATACAATATCACCACGGAACCGTTGCTTATATCGCTCTCACTCTCGCAATCATAATCATCATGGCAGTTGCTTGGAAAAAGACACGCTGTAAATTGTTTAATTCAAATCAACAAACTCCACAGCCTGCGGCACGTCAACATATTCCAGCCCAAGAATTTGCGGTAACAGTCACATAATTTCAACATAAATATAGTACTGATAACACACACAAAGAAAGGTAATTTAAGGTTGTTCTGATTTGTAGTCTGTTGAGCATGGCTCAACGGCGGGGTGTATGTTCAAACCTTCGCATTAAATTTCTGTCACATGTATGTCTGTACATTTATATACATCGATATACATACATATGACTGCGCGAAATTAGTGCAACAACCTTAAATTGCTAGTTTCAGCTATTTGTTATTTTTAATTAAAAAACCTTCAACTTTTACTCAAATTACAATTTTTGTCATTACACTTTAAATTTAAATTAAATTTTTTGCTTATTTGTTTTGAAGTCATTACACTTTAAACTTAAATTACAATTTTTGTTTATTTGTTGAAGTCACTTTAAATTTTGATGAATTTGTATTTATGCTGTCTGTTAATATTTTTATTAGTCATCAATAAAATAGTATTTAAGAATTAATTTATATTAATAAAAAAAAAGAATTAATAAAATAATCAAACAAGGTGGTTGTTTGTAATTTGTTCTCGATTCAAACATATAACCAAGTTACAAGTGCTTGTGTTATTAGCTACCAACCAGGTTTAAGTGCTTGTGTTGGATGATTCACTCTTCTTGGAGCATCTCCTTGAAGAAAACAAACAAATTAAACATCGCCTTCTTGGTGCATTACCTAGAAGCGACCAACGGAGGTTAAGCAAACTAGGCTTAACCTAATTCAGCATTCAACTGAATTAAACAATATTTATTATCTATAAAATTATAAATATAAATTGAATTTTTATTATAAAACGTTATGTGTAATTAGCATAATATTAAATAATTAATATTTAAATTCCCAAAAATTTTATTAATAATTAAATATGCAACTGCTTGTGCAAACCTTGGCAACATTTGTTTTTTTTTCGATTCTCTTGCGAGAACAAAATTAACTTGTGTGTGCTTTTCATCACACCTTACGTCTGCATTCAGTGATGGCAAAAAACAAAAATCACAAAAACGTTTTTTAAAAAAACAATTAGGTAATCAATGAAATCAATAAGGAATTCCTTTTAGGTAGGCTAATGAAATCAATAAAAAATCCATTTTTTATACAAATAATAAGAAAACCTAATAGAATCAAAAAGTTTTTCTCTATGGATTTTTTTTTTTTTTTTTTTTTTGTCAAAAATGAGTAAAAAAATTGTGAATAACAAGTTTTCTTATTGATTTAATGGGATTTCCTTATTGATAAAATTAAAAAGATTTACCGCATGAAAATAATAAGGAATCCCTTTGAAAATATCTTCTTTTCTTTCTGCTTACCCCTTAGCCTAAAAACATTTCATAGAGAAAATCTCTTTGATTCTATTAGGCATTTTTGGCTCTGTGTAATTGTAATTATTATAAAAAAAACTTTGATTGCTTGTAATATTTCCTTATCGTAAAATAAACTTTTTGACGCAGAGGGTAGCAAAACAGAAATAGTTTAATATATTTAAAATAATAGAGTTTTAAAAATTTAATTTTATTCATTTTTTTAATGAAAGATATTTTTTTATAAAGAAAAATTCTTAAAATTACTTCGAAACAACCAGGATTTAAATATAGTTATTGGGATATTGAAATTTTAATTAAACGTTTTATATTTAAAATTCATTTGTAAAATGCCAATGTATGTACATTCCTTTAAGTAACGTTGAACCGTTAATGTTTATGTTCACATGTATGTATTTTAGATTCCAAAAAAGGACCAAAAACAAAACATTTTTTAGCATTTTCTCTACTTATTAACGCTACTATGAGTTTTTACTATTCAAGCAAGTAATGCAACCCAAAAAAAACTTTCCAACTTCGATCAAAATAATTGCAAAAACTTAAAAACAGTATTAAAGCTCTTGCAAGGAAAATAATATAGAAAATAAAAAATTAAAAATAGTCCTTGTAGGATATAATTTACACACAAAAAAAAGTAAAACCTCTATATTCTGTCGGGCTGAATCTAATAGTTAAACCCTTAACGATTTGCATAAATGTAGCTACTCAAATTATAAAATGAACATAGTGGTAAAAATTATTGTTATTTTAATTTGTTGGTGAATTTTCCTAATTAACTGTTTGTTTAAATCGCATTATTTTGTAAAATTTATGATTTTCGTAATTTTTTTTTCTAAAATATTAATTTGTTTTAGATACATATTTTGATGAGATTTTTTTCAAAAATTTGAGTTTTGTTAAAAACTTGATTTTTTGGTAAAATATAAACTTTTAGTGATTTTTTTGGTTTAATTTTGATATTTCTGTGACAATTCAATTTTTCATTGAACTTTCGACTTTCCTGCTAAGTTTTGTTTAAATTTTCGATTTTAGCGAATGAAACATTTATATTTATTTTTTTGGTAAATTGATGGTGAAAAAGTGACTTCGGTAAATCTAAAGTTTTAAGAGAACTTTCGTTTTTTGGCAATGCTTACAACCAACCAAACACCAGAGCAAAAATAATAATATTAAAAAACAACATAAACATGGGAGAAATGTGGTACCTGCTGTTTAATGCTTATATACCGTCGTTAATGGACAGTATTTCGTTTATCTTTTAATAACGACGTCTCAGAACCTACTTAAGTAAGTAATGTTAAACTCTACTGTGTGAAAACTTAACCAAAAACATTAGCATGTTGCTTGCCAAAACGTACATTTACCTGTTTTAACTTATGGATCTGAAGTATTTTCTGGTTGCGATTTTACAAGCAAGAATAAACTAAAAGTCGCGTACAACAATATTGCAAGATACATTTATGACCTTTCAAGGAGACACCATATATCAGACTTTTCGTACAAAATTTTTAATATTTCATTTGATAATCTTTTAAAATTTCGCACGCTACTCTTTTTACACAAAATCATATATACAAAACAAGCGGCTTATCTATTCAATAGATTAACTTTTTCGAGATCAAATAGGGGATACAAAATAATCTCCATCTCGTTAATGCCATTCGTCTCTGGAACGATCTTTCATCTCATGTTCAAATTATAAGCAATGCAAAGCACTTTAGATGCGCAATATTTACATACTTTGCTTAGCATATTGATAACATTAACACTAAGTTTTTAATTTTTACTTAATTTTTATAAATTATAATGTTAATAATTGCTTGAAATTAAATTATTGTATTCTTTCATTTACTTTTTTATTTTTAAGTAAACTTTGTGTATCTTTTACTATATGTATGTCATGCCTCTATCTACGCAGTACTATTATACATATAAGATTAAATCTTGTTGTACTGTACTTCCACTTGTAATAAATAAATAAATATACAAAAATAAAACTTATGAATCAGTTACTTAATTCCTCTAGCACAACTTTAGCCAATTTTAGAAAGAAATGTTTAGTGGGTATGTGTTCTCGTATAGACCCGTACAAAACAAAGATATAACATAACATGTATGGCCTACCACAAAAAACGTGCGATAAGAATTTATTGTAACGACGTTGTAAAATGTAATGAGCTTTTACACTTTAGTTTATGTACATTTACACACACATTATTGTATACAAACACAACTGTTTATATTAAAACATTTATACTAAGGACACTAAGGTTTGTTGTTTTCTGCCAGTAGCTACTATTTAAAATGTTTGGTTTTAGCCGTATGTTTGTGTGGCACGAGTATTAGCTAACGTTTAAGTTTTTGTGTGTTTGTAACAGTTTATTCTGCATACCAGGGTTGTCAGATTTATTTTCACCTATTTCGCCAAAATCGATGTGAAAAGTCGCCAAAACAGTTTTTTGTTAAAATTTGCCTCTGATATATACAATAGTTTTTAATTTTATAAATATTTTTAGAAAATCACAAAAAATAAATTTAATCGAAATAGCTAAAATTCACCAAAAATAGAAAAAATCGCCAAAATATTTATATGTATGTATATTTCTTTTTTTATTTAAAATGATTAGTAAAAACGAGAAAGCTAAATTTTTACTTAAAACAATGAAAATTAGTGGTTATTATAATAAATGGAGACCTGAAAATACCCATCCTTAAGGTATTTGTCACCGTGTACCTTTTAGAATATGTTTTATAGGAATTAAATTTATTCAACTTTAAAGATCAACAGATGTGTGTCACATGCCCTATTTCGATTCATAAAATTTTATTTAAAATATTTAGCAGTTAGTTTTGTTAGAATTCGTTATTGAAATTGATCTGGAATTGGTCCAGTAATTAGCAGCATATAATTTTAAAAAATCCTATTTTTCTTTAAAATTAATCACCTATTTTGTAAAAAATATTTCTTCAACTTAAAGAGAATAAGACAGACTAAGTCCACTTTGTATGTAAAAAAATAAGTATAAAAAATTCATTGGAATTACCAGCACATCAAGTTAAAAATTAATGTAGCTATACATAAGTACATAGTAAGTAGTATATTTGTGTACCTTCGGTGACACTTTTTTCATACAAACCAATGCTCCAAGGGCGTGGCATATTTTGCTCCCGCCCACTTTTTGTATTAACCAATCAGAAGAGAGCAATTGTCATTTATTTTCTATGTTAGTCAATCAAAGGAGAGAGAGATACAGATAGAGAGAGGAAGAGAGAGAGACAGATAGTGAAAGGAAGAGAGAGAGAGGAAGAGACAGGCTCTAGAGCTCCGCCCACTTTTATGAGAGATCATCAACAATTTTTGATAATTATGTTTCTTTATGTGTTTTTTGTAGTTTTGAGGGTTGATTTTGTATGTATGTATATGAGAAAATTCCAATTGGAATTTTTTGTGTGTTAAACACCTGCATTGGGAAATTGTGTATGATTTTAGGTAATGAGAATGATCGTTGACAATGGATATTTTTGTGGGTGTGTGTTTTAAGTTTTGAAGGTTGTTCAGGCTCTAGAGCTCCGCCCACTTTTATGAGAGATCATCAACAATTTTTGATAATTATGTTTCTTTATGTGTTTTTTGTAGTTTTGAGGGTTGATTTTGTATGTATGTATATGAGAAAATTCCAATTGGAATTTTTTGTGTGTTAAACACCTACATTGGGAAATTGTGTATGATTTTAGGTAATGAGAATGATCGTTGACAATGGATATTTTTGTGGGTGTGTGTTTTAAGTTTTGAAGGTTGTTTTTGGTTATAGTTAGAAGATTTTCTTTGTTTTTGGGGTTTTATACTACCTGGTTGTTTAAATTGATTAGTTTGGTGTGTGTATTTTTAAGACGTGATTAATATTAATGTAGCTGATTGCTTTTAGTTTTAGGGGTGGATTTAGTTTTTGATATTTGTATATTGTTAAAACTAAAATGAAGTTTGTGTCTCTTTTTTTCTTTTCTAAAAGGTGATTGGTGATGAGTAGTGGGTAGGGAAAATAATTATCATATATTTTATATTAGTGTGTATTAAAATTTGATTTTTCTGTTGCTTTCTATTTTACTTTGCTTTCTGAATGGGATTTTCTAATTGGAAAATAACTGATGTTAAAAAATATATTTTAAATTAGTTTTTGAAATATATTTACAAGATTTTTAAATTGGAAAATAATTGGTATTCCAAATGGTTTCTATATTCTTTTTATAATCAAATATGTCTCTCTTGAGATTACTAAGTACTTTTGAGTTTACAGTGTTTGCTTAAGGTGTTTTACTACCAATTTTTTAGTCAAACTAAATGTGCATTTATAATCTTTCAAGGACAATTTTTATGAGTAACAATAATTTTTCCAATGCTCAAAACACACCTTAGAAAAATTTAAGATTTCTCTGTAGGCAATAAGATAGTTAAAAAAAAAAAAAAAGTACAAATCCAAAAATGATGACCACCTACTTATTTCCTAAAAGAAAAAAAAACAAGAAACTATTTAAAATAGAAAGAAAAAAGATACACATAATTCATATTTATATATTTTTGTATTTCATTTATTATCCATTCGTAAATATAACCTATGGATTTTTACATCAGTCTTAATTTTATCTTTCATTTTTTGTCCAATTTCATAACAGAGCCGTGTCAATTCAATTTGTATGTCTTTTTCCTGTATCCCATTTATTTCACACAACTGAATATTCGTTTTGTTTAAAGCAGAGCAAGTCGGTATATAATACTCGTAGTAGAAATGAAGTATTTGTTTACGCAGAATACTGTTCCAACATAATATTGATGTTAAAAATATTCCAATTCGAGTTAATGATTTCCAAGTATCTGAATCAATTTTTATTTTATAAATTCCTTGTTTAACAACTAAATAACATACACCTCTTTTGTGATGAAAACTGTAATGCACGTCCGTATCAATTTCATTATCAATAAGATTTATTGAATTTAAAAAATCACTATGATTCAGCATGTTGTGGATATACTCCTTGTAGCTCATTAAATGTAACCACTCCTTTCTATCCAATCCAATAAACTGCTTTTGCTTATAATGCAGCCATACAATCGGTTTAAAGCCTAATGTTGTAGAAAATCCACATGAAATCTTTAATTTTAAATTAAGGAAGTATTCAAATTCAAACACAACATCATATAACTGAGACTTTCGTCTTTCACCATGCTGCAACAAATTTTTTAATCTATTCTCCATACTCATTGAAATTAAAACATAAACTGACGTTTGTTTCATACTTTAAATATCTTTATATTAAGAAAACATAATAAAACAGTATAACTTAAAATAAAAGTATTTAGTATATTTCCTCCAGTATAATCTCAAGTTCAGGTGTTACATTGGTAATTCGTATGTTGCTCGTTTTATTTCATAATAACCGGTAATATTTTTAAACATGAATAAACATGATAACAACGCTAATAATTATTATTTTATTTCTAATTGAAATCACATTAGTGTTAAAGAATAAAATGAAGAGCAGGTGTAATATTGATAGTTCAGTTTAAACTTAGCTAGCTATGTATGTAGCATATTTATTTCATAATAATCAATAATATTTTAATTTTTAAGCATGAACGATCATGATTTAATCAGACTACTAAGAATTAAATCTTTATTTTATGATAATAGTTTACACTGAATATATAAACATGAATGAGCATGATCATCCCATACGTAATTATTTCATTTCATATCCTAATCACGTAATGATTGAAGAAATGAAATGTGTGCAGGTGTTGTGTGTGTGTGTATTATAATTTAGAATTTGGTCCTTTTTTAATTCCTATACACATACATGCACATAGGTTACAAAACTAAGGAAGAACAAGTATTAGAAAATAGGAAGAAATAACACACAAAAGAAAAAAGAAGGTAGAAATAAAAACAAGACATTTGATTTTTGTGGGTTTTAAAAGGAATAATATTTTTAAAATAAATAAATAAATATCTCTGGTACCAAGAATTTGGGTATCATTTACACACACACATTAACCAATGAATTCATTCACAATGTTGTTTTTTTTCCTGTTGTGCTGTTCATCATAAAAATTAAGAGTTTAATATAGATTCATCATAAATAACCAATTATATTTTATTACCTATTTTATTATAATCTCCAAAAAAAAAAAAAACCAAGATAGTGAATATTTTCATTTTTATACGATATATTTTTATTTTTTAGTATTTTTTTTTATAAATATTTACATAAGACATTTTATTACAAAATTTCGTATGAAAAATTATTAATAATATATTATAAAATAAAAAATGAATAAAATAAAATTTAGTATATTTATTTAATTTTCTTTAACATTGAATATCTTATTATATAGATCTATTATATTTAACACATTAGTTTTTCTAATGTGAAAGTAAGTACACCTACATGTGTCTGGACCTTCCATACAGCTTTCGGTGTACCAAGGGCAACATGCGAAATGACCTCGATTGACATCCTCTTCTCCATCTCCCACACCATATTCCTTATTTTCTTCCAGCATTGAAATAAAAAAATCCACGGCCTCTTTATGTTCATATAACAAAATTTCTTTAAAGTTATTTAAGAAATTTTCAATTGTTATACAAAGTGGGGTCATATTGATTCTTTCTTCGTTTCTTCGTTTCGCTCGATGGTACTTTGGTGAGTAATAGATATTTACGATTTTTATGCATAAGTTGGGTGCATGAAAATTTTCAATAGATTTTTTATATTACACCATATTTCTTTACAACGAATGTTGTTATCTCTTTCACTCCCTCACTTTAACATTTGTGTTTTAATTTCTAAAGAATTGATGTAATAATTTACTCCACCTTTACCTTTTCTTTCTTTTACTTCTACAAGATCCAATATTACGGTTAGATTTTATTTCAATATTGAATTTGACTATCTCTTTTCCTCATATTCATACCTATGATTTTTATCAATTTTATTTAAAGATAAATAGGTGGAAATATTTTTAGAGTATTATAATAAAAAAAGAAGTCAAGCTGTTAAGTTAAAAAAAAAAATGGATTCCACCAAAAATTTAATTAAAAAATTTAATGGTCTTAATAATAAAACGATGATACACATCAAGGATCTCAAAATTTCATCCAAATACCCAATCATAAATGCAAAACGGGTGACAACCAAATATGGTACTTGTCTGCAGATTGAGCTGGACAACAACATCATGTTTTTACCAAACCGATACAATTCACTCACCGATGAGGAGGTTAACGCGTTGTGTACTGGAATATATTGCGTGTACAGAGAGGGAGAGAAAAATTTATTTTTAAATACCTTCGATGAGGTTGTGCAATTTATACCTAATGCACAGTATCCCATCTGGGAATAAATTTTTAAAATATTTAATCAAATAAAAATTATATAATAAACCAAGCAAAATAAAATATACACATAGTTTCAAAGATTTAATTTTTTGTCGTTTAATTTATTTCCATTTCGTTATTTCATACAGAAATTTGAGACATAAATGACCACAGTTAAATGTATTATACTTCTGATATTGATTGTAGTTGTATTTTATATTTTTTCCTAAATATTTAACTAATTCTAATGGAGGATGTAAATTTCCAAAGCTGTCGAAATATTCTTTTTGCTGATTGTTTTTGTAATATGCCACCCAGTGTGTTCCAGGTCCTGATGATAAATCTAAATTGATGATACCACATTCTCTTTTCCTCGGTCGTTTTGGTAGTGTATCCAACATAAATACTCCTCTAAAGTGTGAAATATTGGTTGAAAATTTTCTCAAGTCGACATCCGTTAATGGTCTATCAGGTAGCATTTTTAAAAGTTTTTTGGATTTTTATCGTAAACCAATCCATATCCCTTCTTATATGGTTTTAGGTAAAGACCCTTCCCCATTGCTACAGGTTCCATAATTTTATTATGTCTTGTTGCCTCATCAAGTTGATGTTTGGCATTCCTTGCAGCATTTACAGCTTTTGCTATAGCAGCACCTCCACTCGCTAGGCTTCCAATTGCACTCAAGGCAGTAAGAATTGGAATTATAGGTAATACCCCACCAATTTTTGGGACATTAATTATACGTGGTACAATAACTTGAGACTTTTTCCCCTTAAACGATCTGTTAATAGCTTTACGAGCAATCTTAATAGCAGAATTAATATCTTCAGGTTTTTCCTTTTTTATTATTTTTGTTGCATTTTTTATTGATGTAATGAAAAGCTTTCTTCCATTTGAATTATTTCTTTTTGAAGGTTTTACACACGCCTTTTTTTTCATCCCCAAACCAAATTTGGTTTTAGCTTTCATCGTGTTAGTAACTAAATATGCAAACGATTTCTCGGCAAGACTACTGTCTTTTGACCAAACTCTTTCCCAAGCTTTATGTTCAAGAATTTTATCCGCTTGATGTCTTTTCTTTATATCCTTACTTTTGGAATAAGCTATATCGTGATCCTTACAAGCAACATCCAAAGGGTTTATTCCTCTGTCACCTCGATCTAGACGTTTCTTTAGTTTCGTTCCAGGTCCACAATATTGATAGCCAGGAAGATGAATTTCAACAGGCAAGGAGTTTATTATATTATCTACTAAACCTTCTCCAATGAATGTTTTGTTATAATTAACTTCCTGGTTATATAGTATAACCATTTTATTCTATAGTAAGTACTAAAATAAAACATTTTTTTTTTATTACATTCAGTTATAAAAATGCGTTTAGTTAAACAACATAAACAAATTTTTGTTCGCAATATTGATACTTCTTCGAGTGTCAACCCCAAAACAAGACATAGTTCCTTATTACCTAATACTATTCGCGCGCTTATAGTTGGTCCTTCAAACTGTGGAAAGACTAATGTTATGATAAGCTTGTTAGAAAGTCCTAATGGTCTTAAATTTAAAAACATCTACTTATATTCAAAGTCACTATACCAACCAAAGTATGAATACTTGAGGAAGCTAATATACCCAATTAGAGGGATGGGATATTACACGTTTTCAGATAATGAAGTTGTAATATCTCCCAATGAAGCTAAAAGCAACTCAATAATGATTTTTGATGATGTTGCGTGTGAGAAGCAGAATAACATACGCGCATTTTTTTTGCATGGGTCGACATAAAAATGTTGATTCTTTTTATTTATGTCAAACTTATACAAGAATTCCTAAGCATTTGATTAGAGACAATGCTAATGTTATTATAATGTTTAAACAAGATGAAACAAACATGAAACATGTTTATAGAGATCATGTTTCGAGTGACATGGATTTTAAGAAGTTTCATGAAATTTGTCAAGAATGTTGGAAGGATAAATTTGGATTTTTGATGATAAGTAAAGATGACGAAATAAATAATGGGCGCTACAGAAAGCTATTTGACTATTTCATAACAATATAAAGTACTTCAATCAGCACATATATTTTAGTGCTAAACCTAGTTTTAAACATACTATAACAACTTTTTTAGTGAAATAACCTATCTCACTCTATAAATTTGGTTTATTTTTTGTTGTGTTTTATCAACTTATTTATAAAACTACATAGAAGAGCTAAATGAAAATGGATGAAAAAGTTTTAAAGGAATTGATAAGGACAAGAAATGTATTAAAGAAAAAGTTACGCAGTATCAAAATTGATGACGTAGATACACAAGAACAACTTAAAGATACATTTAAACCTATAACAGAACCCCTAAAAACAATTATTAATACTCATATCTCTAACTCTAAAAAAATACCTAAAACAGAAAACAATGAATTTCAAACAGAAAATAAAAATATTAGAAGATTACCCTTTAACAAGTCACAATTCAATTTAGAGACAAGTACCCCAAAGAAAGTTATAGAAGAAACATCATTTAAGAAAGGGATATCATTTGATGCTATTCATGATGATAATGGTGATGATGATGATTTTTACTCTCAGTCTGAAACTATAGAGAATTCAAATAGTGAAGAGTCTTACAATGACTTATCAATTTTGGAAAATAGAAATGAGTTAGATACTCTATATGGTCCTCATAAGGGTCTTAATAATGAATGGAAATTTGGTGACAGCAACATCAAAATAAGTAAAGATAAAATTGAAATTGGAAATCAAATATGGGCTCTAACACCAGGTTTGTTCTCCTTAATGTTTCACAAAACACCAGAAAACTATGACAAATCTGAACTAGAAATCTACAAAAATATACTAATCAACACTAATGCTCACAGGAGAGACTACAAATCTGCTGGTCCAATTAAAGGAACGAGAGCATATAAGTACAAACATATTATTGGAAAATTGTTTAAAGAAAAAAGCGAGAGTAGTTTGGCAATACCATCACCAATTTCAAGAAAGGGTAATTACACGGGAAATGGTTTGATGAACCTAAACTCTCATAAACCAAACTATATATATTGGGATGATCCAAATGAGTTGGTAGATCGACTTAGACTATTACTCGCATCGCAAGGTGCAGGCCACACTAATCATAACAACGAGATTGTATCAATTATTGAAGAATTGTATGAAGCAAATATAATTGAAAAATAGTCTAATAGAATCATGTCCATCGATAAATTCGGACACTACCTCAATGATACAAGCGATAATATTTCAATGAAAAATGTATCTAAAGTGTTGGGGTTTTTTATGGATACAACTAACAACATTGACGTACAAAGCAAGAGGATTAAAAATGTGGCGAATGCTTTGGAAGACAGTGACGCTATCAATAAAATGTTTTTGCAATCTCAAATTACAAAATCTGGAGAAGAAATAGTTATACATTTAAAAGGAGTTATTGATGAAATTCATGAGAAAATTAATGATATAAAATTACTTTTTGATAAACAAATTGAAAAGTTAAGTAAACAAATTTATGAAGTACAAAATCATACATTCATATCAATGAACGAAAGTGAAGAAATAAATAATACCTTGAAGAATTACGAATACGAATCTATATAAAATACTAATGAGAAGAATATAAATTCCTAGGGATATGGTTATATCAGTTGCTTTAAATGTATCAACTGAAAACAATCCAATTCGAAAATAATGACAAGCTTAAAAAGAGACTTAGTAAATGAGCTACATAAACAAGCAAGAAAAAATTTTAGACGTCGAAGAGTTGTGATGAAGGGTATAGATGATCTTTGGCAAGCAGATTTAGTTGAAATGGGGAACTATGCCTTATATAATAAAAATTATAGATATCTGCTAACTGTAATTGATACATTCTCAAAATATGCTTGGGCTGCACCACTTAAAAATAAAACTGCACTAGAGGTGACGCAAGTTATGAGAGGAATCTTCAAATTGGGTCGGATACCGAAAAACTTGCAGACCGATGATGGCAAAGAATTTTTCAATAAACATTTTGCAAATCTTATGAATGAATATAATATTAATCACTACTCAACGTTTAGTAGAATGAAAGCGTCAATAGTAGAACGATTTAATCGAACATTAAAAGGAATGATGTGGAAAGAATTTAGTTTTAATGGTTCATATTATTGGCTTGGTATCTACAAGGATTTAATCGATACATATAATAGAAAAGTACACAGCACTATTAAAATGCCCCCAATTAAAGTCAATTCTACAAATGAATATAAATTATTAAATACAGCCTACAACCACATAAAAATTTACAAAGTATCTAAATTTAATGTAGGAGATTATGTACGCATTAGTAAATATAAACACATTTTTGAAAAGGGGTATACCCCAAATTGGACAACCGAAATTTTTAAAATTAAAACAGTTAAAAATACATATCCAACAACATACCTATTGGAAGACTATCGAGGAAATCCTATTAAAGGTGGATTCTATGATGAAGAACTTACCAAAACTCAATTTTCCGATATATTTCTAGTTGAAAAAGTTCTTAAAACTAGAGGAGAGAAAGCATATGTAAAATGGTTGGGATTTTCAAATCAACACAATTCTTGGATTAATAAAAATGAAATATTGTAATTTTAAGAAAAATAAAAATAAAAAAAAAAAAATGTATTTAGTAAGTTTTTATATCCAAAATAGAAAAAATAAAACGAATAAATAAACCAGTATTGTGCCAAGTTTTCTTTATTTACATTTTAAATGTCATAATGTCAATAACGTTAAGTTTGAACTCTACGTCATCGGAGCTAACAGCTAATTACTTTCCTCCAATTTGTTTGAATGGGGATTATGAGTGTGCTTTAACTGACTTTCATTCCTACAACAGTATATCAAATGTGGACATATATAACAATCATTTTCATATAGGTGATCATCTAATTGAAATACCAATTGGATCTTATGAGTTAAATGATATAGCTGATTACATTAAAGAACAATACAAAAGTCATAGTTCAGAAAATGAAATTGATATAGAAGCTAAAAACACCACGATGCAAGTTAGAATTAGAAGCTCGAAAGAGCATATATATTTTAATAAGAGCAATACTATTGGAAAACTTTTAGGATTCAATAAAAAAGTTTTACATGCTAATGAGGATCACTACTCAGATCTTCCAGTTAACATATTCAAAGTCAATCTCTTGCGAATTGAGTGTAATATAGTAGCAAATACTTATATGAATACTTGTCCATCACATACACTACATGAGTTTGGGATTAACGTACCACCAGGGTATAAAATTGATGAGAATCCGAGAAATCTTATTTATTTACCAGTGAACTGCCGAGAGATAAGCTCACTAACTTTACGTGTAGTTGATCAGCACGGAGATTTAATTAATTTCCGAAAAGAGCAAATCACAATTCGAATACATTTAAGGGCGACTAAATAATGATAATATACAAAAACAAAATAACATACGCACCTAAAATATTCTTGCAACCTAAATCTCAATTAAAGAGGTCATTACAACGAAGCAATCTATCTCAAGCGAATAAAAATTTTCTTAGGTCTCTGAAATTTATATTGAAAAAATAATGTCTTCAATATTAGATGTTCTTGATAAACCCTTATCGGATGAAAGTATAATTAGAAAGGATTACCACACATATACACCATACCTACAATCTTATAATAATAATGATGAAATCCGCATTTCAATACAAAATCAAGATTTATATATTCTACCTAGTGAAAGTTTTATATACGTAGAAGGCTGTATTGTAGATGATAACAATAAAAAATTTGAATCTTCTTCATCCAATTTTAAGGTTAAAAATAATTTTGTTGCATATCTCTTTGATGAAATTCGATATGAACTTAATGGTATTGAAATTGATCATACAAGGCATTTGGGGACTTCAAGTACAATAAAAAATTTAGTTTCTTTATCACCAACAGAAAGCATTGGCATGCACAATGCTGGATGGAACAAAATTGATAATGTTAACCTTATAAATGGTTATTTTAATTTCTATGTGCCTCTTAAAATTCTTCTAGGATTTGCTGAAGACTATAATAAAATCATATTAAATGGTAAACATGAGTTAATTCTTTTGCGCAACAAGAATGATGGAGATCTTTTGTATTCAAGTGTTTCCACTGACAAAGCCAAATTGAGAATTTCAAATATTTCATGGAGAATTCCCCATGTACAACTATCCGATCTAAGTAAATTGAATATGATTAAATTAATTAATGCTGGTGCTTCTATACCCATGGCATTTCGTAGTTGGGATTGTCATATTAATCCACAACTCAATGTAGGAACTAGTCATATTTGGAATGTTAAAATGGCTGCAAATAGAGAACGCCCCCGTTTCATTCTAATTGCTTTTCAACATGAAAATAAATTTGTACATTGTGATTTAACTAATTTGAAAGTGCATTTAAATTCAGAATCATATCCTTACGATGATCTAAATATAAAATTTAAAAATGAACGTTATGCTGTTTTATATGATATGTATCTAAGATTTCAACAAAACTACTACTTTAAGGAACCCCAACCACTTCTCACATCACAAGAGTTCAAAAACCAAGCACCAATAATAGTAATAGATGTCAGTTATCAAAACGAATCTATCGGTAGCGGACCTATTGATATAAAAATTGAATTTGAAACCGCTACTAACATTCCTGCTAATACATCAGCTTACTGTATTCTCATTCACGATCGCATAATAGAATATATACCATTAAAAGGACAAGTTCGTAAAGTTTTGTAAATTGTAAAATATGAGAGATAATATAATTTTCGTCGACTTGCAAGGTTTTAAGGATAACTATAATAGATTCATTGCAAAGGAAATAGCAATTGTTTTCAATTCTAAGGAACACAACAATTTCATCATAAAATCACCATTCGATTTTAAATACTTATCAGCAAAAAAGCAGCAAGAAGCGAATTGGTTAATAAGAAATTACCATCATCTGAATTGGAATGATGGATCAGTATCTTTCGGGAGTGTATGCAAATTTCTAAAAGATAATGTAAAATATTCGAAAATCTATATTAAGGGTGAAGAAAAAAGAAAGTGGTTAGAAAAAATGCTACAAAAAAGAGTTTTTAATATTGAAGATACTGGGTGTAAAAGCTTCAAACAGATGGCATTAAATTATCCAGAATATCATTATTGCAGTTATCACAGCTATGGTGTTTGTGCTTTAAGGAATGCTCTTTTACTTGAAAAAAGAAAATTTACATTAAAATAAAAACACATGTCCTTTATTTGTTTGTAAAATATACATAATTTTATTTATAAGCATATACATATATATATATATATATAAAGGTTTTTATTTGTATATTATAAGAAATAATGAACTTATAAATAGAATATTTACATATCATGTGCTTAATGCTATTTCTTATAACTAAAGTTAAATAAATAAAATATATATTAAAAACAAAAAAAAAACTTCCTATTAATAGTAAAAAATAAATTAATAAACTTACAGTAAAACAATATTTTTTATTTACATATCAAATTACAATTGGCGAAAGATAAAATTAAGACTGATGTAAAAATCCATAGGTTATATTTACGAATGGATAATAAATGAAATACAAAAATATATAAATATGAATTATGTGTATCTTTTTTCTTTCTATTTTAAATAGTTTCATGTTTTTTTTTTCTTTTAGGAAATAAGTAGGTGGTCATCATTTTTGGATTTGTACTTTTTTTTTTTTTAACTATCTTATTGCCTACAGAGAAATCTTAAATTTTTCTAAGGTGTGTTTTGAGCATTGGAAAAATTATTGTTACTCATAAAAATTGTCCTTGAAAGATTATAAATGCACATTTAGTTTGACTAAAAAATTGGTAGTAAAACACCTTAAGCAAACACTGTAAACTCAAAAGTACTTAGTAATCTCAAGAGAGACATATTTGGTTATAAAAAGAATATAGAAACCATTTGGAATACCAATTATTTTCCAATTTAAAAATCTTGTAAATATATTTCAAAAACCAATTTAAAATATATTTTTTAACATCAGTTATTTTCCAATTAGAAAATCCCATTCAGAAAGCAAAGTAAAATAGAAAGCAACAGAAAAATCAAATTTTAATACACACTAATATAAAATATATGATAATTATTTTCCCTACCCACTACTCATCACCAATCACCTTTTAGAAAAGAAAAAAAGAGACACAAACTTCATTTTAGTTTTAACAATATACAAATATCAAAAACTAAATCCACCCCTAAAACTAAAAGCAATCAGCTACATTAATATTAATCACGTCTTAAAAACACACACACCAAACTAATCAATTTAAACAACCAGGTAGTATAAAACCCCAAAAACAAAGAAAATCTTCTAACTATAACCAAAAACAACCTTCAAAACTTAAAACACACACCCACAAAAATATCCATTGTCAATGATCATTCTCATTACCTAAAATCATACACAATTTCCCAATGTAGGTGTTTAACACACAAAAAATTCCAATTGGAATTTTCTCATATACATACATACAAAATCAACCCTCAAAACTACAAAAAACACATAAAGAAACATAATTATCAAAAATTGTTGATGATCTCTCATAAAAGTGGGCGGAGCTCTAGAGCCTGAACAACCTTCAAAACTTAAAACACACACCCACAAAAATATCCATTGTCAACGATCATTCTCATTACCTAAAATCATACACAATTTCCCAATGCAGGTGTTTAACACACAAAAAATTCCAATTGGAATTTTCTCATATACATACATACAAAATCAACCCTCAAAACTACAAAAAACACATAAAGAAACATAATTATCAAAAATTGTTGATGATCTCTCATAAAAGTGGGCGGAGCTCTAGAGCCTGTCTTTTCCTCTCTCTCTCTCTTCCTCTCACTATCTGTCTCTCTCTCTCTTCCTCTCTCTATCTGTATCTCTCTCTCCTTTGATTGACTAACATAGAAAATAAATGACAATTGCTCTCTTCTGATTGGTTAATACAAAAAGTGGGCGGGAGCAAAATATGCCACGCCCTTGGAGCATTGGTTTGTATGAAAAAAGTGTCACCGAAGGTACACAAATATACTACTATAGTATATAATAATTTTATAATCTTTCTGAAACAAAAGTTTTCAATTCTAGTTGATAAGCATCTAAGGGTATGTTAGGATTTATAAAAATCTTTGAAACCAAGGAATTTTGTTATGATAAGAAATTGCAGAAGTTTAAAATGAAAAGATGTCCGTAAACTTTAAATAAAGTTTTCAGAAGTAAAATCATCTTTAAATATGAAAATGGAAAGATGTACGTGAACTTTAAAAAAATTTATATCTCCCGGTTTGCATAAATAAAATCATATTTAAATATGAAAACTAATTTACTTTTAAAACTTCAATTTCTTTGTTATCCATTTTGATATTCCTTAATTCAGTTTCTAATGTTTGGCAAAAGACAGTGAAAAAATCGCCAACAATATATCCAACAATTTTAAAAATCGCCAAAAAGTCTCCATATCGCCAAATCCAAAATTTGATCGCCAAATAAGATTGAAAATCGCCACGTTTGGCGATAAATCGCCATACCTGACAACCCTGCTACATACCAACGACCACAAACAAATTTTGATAAATATGAGTATTTTACTAATGCTTAAATTATTATTGTTGTTGTTTATTTGAGAATTGACTGGTATGTTCGTCGACTGTTCTTAAGGCAGGTGTCGTGTAATTGTGCATGCAACATAAAATATGTAGCACAATTTAAAAAAACAATTAAACACATCACAAAACAAGAAATTCATATTTAAAGTGTGTTGTACACTTTATTTTACAAACAAAATAAATTATAAATTGTTAGAAGTCTCCCAACAAACCAAATGACTTAAGAAAAATACTTTAAAAAGCTTCCAAACATAAGCCTTAAGCTTGAAAAAGACTTTAGAATATATTGAAAAATGCTATCGTAACAATTGAAGAAAAACCAAAACGGAACCCTTGTGAAAATATTATACATATGTGTATGATTACTATAAGTTTATTCATGCAATTGTAGAACAAGCTTACTGCAACAATATTGAACTAAATTTTGAATCAAAAAGCTTATTCATATCAACATTTGTATAAGCTTTCTTACATAATTGTACTTTTTATAACAAATAATATAATTATGTATGTAAAAAAGAAACGTGGCTAATTTCCACAAAAATGTTCAACTATAGCATAATGAAGAGCAATGAATCACATCAACCAGATTTCTATGATCTCATAATCTTTCCAGAGTAGACTGCTTAGAAAATACATAGCTTGCTCAGAGGTACTAACTACTAACCACACTTTTAAAGATTGCCCCAGAAGTGCCAATAATAAGACGCTTGAAAAGATCTTTACCTGCAATAACAAAAAATCAGCACACAAAAATAAAAAGTATTCTAAGCTCCGACAATGTAGTAGAAGAAATTTAAACTAATCATATATGGTATAGTAGCCTAGTAGCCCAAAACATTTATTTCTTTATTTTTTTAATTTATTTTCAAACAAATTTGTACATTTTTTAGAAAAATAATTCTGTCAACAGAATTTGTCATCAGTTTCAGTTTGTGCGTTGATAAGTGCGGACGCGATTTTTTTAAGCTCGCAATTGACTAAAACAAAAACAAAAAGTGTGAATAAATTCAAACAAAAGCAAAAAAACAAACTTCTTTTTAATACATAGGTAACCAAAACTCTCAATAAAGGAAATGCGTCTGTATTGGATAAGATAATATTGCCCAGCAAACACAAAACTAAGCATTATAAAAACATTAAATAATTTTGTCATTAAAAATGCGTTTGGTAACATGCAATGCATTTTATGTTACCAAACATTTAAAACATAATTCATGCAAAAAAAAACCGACTTCAAAACAGACAAACTAAAAATCATGTTTCTTTAAGACGGTAATTATACAATGATTATATTATATTCGAGGAAGATTGTAGCGGGATTTTTTAAATGTCATAAACTGTCAATTCAGATAAAAAAACTAATTTTTGAATTCAATAATCTAAAACAAATATCAGTCGATTTTCTACAGGGGGAGCAGTACTTCCACAGGGTTCTGTGCTTTTTCAGGTCAAACCAATGCCAAACGACTGTTTGTGTACAGCGGATCAAAAGTTTGGCTATATACATAAAATTACACTAACTATTGCGACACCCTGTAATTTCCGAGTTCAAATTTTACACTTGTTATAGCGGTCGTAGCAATACAGGTTCGTTGTAAATTTCAACCGCCTGTCTGTAACGGCTTAAAAGTTTGGTCATATACATCAAATTACATAAACTATTGCGACACCCTGTAATTTATAATTTTAAATATTTATACTTATTTTAACACACATAGTAATGGACATTCTGTCTAATTGTTAAGTGTTTGTCAATAACTATTTAAAAGATAGGGTCATATATATCAAATTACGTCACCTATTGGGACACCCTTTAAATTCAAATTTTAATATAAATACTTGTTAAAGAGAACTTTGTCATATAGATTCTTTGTAAATTTTAACTTTGTGTCCATATACATCAAATTACATCAACTATTGGGGCACCCTTTAATTTCCAGTTTTAAATATTTATACTTGTTGTTATACCAGACATAGTAGTGAACATTCTGTCTATTTTTCAAGTGTTTATCTATAACGGTTTCAAAGATGAGGACATAATGGTCAAATTACATCAATAATGGGGACACCCTTTAATTTATCCAAATTTTATACTTTTTGTAATAGCGGACTAAGCAATATAGGTTCTTTGTAAATTTCAACTATCTATCTATAACAGTTGAAAAGTTTGGCCATATATATCACTTTTACATTAACTATTGGGACACCCTTTAATTTCCAAATTCATATTTTACACTTGTTATTTTAGCGGACTTAGCAATACAAGTTCTTTGTAAATTTCAACTGTCTGTCTATAACGGTTCAAAAGTTTGGCCATATATATATATCAAAATAAACCAACTAATGGGACACCCTTTAATTTCTAATTATAAATATTTATACTTATTATAACAGACATAACAACGAACATTCTTTGCAACTTTCAAGTGTTTGTCTATAACGGTTCAAAGGATAGGACTATAAAGGTGAAATTACGTCACCTATGGGGTCACCCTTTAATTTTTAATTTTATTTTTTAATTACTT
Organism: Phasia obesa; assembly: GCA_949628195.1. Lineage (NCBI taxonomy): Eukaryota > Metazoa > Arthropoda > Insecta > Diptera > Tachinidae > Phasia > Phasia obesa. The sequence goes on from OX451219.1 coordinate 71,408,886, forward strand.
TTTGTTATTGGGAGCTATAGTGATACGCACTTTTTTCTAATTTTAAATGGGTGACCTATAAAGTTCATAATACACGTAAAAAACATGTATGTTGTATGGGGACACCCTTTAATTTTTAAACTTTTGAACTGTTCTTAAAATGGGACCAATCTGTAGCCATAACCTTTCTAATGGCGCAAAAATTTTTAAAATCGGTTCAGAAATGACCGAGTAATGAAGGCACAAACATACAAAAAAAAAAAAAAAGCAACACACAGACGAATTGATAACCTCCTTCTTTTTTTGAAGTCGGTTAAAAATAAACCTTTTCAATTAAAAGGCATTTTGACCTTTTTAACAAATAAATAAACAAATTAGAAGAGGAAAAAAGGAAAATGTATTTTCTTGAGCAAAGAAAAACTTTATATACAAAAAATTAAAGAATGGATTCTGGGAGAAGAGCAAAATGAGGAAATTTTGCAAAATAAAAAAATAAAAATGGAGATTTCAAGCCAAATAAGCTTGGAAATCGCTCAGCAAGGCAGACCATTTATTGATGGAATGCTAGCAAAATATATTTTACAAAAAACTTCTCAAACGTTAACTTATAGAACAGATTTCATAAAGTCAATTCCCTTGTCACCCCAAACTGTGACTAGACGTATTGCCCAAATAGGAAATTCGGTGGAGTCTTCTAGTAAAGAAAAATTGATAAATTGTAAATTTCTTTCGTTTTTTTAGATGAAAGAGAGATATCAAGATAGAAAGAAAGACGGGGCAAATGTAATGGTAGGAAAAAACACAGGATTGATAGTTTTTTTTCTCGCAATTTTTATTTATTGTATCTTCAATATCATTGAACTATCAATAATTACTCATATCTTAAGTCTAAAAATATAAATATACTTGTTAAGTCCAACCAGCGCTGGACAAAAAAAATGTATGTTTCACGGTTACTGTAATTTGTGGGTTATCCCTCTGATGTACGGATGAGAGTAGCAGTGTCCCTCCTTCTTAGTCGAATGTAACAAGGTTCATTTAGTATGTTACGGGCCAGTGGATTCGGATGAGTTTCAAGCTTCTTTAAATATCTAATGGCAAGTTTCGCTATTTCTGCTTTAACTGATGGCACGTTTAGATCTTTATGAATGTTCGAGTTTTTTATATACCAAGGAGCAGATGTAATTATACGAAGAATCTTATTTTGGCGCCTTTGGATTTTATCTACGTTGCTAGCTGAGGCAGTGCCCCATAATTGAATCCCATAGCACCAAATTGGTTTAAGGATCGACTTGTACAGTAGTAGTTTGCAGTCTAAGCTGAGTGTAGAGTTTCTGCCAATAAGCCAGTTTAGTTGGACTACTTTCAATTTCATTTGTGTTAACTTTGTTTCTATGTGGCATTTCCATGTAAGGCGGCGGTCAAGATGGATGCCGAGATATTTGACGTCTATAAGCTGAGGTATCATGTGGTTATTTATCCGAATAGGGGGGCAAGATGTACTCACATAACAGTGTAAAAGTTATGTGAGTACATTTTTGTTCGTTAACTTTTATTTTCCATTTCTTCAACCATTTTTCTAAATTGGATATGTGGTCTTGTAAATATCGTGATGCTACTTCGGGTCTTTCGTAAATGCTTAAAAAAACAGTGTCGTCAGCAAATGTCGATGTGTGGACTCGGTTACTAGTTGGCATGTCTGAAGTATACAATAAGTATAAAAATGGCCCCAATATACTACCCTGGGGAACTCCGGCATCGATTGGCTGGAGTGAGGTCAAAAAATCTCCTTCTTTCACAATAAATTTTCGTTCGGTTAAATAACTATATAGGTTTACGGGCAAATTCAGTTTTAGGTTATATATTAGGCCTTCATGTCATACCTTATCGAATGCTTGAGAAACGTCGATAAAAAGCGCAGAGCAGTATTTTCTCTCTTCAAAAGTCTTCTTAATAACATTGACTAACCTGTGAGTTTGTTCGATCGTACTATGTTTTTTCCTGAATCCGAATTGATGGTTTGGAATACATTCTTTGTCGCTTAGACTAGGGTTAAGCTTAGTTACTAACATCCTCTCAAATAGCTTTGACATATTTGATAAAAGGCTTATAGGTCTGTATGATTCAATTTTTGTGTGGTCTTTTCTTGGTTTATTAATCATGGTAACCAAGGACACCTTCCACTCTGTGGGAAAGTATTCAAGACGTGAAATGGCATTAAAAATAAAAAGAACGATTCTGCGAGGTACACGGGGCAACTCAATTACTAGTTTTATCAACGCCAGCACTAGCCTTGACAACTGGCAACTCAACTATATCAGTCGATATATTTGGGGTAAAAACCTTTTTCAAATGTCCAGCAAATAAATTTCCTTTTTCGGTATCACTCCTTGCCCAGCCTCCAGATGTAGTTCGCAAGGGAGGCTTACGTAAGACTGGCCTTTTAAGGATTCTACAAGCACGCCATAACGAATAATCTGATTGAGGAGTTGCGTCTTGGTCTCCCAAATGGTCTCTTAGCCGGTTCGTGCAATCTTTAAGTCTGCTCTTGAGTTGAGGAGATCTCAGTGATTGCCAATCTCTACGAATTTTTCTTTTTTCAGCCAAGAGCCGTTCGATACCTGCAGAATCAATTTGCTTGTATCTAGCTACTTGTCGGGTTATTGTTGAATGTTGGGCAGCTGATTTGAGGTTTTGGTCAAAAATCAATAAGACTTCGCTCTACGTCTTTAGGTGTTCTTAGCGGGATGTTTTTCGAACAATGAGTACTAAGATACTTTCTATATTTCAACCAATTAATGCTTGTGCTAGTCGTTAGTGATATGATGTTTTGTTTGTCGCATATATAGACGATAGTGGGGTGAATGATCTGACGATAATTCAAGTGACGCAACAGCTTTGATCATTTCTCTCCGGAATACCCCTCATCACGCCAAAATCAATAACATCAGGTATTTTTGTCGCTCAGTAGGCCAATAGGTGTGGTTGTCCACTCGATATCACATTCAGACGCATTTTTGAGATCGTGTCAAACAAACACGACCTCTTGGAGTTATTAGGCGTGATCCCCAAAACGTATCCTTAGCGTTGTAGTCGCCTGATGCTATGAAATAGGGACCTAGTGATTTGAAGATATCGCTGTATTGACTCTCTAATATTTGAAACCTAGGAGGTGAATAGATCGAAGAAATAACTAAGCTTTGATGAAACTCTTCAATGCAGATGTTTGTTGCTTGAAGGTAATCTTCAAAAAATCGCACAGTAAATAATGTTTGATTCGAGCCTTTATTAATGTTGCTGAACCACCACATGCTTTGCCACGGGGGTCTTTGTTGTCATATGAGATATAGCCATTTATGTTAAAAAAAAAACTATTTGTTGTTAAGTGAGTCTCTGCAACCAGCATGACATCAATTTGTACCTTCTTAAGGAAATACTCGAGTTCGTTTTTGTATTGGCGCAAGCCGTTTGCGTTCCAGAAACATATTTTTAAACAGTTCATGGTTTGTTAAGTAACGCCTGCAACATAGTAGATTGCATGCGTACCATTTCTTGCATCATGCTGCTCGTAGAGCTCATAAAACTGTTTAACGAATGCACTAATGTCTCGATGCTTGCTTCGAGACGATTAAAATTACCAGATGGTGTTTGTTCTTTAGGATGGGATTGCAAATTTGGAGTAGAATTATTAATCGATGTCGCTTTATGTACTGAAACATGATTGGTTTTTAATGTATCCGCGTATGAAACATGTTGGGTTGTTGGTTGGGCTAGCTGAGGATAATGAGCATTTGCTCGATGCTCCGGGTGCTTAACAGGAGTATTTAATTTTTGGGTGGTTTTCCTTTCCATGGAGAAAACTGGACAGCCTCTGTAGTTAGCTGTGTGATTTCCACCGCAATTGCTAAATTTTTTAACTTTCGAGTCATCCCTTGCTTCGTCGCATTGGGCGGAACAATGTAGCTCTCCACACACAACGCAAACCGGAGGCAACTTGCAGTAAGCCCTAGTATGACCATATTCTTGGCAATTTAGACACTTTACGGGTGCTGATCGCTTATGCGGTTCCTCTACGCTTATTTTGCGGTACAACAGATTATAAATTTTTCAATCTCATATCTCCAGGTTCCAGTTCAACGCGAAATAGAGGTTGAGGGACACGTTCTCGATTTCTGAGATTGTCTACACTTTTTACTTTAAATCCCGCTTTTTGGAGGCCATCTCTAATTTCAAATGGATCCACATATTAGTCTACACCTTTTATAAATTCCTGTAGACCTTTACTACTCTTCAGCTGATAGGTATAATAGTTCTTTTTGCAGCTTTCAAACTCGTTTACTGCTTTACGATAACTGTTTTCATCAATAAATTGTATTTTTGTTTCACCAATGTTGCCACGCTTGATGGGAATTACATAAAATGAGTTCTCACCAATAACTGCAATTAATTTCTTTATTAAGTCGCTGGAGTTCTTCTCCCTTAAATAAATTGGAGGTGGTTTTAACGACCTGGGTGCCGTTTTAGGTTCAATTGTTTCGCTATCTAAGATAGCAAAACGATTGTGGGAACTTATTCCGTTAGAGTTCTTATCTTTATGTACTTTAGACATTGGTGCAAGCTGCGAAGATTTAGGGCTTCGACCTCTTTTCAATACAGTTATGTATCTGTTCATTCCCACTTGCATCTTAGGTTTTTCTACACTATCCATATTAGTTTTGGCAACACTGTGTTCAGAAGGCGACTTGTTTGTAGTTATTTTATTGTCGTCGCTTATCAAAAGCGAAGAACAATATTGGGCGCGTATAACTTGCGTAGCATTCATACTCAAATTATTTTCAGTTTTATTGTTTTTATTTAAATTGTTCACATTTTTGTTACTTAAATTACAGAGGCTCATTAGCCCCTATTGTTTTTGTTTTATTTTTAAAATAGCAATACAATAATGCCGTTGTAAAAAAAGAATGAAAAAAGAGAAAAAAATTACAAACAACGTTGTTGTTGTATGAAAACAAGTTTTTTTTTGCTTTTGGTTGAATTTATTCACACAATTTGTTTTTTTGTTAATGAAAATCAACGCACAAACTAAAACTGTTTGATAGGTAATATAAAAAAAGTGAAATGGCAATGCAAAACTTTCACTGCATTATCCATCAAGCCGCACTTGTGTCAAAATTTATTACTCAAGACTCTACTATGAAGACCGCAGAGCGCATTATAAACAAAATAAGAGAAGGACACAATGCCCTCACTTATCGAAAATTTGTAAAATTTTTAACATCTAAAAACCCAGCTTTCAATGATCTTAAAATGTTCATTGAGGTACGTTGGCTTAGTCGTGGCGACTGTCTTAACCGGCTATATGATTTAAAAGAAGAAGTCTTTATAGAAAAAGAAAATATCGATGAGTCGGCAAAAAAGTTGTTAAAAGATACCCAATCCATATCAGAGCTAGCTTTTCTTGCTGATACAACTTCTTTGCTTAATGATTTCAACTTAAAGCTTCAAGGAAAAGGTAAGAATATATCTGATATTTGTAAAATATTATTTAATTTTAAAACAAAACTTTTTCTCGTACTTTGCCAAATTAAGTCAGATGACTTTTCCAGTTTTAAAAAAAACATCTCTATTGCGCGAATCGCTCTGCGATGCTGCGAAAACTAATTGAGTTGAGATATTTGATACACTGCTTAACAGTTTTGAAGACAGGTTTGCAGATTTTAAGAGTATACAACTGCAGTAGGATTTATTTAAAAATCCTTATAACTGTGATGTTACTCAATATGAGTTCGATTTACAATCAGAACTTATATTCTTTCAAACGGAAGCTCCGGGAAAAATGGGAATAGAATTCTGGAAGTTAAAAAGAAATGCTGTGAAATTGTTATCCCTTTTTCCTTCTACATATTGCTGCGAAAAAATTTTTTCCGACTTAAAATTTATTTGTTCCAAGCAGAGAAATATCTTAAGTTCTTCAAATTTAAAACATATTTTGTTAATAAGAAATTGTTGCCAACTCTTAAATTTGGAAAACTTAATTTATAATGCCTAAATACACTTAATTTTTTAAGTTTTAATTGTAAATTAAACTCAAACAATCAAATATGTGTAAAAAAATCGCCTAATTCTGTGAAAACTGAGGCATATTTTGTATTTAATTTTATTAACTTTTTTCAAACTTCATTTCCATTTTGCTTTTAAAAGTAAAATTCATTACATTTTAAAAAATTAATTTAGGCATTATAAATCAAAAAAAAAAAAAAAAAACATTTTCCTTTTTTCCTCTTCTAATTTATTTATTTCTTTGTGAAAAAGATCAAAATGCCTTTTAATTGAAAAGGTTTTCTTTGTTTTAAATGTTTGGTAACATAAAATGCATTGCATGTTACCAAAAGCATTTTTAATTACAAAACATAAATTTTTGTCTGCCATTATATAATTTTGTTTGCTGGTTTATTTTGAAATTTAATCAAAGCTGAAAAAGCAATAAAGCTGAAAAAAAGCAGTAAGCATCCGCATATGTTCATTCGTTAACACTCAATTAACGGTGTGAGTTTATATGGATAGTGTAGAAAAACCTAAGACGCAAGTGGGAATGGACAGATACATTAGGGTATTAAAAAGAGGTCGAAGCCTCTTCGCAGCTTGCACCAATGTCTAAAGTACATAATGACAAGGACTCTAACCTAATAAATTCCCATAATCGTTTTGCTATCTTAGATAGCGAAACAAGTGAACATAAAACTGCAATTAAGTCGTTCAAACCACCTCGAGTTTATTTAAGGGAGAAAAATTCGAACGACTTAATAAAAAAGTTAATTACAATTATTGGCGAGAACTCATTTTATGTAATTCCCATCAAGCGTGGTAACATTGATGAGACAAAAATACAATTTATTGATGAAAGCAGTTATCGTAAAGCAGTAAACGAGTTCGAAAACTTGCAAAAGAACTTTTATACCTATCAGCTGAAGAGTAGTAAAGGTCTACAGGTAGTCATTAAAGGTGTAGATTCATACGTTGATCCAGCTGAAATAAGAGCCGGACTCCAAAAGGCGGGTTTTAAAATAAAAAGTGTAGATAATCTCCGTAATCGGGAACGTGTCTCCCAACCACTATTTCGCGTTGAACTGGAACCTGGAGATATCAGATTGAAGAAGAACGAAATGTACCACATTTACAATCTGAAATACCTGTTACACCGTAAAATAACAGTAGAGGAGTCGCATGAGCGTCCAGGACCTGTCCAGTGTCTAAATTGTCAAGAATATGATCATACTAGGGCTTACTGTAAGTTGCCTCCGGTTTGCGTTGTATGTGGCGTGCTACATTGTTCCCCCCAATACGGCAAAGCAAGGGATGACTCGAAATACTCCTGCTAAGCACCCGGAGTATCGAGGAAATGCTCATTATCCTCAGCTAGCCCAACCAACAACCCAACATGTTTCATACGCGGATATGTTAAAAACCAATCATGTTTCAGTACATAAAGCGACATCGATTAATAATTCTACTCCAAATTTTCAATCGCATCCTAAAGAACAAACACCATCTGGTAATTTTAATCGTCTCGAAGCAAGCATCGAGACATTAGTGCATTCGTTAAACAGTTTTATGAGCTCTATGAGCAGCATGATGCAAGAAATGGTACGCATGCATCTACTATGTTGCACGCGTTACTTAACAAACCATGAACTGTTTAAAAATATGTTTCTGGAACGCAAACGGCTTGCGCCAACACAAAAATGAACTCGAGTACTTCCTTAAGAAGGAAGAAATTGATGTCATGCTGGTTGCAGAGACTCACATAACAACAAATAGCTTTTTTAAAATAAATGGCTATATCTTATACGACACCAAAGACCCCCGTGGCGGAGCATGTGGTTGTTTAGAAATACTAATAAAGGCTCGAATCAAACATTATTTACTGTGTGATTTGGTGAAGATTACCCACAAGCATTGAAGAATTTCATCAAAACTTAGTTATTTCTTCGATTTATTCACCTCCTAGGTTTCAAATGTCACTAAACAAAAATCACTAGGTCCGAGTTTTATAGCATCAGGCGACTACAACGCTAAACATACGTTTTGGGGATCACGCCTAATAACTCCAAAAGGCCGTGTTTTGTTTGACACAATTTCAAAAATGCGTCTGAATGTGATATCAAGTGGACAACCCACCTATTGGCCTACTGATCGACAAAAAATACCGGATGTTATTGATTTTGGCGTGATTAAAGGTATTCCGAGAGAAACGATTAAAGCTGAAGCGTCACTTGAATTATCCTCAGATCAATCACCCACTATCGTCCATATATGGGACAAACAAAACATCATATCACCAATGACTATCACAAGCATTAATTGGTTGAAATATAGAAAGTATCTTAGTACTCATTGTTCGGTAAACATCCCGCTAAAACACCTGAAGACGTAGAGCGGAGTCTTATTGATTTTGACCAAAACCTCAAATCAGCTGCCCAACATTCAACAATTACCCGACAATTAGCTAGATACAATCAAAGTTATTTATTCGAACAGCTCTTGGCTGAAAAAAGAAAAATTCGTAGAGAATGGCAATCACAGAGATCTCCTCAACTCAAAAGCAGACTTAAAGAATGCACGAACCGGCTAAGAGACATGCTGGAATATCGAAGAGTAGCATCCCTGAAAAACTATTTGGGAGACCTAGACGCAACTCCTCAATCAGATTATTCGTTATGGCGTGCTTGTAGCAACCTTAAAAGGCCAGTCTTACGTAAGCCTCCCTTGCGAACTACATCTGGAGGCTGGGCAAGGAGTGATACCGAAAAAGGAAATTTATTTGCTGGACATTTGAAAAAGGTTTTTACCCCAAATATATCGACTGATATAGTTGAGTTGCCAGTTGTCGAGGCTAGTGCTGCAGTACGGATAAGATTTGAATTTGGTGATCTTGAAAAGGCAATAACGAATTTAAACACTAAGAAAGGCCCTGGCGTTGATAAAACCAGTAATTGAGTTGCCCCGTGTACCTCGCAGAATCGTTATTTTTATTTTTAATGCCATTTTACGTCTTGAGTACTTTCCCACAGAGTGGAAGGTATCCAGGAAAAGACCACACAAAAATTGAATCATACAGACCTATAAGCCTGTTGTCAAATATTTCAAAGCAGTTGGAGAGTATGTTAATAACTAAGCTTAACCCTATTCTAAACGACAAAGGATGTATTCCAAACCATCAATTCGGCTTCAGGAAAAAAAACATAGTACGATCGAACAAACTCACAGATTAGTTACTGTTGTTTAGAAGACTTTTGGAGAGAGAAAGTACTGCTCTGCGCTTTTTATTGACGTTTCTCAAGCATTCGATAAGGTATGGCATGAAGGACTAATATATAAGCTAAAACTGAATTTTCCCGTAAACCTATATAAGCTGCTAGATAGTTATTTAACTGAACGAAAATTTATTGTGAAAGAAGGAGATTTTTTCAGCTCACCCCAGCCAATCGAAGCCGGAGTTCCGCAAGGTAGTTTATTGGGGCCCTCTTTATACTTATTGTATACTTCAGACATGCCAACTAGTAACGAGTTCACACATCGATATTTTCTGACGACACAGCTTTCTTGAGCATTCACGAAAGACCCGAAGTAGCTTCACGATATTTACAAAACCACATATTTAATTTAGAAAAATGGTTGAAGAAATGGAGAATAAAAGTGAATGAACAAAAATGTACTCACATAACTTTCACACTGCGTAGAGAATCTTGCCCCCCTATTGGGATAAATAACCAAACGATACCTCAGCTTTCAGACGTCAAATATCTCGGCATTATATGGAAACGCGCCACATAGAACAAAGTTAATACAAATGAAGTTGAAAGCAGTCCAACTAAACTGGCTAATTGGCAGAAATTCTACTCTAGCTTTAGATTGCAAACTTTTATTATACAAGTCAATTCTAAAACCAATATGATGTTATGGCATTCAATTATGGGGCACTGCCTCAGCTACCAACGTAGAAAAAATTCAAAGGCGCCAAAATAAAATTCTTCGTATAATTACATCTGCTCCTTGGTATATAAAAAACTCGAACATCCATAAAGATCTAAACGTGCCATCAGTTAAAGCACAAATAGCGAAACTTGCCATAAGGTATTTAAAGAAGCTTGAAACTCACCCGAATCCACTGGCCCGTAACATACTAAATGAACCTGGTTACATTCGACTAAGAAGGAGGGACACTGCTACTCTCATCCGTACATCAGAGGGATAACCCGCAAATTACAGTAACCGTGAAACTTACATTTTTTTGTCCAGCACTGGTTGGACTAAACAAGTATATTTATTTTTTTTAGACTTAAGATATGAGTAACTATTGATAGTTCAATTATATTGAAGATACAATGAATAAAAATTGCGAAAAAAAAGAATTTGTCAGGAAACGCTATGAATTGAAAAGAAATAGTTGTGTATAACAGTTTATCAAACATTGCTAAAAAATGCTTGTGAATTTACATTTTATAAATATTACTTTAAGCGAAGTTAAGAAAAGATAAAAACACACTAGTGGTATTCAGTGTTCGATGGAAATAGTCTTGCGAAAGTGCAAATGCGTTATATCATTCAAATTTAACAAAACCAATGTTGCCCAATTCACAGTCTTGTGTATTCGAGATTGCAATTTTGTAAAAATTTCTCATGAATTGTGAACGGTTTGTTATTTTGTTTGCAACACTTCTAGCAAAACAAAAAATTTCCTAGTGAAATTTTGGCTATAATAACAATTTCGTTGAAAGAAAGTAGTATTGGAAACTTCACATAGAATCAAAGTTAACACAAAATGAAGTAGTCGAACTAAACTGGCTTATTGGCAGTAATTCTACTCTCGCTTTAGATTGCAAAATGCCTCGGCTAGCAATCTAGAAAAAATCCAAAGACGCCAAAACAAAATTCTACGGATGATCACAGTTTCTCCATGGAACATAAAAAACTTGAACATCCACAAATATATAAACGTGCCATCAGTTAAAGCAGAAATAGCGAAATATGCAGTAACGCATTTAAAGCTTGAAACACATCCAAATCCGCTGGCCCGCAACATACTAAATTAACGTGGTTACATTCGTCTAAGAAGGAGAGACATTGCTTCTCTCGCCCAAACATCAGAGGAATGACCCGCAAATGATAACAGCAACAGTGAAACATACAATTGTTTTGTCTAGCAGTGGCTGGACTTAAGTACATTTTTTTTTATTTTAGACTTGAGATATTAGTAATTATTGTTAGTTCAAACATATTGAAGATACAATAAATAAAATGTTGTTATTCACTGTAAAATACCTTCTTTTCAACATAATAAGTTTGATCAAGTTATTATTGTTTAAAATGTTTTTTGTGAAATGAAATTTTCTTTACTTCAAATATAATTTTGAACCTTATTATATCTTTTGGACAAACGTAACGCTGCACAGTGGGGCAGAATTAAAATATTTTGGAAATAACCTAGTCATTTCTAAATGGCGACGTCGATTGATCCAAAACATGACATGAGCATAACAGAGGAGTATCTGAACTTAAGTTTTAAAGGTGGGTACCATACACCCGCCACAAGTGGCGCTATGTGGTCTCAAACTTGGGAACCACGCACCTTTAAATTCTTTTACAAATTGCCATTTCTTCAGTTTTATTCTTATTTTTTTAAATTATACATGGTCTTAAAGGTCTTGTCAATTATTAAATCTTCCGTATGTATTTTTGTATAGATCTCGTAGAACTCAGTCAATTATGAACCGATTTTTATTTATTTTTTATTTCAAAGGCAATATTTATGGATTAGTTCCTTTTAAAAAAAATTTCATAATTTTTAAAATTAAAGGGTTATTGACATAAGAATAGATATCTAAAATTAGAAATTAAAGGTTGTCCCCATAGCTGACGTTATTTTATGTATATGGCAGACTTCATTCATATAACTATATCAGCAATAAAAAATAAAACTTAAAATTAAATGGTATCTCCACTTTGAAATTACATATTATGTGTATTGTTGTGTATGCCGTAACAGCAAATATTTAAAATAAGGGCCTGTTTCACAATGTCGACAGAGTTCATTCTTTCTTATAATTATATTTAAAACAAAAACAAATTCAAAAATTTTGTTTTTGTTTTGAAAGAACTTATACGGAAGAACGGATTCTTTTGACATTGACAAACCAGCAACATATATCACTGTTATTGTGAAGGCTCTACAAATCATACCGTTTGACAAGCAAAATTAAATTCAGTATAGTTTTTGGGCATAATCGGAAGGGACAAGAGATAGTTTACTTGACACCTAAAGCGAAATTAAATATTTTTTTGATTTGAATATACTTTGAGCTTTTATTCTTTATGTAATATATCCATAAAAATATATGTGTCCATAAGGTCTGATAAAGTTGAATGTAGGTCACTAAAGATTTTTTTATTAGAAATATTTTTTTTATCATAATTTTTATAACAATGGAAAAGAATTCAATTTCTTTAAAATAATTAAGAGATTTGCAGCACTTTCGATATCCACAATACCTTAATATTATTTTTTTGTCCTAGGATCCCAAGTTTTTAATTAGGTGGTATTAACAACTTTGCAGTTTACACTCCGTGTTAAAAAAGATTAAAGCACACCTTGCCGTTTAACACTATACATACATATATGTACTAGTATTCTCAACTTCTATTAAAATCGGTTCAATCTTAAAAAAATTTCCCTTGTACCCTCCTGGCCATTGCACCCACAAACAAAATAAAGATCTGTCTATGCTCTAAATTTCATTAAATGTAATTTAGCCGTGATTGTAAATCTGCAATCATTGCATTACTAATAAAAGTTAGAATAAAGATAAAAAATAAGATGGTTAATTTTGTACTCCTTCAAATAAGAGTTAACATCACTGAAAACAGCTGTTGTCACATAGTTTTACACATCAAATAGAGCGTGCTTTAAATAAATAAATCTATCAAATGCAAGTATGTTTAGTAAAACTTCAAAAATTCAAGTGGTTTATTAAAGGAAACCCTTTAATTTTAAAATTAAAGCCATATTCGCGAAAATTTCATCACTATTGGAACACCCTTTAAATATTAGTGATTGTTGTTATAGCGGCCATGGTAATACACTTTCTATAAAAACAAGAGGCACCTACCTATTGCGATTCAATCACATTTCAAGACTGTACCTATTACGGTTCAAAAAATAAAGCTATTTACTTACAAATCATCTCTCTGTCGAAAAACCCTTTAATTTTGTTATTTATTATAGCCGCAATGAAAATGCTCTTTCTATGAATATATCAAGAGTCTACCTATTACGATTAAAAAAATAAGTCACTATACGTGAAAAATATGTCACTGTCGGAACACCCTTTAACTTTAATAGCGGCCGTGGCAACACATCTTCTGTACAAATTGGAAGAGTCTACCTATTACGGTTCAAAAATAAGGCGTTATACATGCAAATCAAGTCACTGTTGGAATATCCTTTAATTTTTACTGTTTTTATAGGGGTCATAGTAATACACCCCCTGTTAAAACTTAAAGTGTCTACCTATTATCGTTCAAAACTTAAGCCATATACATGGAAATCAGGTGACTATCGGAATACTCTTTGATATTTAGGCTCAATTTTGTATACTTGCTTAAAAAGCGAACATAGTTTTAATTTCTGTATGCAAATTATAACTGGTTGTTTCCTACTGCTCAAGAAATAAAGATATAAACGTAAATAACACGTAACTTTCGGAACACCCTATAATTTTTAGTATTTGTTGCCATAGCAGTTGTACACCTTCTGTGAAAATTTCAAGATTCTATCTGTTATGGTTCAAGACTTAGGCCATATACATGTAAATAACGTTACTATCGGAAAACCCTATAGTTTTTAGGTTTATTTTTTATACTTGTTTATATAGCGAACTAAGTTTTAATTACTGCTTGTAAATTTTAAGTGTATGCCTCCTACAGTTCAAGAAATAAACACATGTACGTGAATAACACGTCTCTGTCGGAACATCCTATAAGTTTTATTATTTGTTGCTATAGCGGCAACAGTTATGTATCTTCCCTGAAAATTTGAAGAGAACCTATTACGGTTGCAGAGATAAAAGACGTTGACACACAGACAGACATTGTAGCGAAAACAATACAATAAAACACTAAATGAAATTTGTATCTGAAACTAATCAAAACCTTTAATTGATGCAAATTATTTTTTCTGTGTATGTAAATATTTAATACATTTTTTTCTATTTCATAAGGTATTTTTGACCATTATAAATAAAATAAAAAATGTACTCTTTGGACATCAATAAAATATTCAAAGATGCTGAATGCAGTTCATTAATAAATAAATCGTATAAAAATAGAGGCAATTTTAAATTAATATAGAATAAAACTATAGTTTCAAAGTTTGTGAAGAGTCACACATTTAAACTTTTTGGAATATTTTTCTGCAAAAACTAATTTCAGAACATAAACATTTTTTCAGCCGTTTTTTCGTTTAATTTCAATCATCTGATGGCAAACAAAAAAATTTTACAACCATATCAAACACTTGACAAAAATAAAATTTATTTCAAACGCGTTCACATCAAAATGAACAGCATAATGAAATGACGAGCAATCTTCGCTATCTGATATTTATGTTTGATTATCGTATTTACGAGTATGTAAAATAAAGACGTATTATTTCCCAAGGAAGTCATTTAACTGTTTGTCAGCCAGTCAATCAGTTAATCCATCTACCACATCTTTTGAAAATTGATTTGCTTTGTTAGTAAAGTGGGGAAAAGCAACAACACTAACAACGTTCTCTTTTATTAAACAACAACAATGGTGATATCAGAATTAACAGCAACAATGAAAGAAACCATTAACAAACAGCAAATCCTCTTAGCTCATTTTTTGTGCCTGTAAACGTTACAGTTGTCGAGCCAAGTGGAGTGGTTATTCTGCATGTTCATCATTTTAAATCAACAGCAATTCAGACGACACCAAGAAATTTTCGTTTCAGCATAATTGAGTTCTCCTTATAAATAAATAGACTTAATTTTGTAGGACTATCTGTGCATCCATTGTATTCATTTACATTTGATAAGAAGTTTATAACGAATAAATTGCAGTTTGCTTAGAATCTGTGGGTTTCTACGATTCAATGAAAAATATTTGACGGATGATGTTTGGTTTGCTATTACCAGGTCATCCTTGTCAGTCATACCTACATTCTCCTTACTTCTCATGTTCTTATGGATTTTCTGACTATAAAACCAAATTTCAAACGTTTCTATTTTAAATGACTTTTTTTTAACTATTACAAATGTGATGCATTGTTTATTTTATTTTATTTCTGTTTTTATTTTTATTAAACACTCATAGATAAATGAGCTGGTTGTTTTGAAAGTGGTATAAGTCCACTTTCCCAAAAAACTAAGTTAACGGTAATTTTAGTAAGCTATAGACGCCTTATTTCCATTGCAATAAATACAATTTCAATAGAGTTTTGACATAAAATAAACAAAAACAGTTTTGCTGTACAATGCTATCGCACAAATATTTCTTTTGAAAGTGGAATAAGTCCATTCCAAATAATTATATTAAAAACAACTTTCTTATTGCAATTATTATTGATTATTGCAACTTCAGTGCACACTGCTGCAGTTATTACTAAGGCCCGTTTCACACTGTAATACTGAGTATTAAGATTTGTATTGGATTTTCTAAGAAAAAAAATCAAAAAAGAGTTCGTGTGATTGTTAAAAAATCGAATGTAACATAACACTATTAAACTTCAAATATAATGAAAAATTCAGCAAAGTAACCAGCCGAGACAAAACATTAAACAAGCAATTTATTTCTTTATTTTTTTTATTTGGAAAAAAGGAAGACCAAAAAACCTCAGCAAAATTAATATGTTACCACCTAATAAAACTTCAAGGAGCAAAACAAGAGAGAATTATAATGATATGATAAGTTTGTTATATACCACCTATTTACCATAAATACAACAAAAAAAAATTATTTCAAATATATATATATATATTTTTTATTTAAAGATCTTAACGAAGTAATTTTCATTTTTGTATTTTTAATATAACTGAAATAAACTCCTAAAAAAATTGGTTACTCCTGTATTTAAATGTCTTCATTTCAACTATAATCTTTTACATAAAAGCCCATTTCAGTACAGTTTATGTCTAATAAAAAATATGGACTTAAATTTGCTCCTGTTTTTATTTTCTGTAATGCGATATTTTTGAAAATAGTATTAGTCCATGTGGAGCTAAAAAACGTGTATTTTTTCAAATAATTTTAGTAATTATTATTTCATAATAAAAAATAAAAGGTGTATAGTGTAAAAAACATTACTCGAATTGATTAGAGTTTACCAATATTTTTAAATTGATTCAAACACAAACCCTTAAATATCTCAATGTATGAAAATATGGACTTATACCACTTTCAAAAAAAGCAGTTCAAATATTTATTACCTTTTTACTATACCCATAACTTGAGTATTTTATTTGTCTTAACAAAAATTATAAATAATTCTTGCAAAAAAAAACCGACTTCAAAACAGACAAACTTAAAATCATGTTTCTTGAAGACGGTAACTATTGCGACACCCTATAATTTCCGAATTCAAATTTTATACTAGTTATAGCGGTCGTAGCAATACAGGTTCATTGTAAATTTCAACCGTCTGTCTGTAACGGTTTAAAAGTTTTGTCATATACATCTAATTACATAAACTATTGCGACACCCTGTAATTTATAATTTTAAATATTTATACTTATTATAACAGATATAGTAATGGACATTATGTCTAATTGTTAAGTGTTTATCAATAACTGTTTAAAAGATATGGTCATATATATCAAATGACGTCACCTATTGGGACACCCTTTAAATTCAAATTTTAATATAAATACTTTTTAAGGAGGACTTTGTCATACAGATTCTTTTTAAATTTTAACTTTGTGT
>OX451219.1:71426063-71451960 GCA_949628195.1 Phasia obesa
AACTGAAAATTTGTCAATTATTTCGATTTAAACGCTTTTTTTCAGATTTGGGGCCTATGCGCTACGTGTTAACGTTGTCGAATTCGACTAAAATTTTGTGGGTGGAAGTTTCTCATCAAATCTAACATTAATCCGACATGCACCCCTTGAAATTGGAAAATTTATGTTTTTCACACATTTGAAAACCCGCTATAATGCGTATATCAAGCAAAAAACTAAAATTTTGTGAAAATGAGCGAATTCACTAAATGTGAATAATTCGAAAAAAATCAATCGATTTTTATGGTCGATATCTCATTTTGTTGCTATTATATGTCGCTATGCGATAAAAAAATGAATCTGGAGTTTTTTGCCGTTTTCGATTTTTTATGATTTTTTTAAAACGAAAATTTTTGCCATTTTTACGTAAAAAATATATTTTTTTCTTAAGTTTTTTATTATAACTCCGATACTATTGATCCGATTGAAACGCGATATATAGACGAATTAAAGGCTATGCAAATCTTAATTTTTCTGAATTTATTTTAATAATATCGGACTAGTAGTTTTTGAGTTATCATTAATTATTTGAAGAAACGTCTCAAAAAAATTGCAATTTTAAAAAAAGTTTTTAAAAAAAAAATCTATCCATAGAATTTAAAAATTTTACCATTTTTGTACAAAGGTAGTCATGATACATCAAAATTATATAGTGGTTTTAAGAGCACATGAAATTTTTTTTATTTTGTTGTGCTGTGTAATCTTTTACATAAACGCCATTTCAGTACAGTTTATGTCTAATAAAAATATGGACTTAAATTTGCTCTGTTTTTATTTTCTGTAATGCGATATTTTGAAAGTGGTATTAGTCCATGTGGAGCTAAAAAACGTGTATTTTTTCAAATAATTTTAGTAATTATTATTTCATAATAAAAAATAAAAGGTGTATAGTGTAAAAAACATTACTCGAATTGATTAGAGTTGGCCAATATTTTTCAATTGATTCAAACACAAACCCTTAAATATCTCAATGTATGAAAATATGGACTTATACCACTTTCAAAAAAAGCAGTTCAAATATTTATTACCTTTTTACTACACCATAACTTGAGTATTTTATTTGTCTTAACAAAAATTATAAAAAAGAGCTAAAACACTAAGTCCTTATTTCCTACATCAAATACAGTCATGACAATAAAGGGATGAACAACCAAACCTCTATATAAATCTAAATAAAAGTATTAATTTAAATGCACATAAAAATATAAATAACGTTTTACGATCTCATTTGTAAATTTATGGTTTGGTCTTTGTGAATCATTGTATTTTGTAAGCTTTTCCTCTACCCAGATTTTTATATTTTATTTTACATTTTTTGCACTTTTTATTTCTTTTGTAATTTGTTAATTAAGCCCTGGTATAACTTATAATTTCGTTTTAATATTACCTTTGTACAAAAAAAAAAAAAAAAAAAACAACAATTTCAAGGCAAGAAAACAATTGTAAATATTAATAAAATTTTATTATTTGTTTAAAATTCTGTTTATTTAAAGGTACTTTGGAAATTTGTAAGAAGCTTAAATAAACTTAGGCAATTTTTTTTTAAGTATATATATATATATATATATATATATATATATATATATATATATATATATATTCCTTCATTTTAAAATATTTGAAACAACTGCAATAATAAAAACCTTTTTTAACAAATTTGGCTTAAATGTTAATTTCTACAAACTTATACAAACTTATTATTATTTAAAAAGATACAAACTAAGAAAACATTTTCTACTTTATAAAATTATTATTGGGATATAAATAAATATGTATGTCTCGATCATTTTTGTCTGTAGTACTTTTTCCTTTAGGACAGTAATTACAGTCGATAGATATCTCATATTATATGATTTTAATTTTTCATTAATAGCATGTTATTAACCGAAACCATAAATTCACTGAAATTGATTACTACGGGGTAAGCTAGTTCCGATGGCCATTTCGGTAAGTGCTCAATTATGCATCATCATAACCCCAATTTTAAGGCTCAAACGAAACAATAATAACCAACAGTGAATCTATATTTTCTTACTTTATTTCTACACTGGCTGTCTTTTTTCAATTCTAGTCCAATAGAGTTATCATAATATAGAGTTATCATAATTTTTACGAATAATTTTCTCTATTGCTTGAGGAACCAGTGAAATATGTTTATAAAATAGTAAGGGTTATTAGCATTATCTATACATATATAAATAGGTAAGTGAAAGAAGTTTGGTTCAAGTCAGTTAAAATTGTTCATGTTTCCGATTCATGTTCTTATTTTAACTGACTTAAGCTCAACGTATTCCCTGAATTTTTTCTTTTTTTTTTTTTGTTTGATAGATTGTCAATAGGAGCAGTGCAGAATGTTTTTTTTTCTTTTTTTCTTCTATATTTTTGAGTTTAAGATAGTTAAAAACAGTTAAGAATATTAGCCAATCATAAAGCCATGATCTCTCTTTCTCTCTTAATTTGCTAAAAAACACTCAGAAGGAAAAACTTATTAATTTATTAATATGTGACCCGGTCTATGAAAAGGTGGCTTATGACTCAAAAACAAAATTTCGAAAAATTAGCTGTTAAAGATAATCAATGCATTTCGTCAGTTTCTTAGTAGTTTTTCTTTTGCATTATGAACAGTTATGCCCAAAAGGCAACCAAAAAATGCAAAAGAGTATAAATGAGATAAGTTCGTCTGTGTATATAAAGAGCGATGTTTTTTTTTCAATGCAAAGCACAAACCAGTTTCTGACCCAGCGTTGTCAGGATTTTATCCCCAAATCGACTTTGACTTACCATAACTTCCAAGCATGTTAGGACTTTCTAGTTTTCACCACGTGAAAGAGCGTCTCAAAAACAATCGAGAAACCAAAAAAAAAAAGTGGAAACATTTTTTTTAGTCATAAGCCACCTTTTGATAGGCCGGGTCATATATGTAATTTTGTAAACCAAAACACAAATCAAAATCGAAAGAATATATATATATATATATGTATTAATAACTAAATTTGAATACTATGAGTATGAAAAATATGCAACATGAATGTGAATTTATGTAAAATACAGTGGCACAGAATACTCTACCCCTATTTATTTCAATTCTAAGAAATATAAAGATGTAGAAATTTCTTTTTAACCTAATAAACAGGCAGGGCTGCCAGAAGATTTTGATGAAAAGTCTACACTTTTAGAAAAAAATTCGGCACTTCAGTTTTGAAAAACGGCAGGAAAATCGGCATAAACACTGTTGCCAACTTTTTCTTACGATTTCCCACCAAATATGTATTGAAAAACGCCAGAAACCGCTAAATTTTTTGTTTAGCGGTAATTAAAGTAAAAAATAGCCAAAAATATAAAAATTAAATTTAAGTTCTAATATACATATTTAAATTTATTTAAATTCTTAAGCAATTTAAGTTCAGTAGGTTATGCCATTTAATTATGGATATAATTCGATTGTATAATGACTAAGGGAAGGTTAATAAAAATTAAAGGAAATTATTCAGTTAATCGACAGCTGGTCGCATTCTTGTTAAATTTTAAAGTAATTTTTATCAGATATTTATTCGTTTCTGACAATTCCAATTATCTCAAAGAACAACTTGTAAAATTTTTAGAAAATTTATTTTCAATAAATTAATCTAATCGACAATAGCCTGCTTAGTTCATTTTTAATACAATTCTATTTTCAACGTTTATTGATAAAACCCATTTTTAATGGTTATGTAAGCAAACAGAACATTCCAAATTCTCGAAAATCCTCACAAAGTTTGTAAGAACCTATTACCCTCAGGCTATTTTGTTACAATACAGTTGCAATTAAATTTAAAAGTGTAACCTTTTGCTGAAGTGACACAAATGCAACCCACAAACTAAAGTTGTTGTTTTGTTTACATCTCATCCTGGTGGAGTAATTCGTCGCATATATTTTTAAAATAATAACATTATTTTTGTGCTGTTACTTACGGTATTCAATACAATATGAAAATGTTTTAAAAAAATCGATTTATAGTGAAAAAAAAATTTAACCCAGAGCTAATTATTTGGCACTTATGTACATACATATATCTTATTTTAACTTTAAAAAACGGCAATAAACGTGCTATTGCTGAATTGTACCACTTAATTTGCATGCAAAAGGCAAAATAATAACGCATATGCATTTCTTGATGAAGGGTCGGCTGTAACCCCCATTGAAAAATATATTTTTGATGAATTTGGCCAGCAAGGCATAAGAGAACCCCTATGCTTACGGTGGACTGGCAATACGATACGTAAAGAGAGTGAATCAGTGAAAGTCAATATCGAAGTCTCCAATATAACTAGTGGGCACAAATATGAGCTGAAAGATGTTCACACAGTTAATAGCCTTGATCTTCCAGCACAGACATTAGATGGCAATGATATAATTCAGCGATACCCATATTTGGCAGGGTTGCCAATTAAAGCATACAAAAATATTGTTGAACCGTGTTCAACCCGTTAATTGCCTCTCTGGTATTTGAGCTATTTTTATATATATATGTTAATGTAAGTTACTCAAGGAGAGAGATTTTTTTTTTTTTTTTCTTTAATAAAAATAGTGTTTATTTACAGTTTCTAAAATATACAGGTACAAAGGTATGAGATTTTACTAAAAGTATTACAACAATAGGAATCTAATAATTAAATTTACGAAACTATTAAAAAATAAATAGGAACATTATTAAGGAAAATTGCTCACAAAAAACCTTTACGATCTCTATGGAAATTATAAAGAAATTTGTATAGATAATCACTAAGTTATTTCATTCTTATCGAACGAATCTTAGTGATTACCTGGTAAATTTCTTATTGTTTCAAAATTAGACAATCTGCATTTTTCATTAAATGACAGTGTCAGTTCCCTTGCAAACGAGTTTATCATTTTATGTCCAAAGTTACTGTGCAGTAAATTTGTCGGATACCTACGGCGAAGACCATGGATTATTTTCAAGTTCTTATTTTGTATAATCTGAAGCTTTTTGGCATGAGTTTTGGCCTTTTTATGAAACCAAACTTGACAGCCGTAAGTCATAATTGGTCGAATACACATTTTATATAACAAAATTTTGTTTTTCATATTAAGCTTAGATCTCCTGTTAAGTATAGGAAATAATGCGCGGCCGCACTTTATGGCTTTTTCGCAGATGTGGCTAACATGTTGTTTGAATATGTAAGAACCACAAATTCATGAAAATAACTTTTGACTGTCACTCTGTAAAAATAAAAGTTTTTGCTCCCCCCAACAAGTTTAATTTGTTTAAATGCATTGGATATTTGACAAAAAGTGTATCTCTTAAAAAAAAAAATTTAAAAATCGCTAGATTTCCCGCTAGCCACGATTGGCATTGCAAAAACGCGAGATTTAGCTGCAAAATCTCCAAATTGGCAACAGTGGGCATAAATAAAACTAAGTATTTGTTGAGGTTTTATTTGATTAATAAAAGAACAATAGAAATAAAAAATTTTAATACTTTTATGGATTTTATAGTCATAAATCTTTTTTAAAACGATAGATGATAAAATAATTCAAGTTAATTTTACAAGCGAAATATATGACACCAACTGACGAATGGGACCTTATCTTGTCAGAGGTCAAAATTGAGTTATCGATGATTTTCGATAAAGTAAAAAATTCCGGACAGAACACAAAAAATCAGGCAGAAATCTGAGAAATTAACGAAGTTAAAAAGTATAGTTTTGATATAGTCGAGGTTGAAGTTGGTCAACAAATTAGTTGTTAAGACTGCCTAATTAAATATGTTAAGTATGAAACAAAATCTATTTTGTACTTGATCTCAAAATATCATTTGGTGTAACAGAAACAAAATGTTGTTTTGTCCCATACTGAAAATTTCACCCTGGTAAGATAATGTCTTTTTCGTCAGCTTGCATCACATATATATGTATATATATATATGTTTCGTATACATAAGAAATACATTTCGGAATTTTACATTTTTAATAAATTGTATTTAATATGATAATAGATTTATTAAGTTTAAAATAATCTTTAGAAAATTTACTATCCAAAGTTCATTTTCTAAGGAACAACGAAATTTTCGATATTCATTCGACATTTGGGCACGAATGTGGTAGAATCATAATTTGTTTCACAAATTCTGTTTAAATTGGAAGAGCTTTTGTGGAATCTCGCTTTATAAAAATTATAAAAATTTTACAGAAATTAAAAAAAATACAGAAATTAGTTTCATTCTTTGTAAATATTTCTTCAAATTCAAGAAAATGCAATTCTCGGTACTCCGAATCTAACGCTTGTTTGTCACTTCATCAATCAAACCGTTTCCGTCAGCATTTCTATAAAAAATTTACGCAGTTTTTAATAATATTGTGAATTGCAGATTGTAATATTAAAAACTGTAAAGAAATAAAATCCTTCCAAAATAAAGCAAGGACTGGCCGCCTACCTAAAGTAACTAATCGTATAAAACGCCAGATTCTTGGGGAGATAAAACAAATTCGAAGAAACACAGTAGTGGAAATCACAAAATACCTAGAATTTAATAATAGAAACAATTCGAAGTATACTTATAAATTATGGATCTCATAGTCGTGTACCCAGGAAGAAGCCGTACATCAGCGATATTAATAAAACAAAACGCATAGTATATGCAAAAGCTCACGTTAACAAATATAACCAAATTCGGTTCTGATAGGAGACAGAGAGTTTGGCTTAAAAAAAATTATGAACTATTGCCTATATAATTTACTTCTAGTTACTATAACATTTACTTCCACCTATGATACTTGGTGGTTGTAATATCATGCTCTGGGTTTCCATATCAGCAGCTGGTGTGGGCAATTTTGTATTTATTGGGATCATGATGGGCCTATTTGTTAATTTAAATCTTCTAAAATAAATGGATAAACAAATTGAGGCTACATCTGGCTCGTGTTTTCAGCAAGATAGCGATACCAAGCACAATGCGGCCATTGTAAAAGCATATCTTATATATGATGTACCTCACAAACTGCATTATTCACCTCAGTGGACAGATTTAAATCCTATTGAGCAGTTATGGAAAGAACTAGCTCGCAGGTTTAAAAAAATTATGAAAAACAAGCATAATCTCAAGAATTCACTAACTGAAGAATGGAATTACATTTTAGAATAAGTTTTGGAATTTTTCATGAAAAATAGGCTGGAGGCGGTTGAACGTATATTTGTGTACCCACAAAATATTAATTGGAACTTTAGAAATATTTAATATAGACACTAAATCATTTATTATATATGTATATCTGTGCCTTAAAAAAGATTATTTGCTGATTTTTTTAATAAATGCATTGATCCTTGATTTTTTATCCACTATTATTACCTGTTCCTAATGTCAGTTTATTTGGTTAAAATTAAATTTCACATCTTGCTTATATTTCTTAGAATTGAAATAATTAGGGGGGTATGTAGAGTTTTCTGTGCCACCGTATATACCTAAAATGATTACAAAAAATAAATTTGGTCGAATTTCGACCACAGGGCTAACTCTAGTATTATTAAAAACATAACTGCATTCCCAAAATTGTTTTATAAGTACATATGTATGTATGTATGTATGTATGTATGTATGTATGTATGTATGTATGTATGTATGTATGTATGTATGTATGTATGTATGTATGTATGTATGTATGTATATAATTACATAGTTTTATAATTTAAAATAAATAAAAATATTATTAAACACAATTTTATGTTTGTCAAAATTCAAAATACACAGCAATTCACTACTACTATGTAATTTCCAAGTGTATATTCGTATATTAATACATCAAATTAAGGCATTCATGAGAACTCTATTTAATTTCAAGTTTTATTTATTATTGCGGATATAATAATATGAAGGCTGTGTAAATATCAAGTGTCTGACTATAACGGTTCAAAAGATAAGGCCATATATGTACATAAAATAACATCACCTTTCGGGACACGGTTAAATTTCTAATTTGAAATATTCATTTATACATTATACATAATTTCTAAGTTATAGGGATATAAAAGTCAAATACATCAACGCTTTTTAATTTGTAAGGTATTTTTTTTGGTTTGTTAAAATATGAAATTGGTGCTCTTTAGGGTTCCAAAGACACATAGAAATCAAGTATGTTGTTCACATACATCACAACCTTTAATTTTTACAGTTATGAACTTTTTTATTAATGTAACCAATCTGTAAGCATTACATTTCAAATAAAAAAAAAATAAATAAAAATCGATTCCGATTTCTATTAGTTAACTCAGACGATTTAATAATCTTCACCTTTTATAATATTAGTGTAATTAACAATTTTGCAAATATCATCCAAGAAATTTTATTTTGGCCCATTTATTAATAATTAGTCATTCGCAAAAAGCGGCAAAACTTTCATGTCATGCAATTGAAAAACAACAAAAAATTTTTTATTTTTATTTTCAATACTTCAAAAAGAAAATTTATTTTAATAAAATAATTATATAATGCCCAAATATTGAAACATTCAAAAACCATTGGCTACAGAGGAAGAGGTAAAAACGTACAAATTTTCTATGGAAAATATTGCATGTGCATGATTACTATAAGTTTATCTATACAATTGTAGAATAAGCTTACTGAAACTATATTGTATTACCTTGTGTATAGAAAAGCGTATTCATATCAATATTTTTATAATCTTCTTTACATAATTGCAGAATTATCTTCGCAAATAATGAATATATGCATATGTAATTTGTGGGCAATTTCCTCAAATATGTTCACCAAAAGCAATATGAAGAGCAATGGCCTTACCAGTGTTGGGATTTATGGTACAATTGCACCAAATTTGGTACAATCAACACATCAGTGGTACACTTCATACTGTTCTGGTACAATTTCGTATCAAATTTGATCAATACATTTTTTTATTTAATCAATATCTTTTTCTTACAATAATAAACATTTCTAATTTCATAGTTCTTCAACCTAGTCTAGAACTAACTAAATTGCAATATTCTTGATTTATGTTCAAGTATTTTAATATTAATTTTGACAACCCTTTTATGTATAAGTAATATGTAATTTAGTTACAAGGTCTTTTTGCTGAACTACAGCGCTTGCACGTTTTTGCAACGCCTCAATCAGTTTTTTGACTGATATATTTTTCTATTCTTTTAGAGCGAAATTATATGGACTTTTTGGTTGTGAGATTCTTTAATTATTATTCCAAATGGAGTTTCAAGCAGCTGCTAAAAATGGAGTTTCAAGCAGCTGCTAAAAATAACCGGCTTTGCTTATTAAATACGTATTTTGACAAAATAAAAAAAGTAAATTAGCAACACAAAAACAGAAATACAAGGATTCAAGGTCGATTATCATTACAGATTTGGTACAATTTTATCATTTGGGCGGTACTATTTTAACATTGATCTCAACACTGCTCCTTACTAGAATCATCTTTCCAGAAAAGACTGTATCATATTAGCTAATAAAGAGCTGCATGAATGTTTTGATTTTCTGTCTATTGAGAATGAAGCGAAAACAGAACTCTAAAGCGGCATTTAGATGGTCAATCGCGGCTTGTCAGCGCGGGTTGATGGCAAGCCAACAAGCTCGTGTAAAAGTTCAAAATTCGTGTTTGTCAGCCGCGCTGGATGGAAATCAAAATTTTTGATATTTTGTGTTTGCCGTCACGCCAAGCTTGTCTAATTGCATGTTTGTCAACCAAAGTGTAAATTTCATTTGAATTTTTGTAAGCGAGCGGTAAAGATGTCTCGGCGAGAGCGCTTGTTTTTAAGAGAATTTATTGTTTTTGCATGTGGGTTAGTTTTTATGTATGCTATTGTATGTAAAGCGTTTTTATTAGAGTTTATTTTTAAAATATTTCATTTATTTAATTATTGTGTGTGTGTTTATATGGAAATATTAATTGCCAAAATTCAAGTTAAGAAAAGGTATGTAGACGAGTTAGCAAAATTATTATTTAACTGGTATTTTTCAATTATTATAAACGAAAATCCCATAACGAAGTTGGGGAAATGGTTTCCTTCAACTTAGGACAGCTTCTGACATTATTACTTGTTCTAAAAATTAAGATTGATTTGATTAAACCTTAAACGGCACAATATGAAAGGATTCACGGTGCATTAAAAGTAGAATACTGAAAACTATTCATGATAGAGAATATATAACTGTGGAGTATATGTATTACTCGGAACTGTTCGAAACTTTGAATTTTGTTTCTGTATTAATAATGTATTACATACATTCTTACATTTTCCTATTCATTCACACAGTATGAATTAAAGAGATTTTAATGAGGCATAAGTCTGACCAGATACTAAGAAATTCAATATTGCAGAAATAAAATAAAGAATATTTGTATTTTTTCAATAAATTTTTTTAAATAATTGATTAGAAACTGAAGAATAAATAAAAAATATAGTCATAGTTATATAGTTTATAATTCTCTAAATCATGCGCCATATTAAATAACAACCTAACTGCTCAGTGTCTGTTGTAATGGGTGATTTTTTTGAGGTTAGGATTTTCATGCATTAGTATTTGACAGATCACGTGAGATTTCAGACATGGTGCCAAAGAGAAAGATGCTCAGTATGCTTTGACATTTCATCATGAATAGACTTACTAACGAGCAACGCTTGCAAATCATTGAATTTTATTACCAAAATCAGTGTTCGGTTCGAAATGTGTTTTATCGACAAATTTTGTTCAGCGATGAGGCTCATTTCTGGTTGAATGGCTACGTAAATAAGCAAAATTGCCGCATTTGGAGTGAAGAGCAACCAGAAGCCGTTCAAGAACTGCCCATGCATCCCGAAAAATGCACTGTTTGGTGTGGTTTGTACGCTGGTGGAATCATTGGACCGTATTTTTCAAAGATGCTGTTGGACGCAACGTTACGGTGAATGGCGATCGCTATCGTTCGATGCTAACAAACTTTTTGTTGCCAAAAATGGAACAACTGAACTTGGTTGACATGTGGTTTCAACAAGATGGCGCTACATGCCACACAGCTCGCGATTCTACGGCCATTTTGAGGGAAAACTTCGGAGAACAATTCATCTCAAGAAATGGACCGGTAAGTTGGCCACCAAGATCATGCGATTTGACGCCTTTAGACTATTTTTTGTGGGGCTACGTCAAGTCTAAAGTCTACAGAAATAAGCCAGCAACTATTCCAGCTTTGGAAGACAACATTTCCGAAGAAATTCGGGCTATTCCGGCCGAAATGCTCGAAAAAGTTGCCCAAAATTGGACTTTCCGAATGGACCACCTAAGACGCAGGCGCGGTCAACATTTAAATGAAATTATCTTCAAAAAGTAAATGTCATGGACCAATCTAACGTTTCAAATAAAGAACCGATGAGATTTTGCAAATTTTATGCGTTTTTTTTTAAAAAAAAGTTCTCAAGCTCTTAAAAAATCACTCGTTATAATGATGTTTGACAATCTTCGCTTGATCACGTAAATGCTAAATACTCTCTCTCATCAACCCGCACTGACAAGCCGCGATTGATCATCTAAATGCCGCTTAATTGAGAATACATCTAACAAACGAAACGAATATTTACTATATTCGCTGAGAGGCCAGCAATCGAAACGAAACATACACTCTCAATATGCGAATGGAATTCGTGGTTGAGAGCGCGTTCCACTCTCATCATTCCAATTTTGTATGGAATTATTAGAATGGTAGAGAATGTTTAGAATGTTTTGATTTGCAATACGATACAAAAGAAGCTCTTACATTGATTGTGGTTGATGTTTGTCGTGCAATGGTATTGTGCCAAAAGAAGAATAAAAAAAATGGATTGCTAAAATGTAATTTGTAAATACATACATAAGTGAAATGTGTAAAGTGGTAAAATTAACTATTTATCACAAAGTTGGTCTCTATATAAAATGAGTTTCATATTAATTTATTTTTTTTTTGTTAACTTTTTTCATGTTATTAATGGATTAATATTTTTGTTTGAATATTTCTAAGAATGCTTTTTAAAGATAAAAACTTTGTATTTAAAACGAAATAAAATATGTTTTTTAATTTAATGCTTTTAACTCAAGCAAATGTTTCCTTTGTTTCGCTTTTTGAAATGAATCAATAATCTATTCGATCTCTCATGTTTCATTACTCTCATGTCTCCATACTCTCATGTCTCTATACTCTCATGTTTCCATTCTCTAACAACCACAAACATTTTTGTTGTTGTTAGAGAACAGTCTTCCCACTCGCTTTTACAAATGCGACTGGAAGACTGTTTGCAAATGTGTGGATATGTTGAACAGCGTTTTAAGCATACTCGTGCAGATCTCTAGTAGCTAAGACAAGAATAGGTAACACAAAATGTATCACACAACACTACTAGGGAGGAACACTGCCTAGGAGAGAATGAATATCTTGCTCATAGATACTCACTATTTTCCACATTTTTAAAGATTGCCCAGAAGTACTACAAATGAGACGTTAAAGAGAGTATTAATAGATTCGCCAATGAAATTTAAACTAATCATTTATAGTGTAGTGGCATAATAGCCCAAAACCTTCATTTCTGTATTTTGTTTATTTATTTTTGAATACATACATACATACATACATACATACATACATACATACATACATACATACATACATACATACATATGTAATTATAAAGACATATTTTTTCAGAAAAATAATTCTGCCAACGGAATTTGTCAAGGAACAAAACGAATTGTTTAAAAACATTTGGGTAAAATAATAGTTTATCAATCGTTGTTAACAAATGCTTGTGAATTTACATTTCATAAATATTATTATAAGCGAAATTAAGAAAAGATTAAAACACACTATCATTTATAAGCTTATTCCCAAGTATTTTTATTGCTATATGGTATGTTGGGGATATTTTGTGTACGAAGAAAATAATTTTCAATGTATGTATGTATGTATGGATGTACATTAGGGTGGCGCTTAAAAAAACTCTAATCATCCCCGTAATTAGTGAATTTTGGTGAAAAAAATTATCCTAAAACAATTTCATGTGAATCGGTTGAGGTTAAGACGTGCCACAAGCCCGCCTAAAATTGTGGTAAACCAAAAATCTACCTTTTTACCTTATAAGTTCAAAACTTTTGCTTAAACAAAACAATTGTACGAGAAGAAATTGTTGCATATGAAGTTTGCAACATGTTTTACTTTTACAACATTTTTCCAAATTTAAAAGTTTACAAAAAAACACGAAAATTTACATACATATTTAAACACACAATCAAGAGATGGCATGTTTTTAAATGATTTGCTGAAATAAAGTCGCGACAAACAAATACTGTAAAAAATAGTGCTTGTTTAAAAAAATATTTGATTGCAAAATATTTTCAATTGAACATTTAAAGTGAAAACGTTTCATTTAAAGTAAAAATGTGGAATTGGCATCAGCTGTTTTTAATTCCTTCAGGAACATATAAAAATCATAGTTTTCGACACAACATATACATATAAAGACAGGAGGAGGAACATGCGCTATAGCTGAAAACTTTTTACAAAAGACGGTCTTATGGTTACCTGTAGACACCATATACACGGTGATATTTTGTGGTGTGTTTGAAATCAAATTTAACAAAGCCGGTTGTCCGAATGTCGCCATTTTTGAAAGTTTTTAAAAAGCCTGGCCAAAAGTGAATGTACAAAAGTTTCGATTTGGAATGATGACGAAAAAACAAAAGGTTATGTTAAAGATTCAACCAGTCGTGTTATATATTTTGCTAAATCTTCGCTCAAAATAAACTACAAAGAGATGATTACAAAGAATTACTTGAGCTCACTTTGACATTTTTGGGACAACTAAGTGACAAACGCAATTCTAAGACCATGTTTTATAAATCTGGCGCTCTTCACCATGCGAATTGATTATTTTGTCTACATCACAAACAAATATACAATTTTGAAAAAATTAAGTGGTTATATAACAGATTGCTCTAAAAAAACTACGAAATCATTTATGGTACTTATTTCCAAAAATTTCCCTTTGGTAGTTTTTGATTCTAGAATACCACATTCCACACTGGCAAAAATGGTTCAAGCTTTTAAAAGCGAAAGTTTAAATAAAAAACTGTTTTTTAAAAGATTTGAATTGCTTTCATTGAAGCAAAATATGTTGCACTGTTAAATGTGGTTAATGCAGCAGAAAGAGTTGTCAAGGACCAGAGAAAGAGTTGATAAGGACCAAGAACAATTTGTTCTAAAGGTTGTTGAGAATTATAGGACCAAGTATTCTGGCTGCAATTAAAATAAAATCGTTCAAAAATGTTATAATTTGGAGTTTATTGGTTTTGCTTTTTATAAATTTCTGCATTCAAAAAGTGCTATCTGCAAATAAGAAGAGTATGTATTTTTAAATTTTTTGTTTAAATTATTTGTTTATTTTGTAAACTATTATACATAGAAAAGAGTTATAAAAGTAACAAATACTAAAAACTTAATAACTTCTCTCTTACAATTGTTTTGTTAAATCAACAGTTTTCAACTAATAGAATAAAAAAAGTAAATTTATTGGTTTTCCGCATATTTTGGCAGGCTTCCGGCACGTCTCCCCAACCGATTCACATGAAACTTTTTCGGATAATTTTTTTACTAAAATTTACCTAACTGGGGGTGAGAGTAAAAAATTCGCCATAAAGCTAAGGGTCACCCTAATGTACATATGTATCAACAAAAAAAATAAATGGTAGTAGAGGATTTAGAAGAGCAGCAACAAAATAAACAAAGGATTGGTAGAATGCAGACAAATCCTCTTGATGCATCGAATCCACTTGCGTTGCCTAAATCAGTGTAAGTAAAAGCATATTATTTTCATGAATTGAAATTATCGCCTTTTTATAGATTTCAAAAGTACTACAGAGTTAATAAGCCGGCATATCGCTAATTATTATAAGTTTTTACTGTTGCACCTGTTGAGCCAATAAATATTGCGATATGTTGGTAGCTCAGTCTACTTTCAGCAAAGTGCTTGCAGAAGTGGTTGACATCTTTGAAAGCCATCTCTACCCGATATGGATAAAAGTTCCAAAATCAGATTAAAAAGAAAAATTGAATTAGCATTTTATATAAAACACAATATTCCAGGTGTTGTCGACTGCATCGATGATCTTCTATAAACGAAAGGGAAAAATTAGCTTAAATGTTATGTTGGTACACAGAACAAAATATTTCCAAACAAATGGTTATATATTTTAGTAGGGGAACTACGTCTTTTTATACAACCTTATAAAATTAAAAGCAAAAAAGTATATAAATTTTTTTCTTAACAAAATTTAAGTTTGGTTGTTACAAATAGTCAGATAAATATTTTCGCACTCTTTGGTTTTATACATAACGTAGCACTAGTGTTGGAGGAATAACAAAGTTATTTTGAACAGCCAAATAAACAAATTTATTAAGATTGAAACTAAAAATCATTTTGAAGTTTTCGAATATGTTTCTTTGTTAAATCCTTTATTGTTTGTGTTGGACTTCTTAAAGAGTTATCATTATTTTTATAAATAAATGTCTCTATTCTTAAAATGTGGATAAAACTTTCCTTGCTTGAGGAACCAGTGAAATATTTTTAAATAATCAATTGATTTATTATAAAATAGTATAGGTTATTAGCATTTTATTATTAAAATAATAGTTGAATTACCAAAATATTTAATTTCAATGATTACTATCATAGCATACACAGCAACACAAATACTATATAAATTTCAAGTGCCTATCTGTATATTAAAAGATAAGGAGGTATACGTCAAATTAAGTCATCCATGAGAACACTATTTAATTTTAAATTTTATTTATTATTGCGGATATAGCAATATAAAGGCTGTGTAAATATTAAGTGTCTGACTATACAGATTTAAAAGATAAAGCCATATATGTACATAAAATAACATAACCTATCGGGACACTGTTTAATTTCCAATTTGAAATATTTATACTTACGGTCATAACGGACTATCTGAAATTATACATAATTTCCAAGTTACATCAACTATAAGGACACTAATCTGTAAGGTAATTTTGTTATTAGTTTGTTAAAATATGAAATTGGTGCCCTTTAGAGTTGAAAAACACGTAAAAATCATACATGATTTTGCCGATGCACAATCTTTAATTTTTAAGATTATAAACTTTTTTGAATGGAACTAATCCATAATCATTACATTTTAAATAAAAATCGGTTCAGAATTAAATGATTTCTAGGAGTTAACTCAGACGATTTGATAACCTTCACCTTATATGTAGTCGGTTAATTACACGACAATTTTGCAGATATTATCCAAGAAATTTTATTTTGGTCCATTTATTAATAATTACTCATTCGCAAAAAACAGCAATACTTTCTGTCATGCATTGAAAAATAACAAAATATTTTATATTGATTTTTTCAAGACTTCCAAAAGGAAATTTATTTTAGTAAACAAATATTTAAAGCACAAATATTGAAACATTTAAAAGCCATTAGCTGCAGAGGAAAATGTAAAAATGTAAAAATTTGTTACCAGCAAACAATTCACATACCAATAATTTTGATGAATCAAATACAAGGTTTTGCCCCAATTGTGCTCAAGAGGAAACGCTTTTTGCCTAAAATATATATGTAAGTAATTATTCGCTAAAATTTTGCCAAAGAAAAAGGGATATACATTATTTTCACTGTTGCTCAAGATGTCAAATTCCATATATAGATAACATTTTTTACATACAATGAAATTTATAATCAAGCTTAAGTTCGTTTTTTTCTCTCTAAGAAAGAATTAATTAAATTACAAATTAGGTGATAATATTAAAGAAAAATATAGGTGGTAAATATTAAAAGTAAAAATATTCAACAAGAGGGAAGCTTAAGGTAGTGGTAGACTTCGTTCTCACCAACTGGCGATTGATAATTGAATACAAGTTTTCTCGTATTCCTTTATCTGGGTTTGGTTGGTTAAATAGATGATGCTTACAACTAAACACTACCCTAAGTAGATTAGATACAAGTAGTGCTGATGACGGACGTGGCTGTCTAGAAAATGTGCATTCCACTCGTGCTGGTGTCTAAAAATTAAATTTTCCCAATTTTTCTTTAATATTATTACCTAATTTGTAATTTAATTAATTCTTTCTTAGAGAGAATAAAAACGAACTTAAGCTTGATTATAAATTTCATTGTATGTAATACGTAAATCAGTTCGACTAATAATAATTAAAATTTTCAAAGATAACATTTTTTAATATATAGAATTTGATATCTTAAGAAACAGCGAATTTGAATGAAGTTGTCATTGCCATCCTGTAAAGTGATTCGTCTTGGCCTTTTTTTTAAATATGGTCAAATTTTACCCAGAAGTTATTTAAATTAGTCACAAAACTGTTACTATTAAACACAATTAGCGAAAATTGTTTTTGATGTAGCTTCATTATTTGTTGGTTATTTCAGTAAAGTTTTTCATTAGTTTCACATAAATTATTTGTTTAATTTTATTTTTTAAATTTCAATAAACTATTTGTCTGTTTCAGACAATTTTTTTTAATTTTTTAATAATTTTTAGTAAACTTGTTTACCTGGCGAGGCTGCTGGTTCAATAATAGTGTGAACTTCTTGAGGATTGAATATGGTCTGTGGCAGCTTGCCTGTTTTGATTCGCTGGGTCACACACATCCCCACACTTTATGGCCAAGCAAGAGATAAATAAATCACTTTCTTAGTTCTGTTTAACGTACAGCTTTTCTTTATTTTTTATTTAATTTGTATTTAAGTTCTTGGTTCTTATCTTATATGTATGTAGCTCAATTTACAATTAAAAAACTTATTGCAAGTAAAAAATCTAATTGTATAGGCCGGGGCACATAGTATCCGTCATACGTTATACTTTAAACCTCTCAATTGAAATCAAAGTAACAACGGAAGAGGTTGACACAATGAGTACTTTGTTGACAGATATTAAATCAGAAAAGAAAACACGAGAAAAGCTTTTTTCTCCAATTTACTCTATTAAATTAAATTATTTTGTTTTATATTTGCTTCCACTCAACAGGGTTGTCAGATATGGCGATTCCTCGCCATTCGATTTGGCGACATGGCGATTTTTTAAGATAGTTGGCGATATTGTTGGCGATTTTTCATTGACTTTTGACCAACATTGGACACTGAGTTAGGGACTATCAAAATGGATGACAAAGTAATTGAAGTTTAAAACGTAAATTGTTTTTCATATTTAAATATGATTTTACTTCTAGAAACCGGAAACTTTCGAAACATATAAATTTATTTAAAGTTTACGAACATCTTTCCATTTTCATATTTAAAAATATCTAAAGATGATTTTATTCTGGAAACTGTATTTAAAGTTTATAAAAATCTTTCGATTTTAAATGTTGCAATTCCTTTCCAATCATAATAGAAAATATTAACTTTTATTTTTGAAAGATTATAAAAAATATGATATTGATGTGCGGGAAATTCCAAAATATTTTTTATACTTTTTTTTTACCAACAAAGGAGGTTTGAGGTAAGGATTAAGTTCGTTTTATTCTCTCTAAGTTGAAAGAATATTTTTTACAAACTAGGTGATTATTTTAAAGAAAAATTGGATTTTTATTGTATGTATATGCTGCTAATTACTGGACAGAAATATCGATTTCAATAATGAATTCTACCAAAACACATGCTATAAATTTTATGAATTCAAATAGGGCATGTTGCATACATTGTTGATCTTTAGTAATTTTGAATAAATATAATTCCTATAAAACTTATTCTAAATAGGAACTCGGTGACAAACACCCTAAGGATGGGTATGTTTAGGTCTCCATTTATTATAATACCAACTATTTCTTATTGTTTTAAGTACAAAATTTTAACTTTCTCGTATTCACTAATCATTTAAACAAAAACAAAATATTTTTTTTTTTATTTTGGCGAGTTTTTTCTATTTTTGGCGAATTTTAGCTATTTAGATAATTTTTTTTTTATTTATTAAAAATATTTTTAAAATTAAAGAATATTGATTATATTATAGGCAAATTTTAACAAATAACTGTTTTGAAGATTTTCGCGATTTTTCACATCGATTTTGGCGAAATAGGTGAAAATAAATCTGACAACCCTACCACTCAACACAAAAATTTAATTTTGAGAGAGATACAAAGAGAAAACAATTATAGCTTTCAACGTACGTCAAAAGCAGTTGAAGAAGGGATAAAATTCTTATTTGCTGGCAATGGGTATGGTAACACGTTTGTGGACCGGCCTCGTAATAATACCATTTTGTGTTTTTATATCGGCTACCCTAACTTTTCCATCATTACCGCGGTAAACCTTCACGATACGCCCTAAACGCAACTCCGTAGGTTCATTTTTCAGAGCCTCAAGGTCATTTGGTTTCAAGTCTACCTATGGGAACTTCCATTTGTTACGTTTGTGCAACTCCTTCAGGTATTCCATTTTCCACCGAAGGCACTATTATTGCTGTAGAGCCTTTATCTTTCGCCAGCGGTTGATAATGCTAAGTGGCGAAGCTATTTCTTCAGGTTCGGCAGGATTCAACATAGAAGATCCTATCAGGAAGTGACCTGGAGTAAGGCAGACAATTCGTCAACATTTTTAGACATACATAGGCCCAAGGGGACGCGAATTAAGGCATGATTAAATTTTGGCCAGAAGTGTGGAAAACTCTTCGAAAGTATATTTCATTTGTTGTACCGATTTTTTAAGTGCATTTTTAAACTTTTTACTCCTGCTTCCCATAACCCTCCCATATGAGGTGCAGTTGCAGGGATAAAGTGCCATTCTAAGCGCTGGTGCCCATAATTTTCCACCGTTGTGTCACGGATCTCTTTAACATGTTTGGCGAAGCTAGCCTTGATTTCCCTCGCAGCGCCAACAAAGTTCCTGCCATTATCAGAGAAAACACGACTTGGGCAACCACGACGAGCAATAAAACGTGCTAAAGCGGCCAAAACTGCTTCGAGGTGAATCGCCTTCGTTGAGAAACAAACAGAGAGACACACGTAACCTTTCGTTATTCGGCACTATCGACCAGTGAAACCTCAAGAGGGTTGCGAAATCAACGCCTGTATTAGTGAAAGGGCGACTTAGGGTAGTTCTTTCTTTAGGCAACGCAGCCATAATTTGAGTTTGAAGCTTTTTACGATATAAAACGCACTCCTGGCGAACGGTATTCAGCACAAGACGAGGGACTCCATGGTGGACAAGTTTATGAATAAAATCGACATAAAGACGAGCTAACCTACTGCCATACGCAGGTATAATCGGATGCCGTTCGTGATACGATAAACACGAAGAAGAACCAAGACGGCCATTAGCACGAATAATATTATTTTTGTCCAAAAACGGGGTAAGGGTTAATAAAGAACTATGAGCTTCAATTTTTTTATTAGCCGCGAGATAGGTATATTCGTTCAAGAAGTAAAGTTTTTGGGATGGAAGAAATAGACGATTTCTAACGAAATGCAACTCACTGGCAGAGATTCGTATGCCGGTGATGTTATGACCTTTACGTCGCACCTTGCTTGCGAGAATAACAAATCAAAACATATAAGCTATTACATGATATGCTTCACTCAAGCTTGAAAAACGGTCAAGAATGTCTTCTCTTTCGGTCGATCTAGCAACAAACGTATGTACTTTTCTTGACTCCTCTGCAGTTTCGAACTCTGATGTTCCTTCAGGCCACGACGACTTTTCTGCACTAAGCCAATCAGGACCATGCCACCAGAGCCTACTTTCTCTCAGATGCGAAGGTATCAGCCCCCGGGTTGCTAGATCGACAGGATTGTCATTAGACGAAACGTGAAACCAATTTTTATTTCCTACATTTTCTAATATTGTGGCCACTCTGTTCGCTACGAAAGATTTCCAGCTACAAGGTGGTTTTCGTAACCAGGCAAGCACTATTGTTGAGTCGTACCACAAATACGTAAAATGCATATTAATATTAAAGGTAGGGACCACGTTTTCTACCAAATTGGCTAGAAGAACAGCTCCACATAATTCTAAACGAGGTAGCGTAGGTTTTCTTACCGAAGCCACGTTTGTTTTAAATATGAGCATTTTTGTGTAAACCACGTTTTCAAAGCTAACTCTTACATATGTACATTGCCGCTGCAAATGCTAACTCGGACGAGTCACAAAAACCATGAAACTGGATATTACAGCCCGGTGAATATTGAACCCAACGTGGAAGTTTAATCGTCTCAATATCCTTATAATTTTTAACAAATGTCTGCCATTTTTGCAGAGCTACCGGTTTTATAGGCTCGTCCTAATCAATTTTGTCAAGCCACATTTGTTGTAACAAAATTTTTGCTGTAATGACGACAGGGGCCAACCAACCTGCTGGATCATACAGACTTGCAATGACGGAGAAAACTTCTCTTTTCGTATATGTTTCTTAGAGCAACAATTTATCTGCCGTAAAGAAAAACACATCCTCTGCCGCATTCCAGTGTATCCCTCACTTTTTCGTAGTGCTTTTATCATTGAGCGACAAAATTTCAGAGTTCAATAAATGCTCTTGGGGCAAATTTTTTAAAATTTGTTTTGGGTTGGACGTCCATTTTCTCAATTCAAAACCTCCCATTTCTAAAATACCAATTAATTGGTCACGTGCAACCAAAGCATCTGGAACAGAATGTGCTCCAACTAGGGCGTCATCAACATACATGCATTTGCGTAAAATTCGAGCACCTAGTGCTTCATTATCAGCTAATCTAGGTATGGTTCTATGAGCTAAACATGTGGCACAATTTGCGCCAAAAGTAACAGTATTTAGCTGATAATCTTGAATATCATTATTTTCCGAACTACGAAAAACAATCTTTTGGAAGGGCCTATGCTCAGGCTTAACAAAAATTTGACGGTACATTTTAGAAATGTCCGCATTGAATACAAACTGAAAAAAATCGCCATCTTAAAATCAGTTTTACTATATCAGCTTGCAAAATAGGGCCACAGTGTACAACAAATCATTCAAACTTTTACCACTAGGAGACTTACTAGAGGCATTATCGTTGTACTTTCTGGCTTAAATAAGCCATGATGGGCTAAATAATAACTAGGACCAACGTTTGTATTTTCAACCTTTTCCATATGCCCTAAAGTTAAATATTCTTTTAGGACCTCATCATACTGAGACTTTCGATCAGTATTATGTATTAAAGATTTTTCGTTTCTTAAAAACTGGCTCACTGCAATATGCCTATTAGGCCCAAGCGTAGAACAACTATCCTTAAAGGGCAGACTAACAACATATCTCCCTTCGGGGCTTCCTGTGGTAGGAGAACGAGATATCTCCTCACATTTTTTATCCTCTTTTAAAATAAAATTTGTCTTCGAGAAACTTCTTCTAACTCCCAGAACTTTGTCAGCTGGTCATCAATGGAAACTTTTGTCATATGAGACATGCTTACTCGTCGTGGGGACACACTACTGGTTGGGCCAGTTACAATCCAGTCAAAGATCGTTTCCTAAGCAACTAGGTACTCAAAAATATTATGCTGCACTCCGCCACGAAGAATTGAGGGGTAAAGGACACCTAATAATAGATCTACCTTACCACTTTCGTAAAACTTTGGGTCTGTGTAATTTAAATACGTAATTTAAAATTACTAGGGAGCCTCAAATAATGCTTAGGAACTCTACCAGTTACCCGTGGTATCACTAAGGCTTCAATATTGAGACGCACCTCGTGATTTAAATGAGATACAATTATAAAAGACGCCATTTTTGAAGTTCTATTTATAACCTCTCCGCCTAACCCTGTAACCTCGGCTGAAACCGGAACAGTGGGCAACTTGAGCAGTCTTTGTATTTTCTCCGAAATAAAACTTTCTTCAGCACATGGATCTATCAGAGCTCGAACCTTATAAGCCACGCCAGAATGTACAATGTGTACCCATGCTGTTGCTAGCATGGGTACACATTGTGCCACAGACATATGATGGGACTGAACTACACCCGACGGACCTGCTAAATTAGTGGACTGTAATTTATGTGTGTATCGACATTCGCCCTGATTTATTTGATTCTGGCTACCTTTCGTGAAATCTTTATGTAATAAGGTGTGGTGCGTTTTCTTGCACT
The DNA here is from genome assembly GCA_949628195.1 of Phasia obesa. NCBI lineage: Eukaryota > Metazoa > Arthropoda > Insecta > Diptera > Tachinidae > Phasia > Phasia obesa. The sequence goes on from OX451219.1 coordinate 71,449,213, forward strand.
TTGAGCAAGAGTTTTGACTACTGCATTCCTTATATAAATGACCAGTAGTAAGACAATTGAAGCAAAAGCAAAATTTTTTAAAACTGAGACACGATTTTTATGGTCCATATTTAAAAATTTACTGCACGCGCTTATTTTGTGGCTTCCTTCCCATAATTTACATTTTAAGGAGTCAACTTTTGTATGGTGGGTCTTAAAATGTTTAATTTTACCTGATGATTGAGTACCATTATATGAGGAAGTTTGGCAACCACTAGAACCACTATTCGCCGCTATTATGAAACACTCTCAAGGGCAAGAAATCTATCAGTTAGAAAACTATTTAATTTATCCCATTTGGGAACCTCTGTCTTATTTTTTAGAGACTGTTCCCACAAATTTAAAGTGCATTCTGAGAGACGCGATGAACACTTAAACACAAAAATTGGGTCCCATGAGTCAATATTAACACTGTATAATTTTAAGACCACCATGCAATTATTAATTTCTCTTTGGAGCCACTTTTTCTCCGAAGCAGATTCTTGTGTACATGGAGCTACATTAAACAGTACCTTAAGCTAACTATTGATCAAGACACGTTTATTTTCGTATTGCGATTTTAAATTGTTCTACGCGATTTCAAAATTTTCAGCCGTTAGTGCTATATTTCTATTTATGTCGCGAGTCTCACCATCTGTTTTTCCAAATAAGTAAAATAATTTTTCAACTGGACTAAGTCTCGAATTATTAATGTATATTGCGGAGAACATGTCCCTAAATGTGGGCCACGACTCGTAATCTCCATGAAAAACAGCTGTATCACATGGAGGCACGGACAGAGAACCACAAAGATTGGGAATCACTGCTTCATGACCCTGTTGATTTTCTTCTTCTTCCAAGAAACCTCTAGCTCTAGAAAGAATATTGATCAACGTATATAAGCCTTACGCACTTGTGGGTGTTTTGATTGTACAACCAATAATTTTTTTCTTTCGTTCTACTGCTTCGTGACCCTGTTGATTTACTTCTTCCAAGAAACTTCTAGCTCTAGAAAGAATATTGATACAACGTATATAAGCCTTACGCACTTGTGGGTGTTTTGATTGTACCACCAATAATTCTTTTTTTCGTTCTACAGTCTCTGCCGAAAACTAATCATATAATGTTTTATATTTAGCCCAAGCCTTGTTCAGTTCACTTTTCTCAAATTCAAAGGCATCTTTAGAGTAAGGGGAAAAATCTATATCTGTGAATATAGCCTCAAGGCTAATCACCTCTTCTACCGCACGCATATACGTTTCAAAAGTAGACATTTTTTTTAAATTTATTTGAAGAGAGTTACGAATAATCGAACAAAGAGATACACTTTTTCCAAATTTTTTTACAAAATATCATAATTAGTTGTTTAAAAAAATCGTGAACTATTTTCAATAAAGTATTTTTAAATTTAATTGATTGAATTTACAAATTTGTTTATAGGATCATATTCACCATATTCAAACAAAAAATTGTCTAATTATGCAAATTAATTTGTGAATCTGAAAAATTATTTTTTCTGTGTAAGCTCATGAATACTTACATATGTATATACATATATGCATTATGTCTTTAAATAAAACGAAATTATTTCTTTATACTTACAGAACGACTAAATGTAAAACAATACAGAAATGGATAAAATATACTTACATATTAATCATATTGTAATACTTAACAATATGTAGTTTATTTTGGGACATTTCAGCTACTTTTGTGGGCACAAACTTAAAATACGTTACGTAAATCCATCACACTCCGATGCATGCCACAACTCCTTTACCTGGAACACAAGCGAAACACTTACGAAACTATATTTTTCAGCAGTAGAGAACCTTCTCAAAAGAAAAAGTGAACTGGTTTTGTGAGACCTAAACTTGGTTTTAGCGTTCCCGCAATTTTGAACATGTATCTCTCTTATGTGCTGTTTTTGAATTGCAAGCGAGCAGTACGTCTAGAAAATTCGTATAGAAATACCTCAAGAAATTTCTTATTCTCAATTTACGACACATTGCCCAAAATCACAACTTTTGGTCAGTTTTTAACTCAGAAAGGGTTACAAAATATTTTTTTTATTTGATTTTAAAGTCGCGTTAAAGAAAATAAACTTACAGAATCGTCGAAAAAGAAACCTGCGTTTTCAATTCATGAAAACAGAAGCATAGGCTAATTTTTTAAATTATTTTTTTGTTCAGTATAATGTTGGTGTTGGTGGAGTCATGTTTTAATTTAACAAAACTTTACTTAAATAATTCAATGTATGTATGTGTAAATAATTCAATGTATGTGTAAAGTTTGGTTTTCCGAAAAATCTCAAATAATATTGGACATTTTGAAGAAAAATTATATTCTTAATCATAAAATGAAATTTTGAAATTGAAAACATTTTTAACGATAAGACTTATGATCTTTAAAACAAAAAAGGTCTTCAATGGGAAAATATCAGGTGAAATAAATATGCATTAACTTACATAAATACTAAAAGCTTCGTATGTTTACTACCGCTTGTAAAATATAATTTCATTAATATATTTATAAGTGTACACTCGGAGGCGGCCCGTAACAATCGCCTATAGCCAAACCTAAATAAGCATATCAACCATAGTGTTTCCTGCGCCTAACTTTAATACTGCAACGACATACTTAAATAAGATAATTTAAAATAGAAATAAAATCAGTAGATAGACCTGAAAATAAAAATGATATTACCTCTTAACAATGACAAGTTCAAAT
>OX451219.1:71452160-71572629 GCA_949628195.1 Phasia obesa
TTCTGTAGTCGGTTTTTTTTGTAAGAAATATTGTTAGTTACGCTTTTTTGCATTTTAGCTGACGATATATAGCTTAAAAAAGGATACAAAAATATTTCTACACTTACATACATATGTATATAATATACGTCTGCAACAACTTTGAAAATGGTATAGAAAAAAGATCACAAAAATCAAAATTAATGAATCGAAAGTTAAAATAGTCACAATATAAAGCCACACTTCATCACCAAAATAAATAAGTAAAATGTTTTTAGAATCTGGTTATCAAAGCATTAAATTCAAATCAGTTGAGTTGTATTTATTAATACTCACAGGTGTATGTGAGCGTACATAGTCTGTTTACTTTCCTGAGTGAGGTTGGAATTTTGTATCTGGATCAAGTGCTTGAACAGAAAAACGTAATAAATCACTATTAATTTGCATGAAAAACGTTCATACATAAATTTTATTCACTCACTCGAATAAAAGACTTTAAAATGCGTTTGTAACTACATTTTATTTAGCCTAAAATTTAATGCAAGCTGTATTTAAACAATTTTATTCAGTATTAATTTAAATATTTGTGATTTCTTTGGCGTTATAGACTTCCATGCAAACTTCTTCAAATACACATCGCAGTGGAATAAACTTCAAGTATTAGTCTAACAATATACATTTGTATATCGTATTATAGACCTATACTCATCTGCTATATGTATACTCTTGTGCCTATTATTTTTACCCAGCGGTAAAAAGTAGGATCATGAAGGCCTTCTAGAAGGCATCTTTACTCCTTCTTTAGTAAGAACAAAGACTCCTATCCGCACTCCATCCTCATATATTTTTACCAGTTTTCATTGTGGAGCAGGCCTTCTGCTAAAAGGCCTTTAACTTAATGTCTTTTAGAAATCTTTTCGTATCAAAAATTATTAAAAAAATATTTTGACTAATTATATTATTTTTCAAATTTTATTAAGTACTAGCTGTGTCCTCCACTTCGTCCTTACAATATTTTGTTCGATTTCGCTTTGAAAGCAATCCACATAAAATACCCTTAGTTTTTTAGTGCTTCAATTATGGTTATTATTATACTAATAATGGTTATTATTATACTAAAATATCCTACTTTCAAAAAAAAGGCACTGCAAAGTATGCAGTACTTTTAAAATATCCCGCTTTCAAAATGCATATCTAGAAAATTGCCTACTTTCACTGCTTTTTCTCCACGTTCTGTTGGAAATAAGGTTTTTTTGCGGACAAAAGTGTCCTATATTTGAATCAAGATATTAAGAGTACCTCCCCACTAATCTATTCAGTTGTGATTACGTGACAGACAGACAGACAGGCAGGACAAATGTTAATTTTTTTTTGTATATTTTTATGTTTATTTTATTTTCAGTTAATGAAAATTAAATTTCTATTTCTGTGTTGCTAATTTATTAACAATTATTTTGCAAAAAGGCTTAACTATCTCATAAGCAAAAGCCTTACAATGTTAGGAGTAAAACAACAATGTCTATCAAGTGCTTGAAACTCCACCAAAGTCATCGGATCCTATTCCGATAGAGTATGTAAGGAGTTATTTGGAAGAATAATTAAAGAGTTACCTAATTACTAAAAAGTCTCACTAGAAAAAGTGGAAGAATATATCAGCTGAATACTGCCGGAAACTCATTAATGCGATGAAAAAATGTTCAAGCGCTATAGTTCAGCAAAATGGCCTTGTAACTAAATTACCTATTACTTATATAATAAAAAAATAATAATAATCTTGAACATAAGGTAGGAATGTTGCAACTTGTTAGTTTTAACTTGGGTTAGAGAACTATGAAATTAGAACTGTTTGTTAGTGTAAGAAAAAATATTAAATTAAAAAATTTATTAAATACGTTATTTATGAAATTGTACCAACAAAGCAGTGTATCACTAATGTGTCGATTGTACCAAATTTGATACAATAGTACCACAAATCCCAAAACTGATAGGTAGACACAACTTGCCTTATAGAAGGCCTTTGGTGTGAAGGCCTTTTTAGTTTTACTGCTGGATAGTATGTAATATGTTTTTTGCGCATGTATCTGAATGAGTGTATGATAATAGTTGAAATACATTTATTGTGTAAATGGAGCTCATTTACATATCGTTTGAAAGAGCTGGAATAAATATACATGTAAACACGCAGAAATATGTTTGAATTTGTATGTACGTCACGTAATATATAAAAAATAAATAAAATCATTCTAAACTCAAACACATTTTCTGTTTTCAAAATATTTGCGTACAAACGTGTTCACTTTATATACATATATACATGTATGGATATAAATAGTTCCATCCTCACACTGAAACAGCGCCTTATTTTCTATTTTATCCTGCAGATAAATACTCTTGAATTTTTAGTTAATCCTTACACAAAACAGGTCCGTTATTTTAATGCCAGAGCGCATAATTCGAGTTAAAAAAATAATTGTGGTGATCAAATCCATAAATTCTACACAAAGTATTTTCCAAAAAATTTTCTGTTAAGCCCAGTATTCTGTTCAGATTTTCATGCGGAATGCTGTCAAACTACATACATAAAAAATTTGTATGAAATGTCATGAAAAAAAATGTTGTAGAAGTAGTACTCTGTTTTTACATTGAAATGTTTTTGGCAACATTTTTTTAAAGCTGTGAAATAAAGCAAATGGGTATTATTTCATTTGGAATTTTTTAAAAAACAGCTTTTACTAACATTTACATATAAATCATTGTGATATACTTAAAAACAATAAAATTGTAAAATTCTTCTAAATCGCGAGATAGACATCACACGTCAAATTTTCCTTGTGATATAATAAATGTTGCTCAACATTTTTCACAAATTCGAACAGAGTACTAGGCCTTAGTCATATTAAACTATCCAGTGGAAAAAAAGTATTTATTACGTATGTGGGAATTTTTGGCTAAATCCCTTTATTTTTCAAATAAAGTTTTATATCTTTAAGCTATTTATTTAATAGGTTTTAATTTTATAATTAGTTTTTATAAGTTATTTTTAATTTAGCAATGAAGATACATTGGTATAATTTAGATTATGTTTTTTTTGTTTTATAAAACTAGTTATATTTTTATAGTTAAGTTTTTAAGGCCAGTACGCAGCTCGCCTGAATTTCAGTTTCCGATAAAAAGTATGTGTAAAAAAACAGCCTGAATTTTAGGTTTGAAAATTTTCAGTCAACTTTCCGTTTGGCAGTACGCAGCTAAAAATAAAACTAAACGGAATTTTCGACTATTACAGGGATGTTCTAACAAAAAGTGTAGACTATTTTTCTTCAGCTGAAACAAAACTTAACGTTCAGGCAATTGTTTGGTAACGGAATTTATGACATTTCATGTTTTTTATAATTTTAAAATATTTTTTGTTCATTTCTGTGTTGATATAATGTTATTGTGTACAATAAACAATAAAATTTAAAAAACACGACTACATGATTTTTATATCTACAAACGACCACATGATGAATTTTACTTTTGTAGAAATAAAGGCAAAAAAATCAAAACTTTAAGCTCTAGGTCTTTTTTCTAAAAATGTTTTCAATTTCTTTTTATTTTTATATTCAATATTTCGCGACACCATTGGGTAGCATCGTCAGGAAATAAAAATAGTTTTATATTATTTAATTGAATGAAAAAATATTTGAAATGAATGAAAAAATTTTTTGTCAATCAAATTTAAAAAATTAACATTTCAAAACATTCAAAAACAAAGATTCAAAAGCAAATAAAATGTTACTACAAATGATAAAAACATTTTTAAACCTATACATATTTACATATCTATATAAAATTTCTTATATTGAAAAATATTCAAACATTTTTAGAGAAACTAAAATAATTTCATATTTATACATATACATAAATTACACCGGAAAAGTTACAAAAAATTAAAGATTTTATTATTCTATTATTTTTTATGTACTAAATGTCTATAATTCTGTGCAACATTTTCTGTATGTGCTTTAAAATTTATTCTTTTTTCAATCGGAACTTTAATTATTTATAACATTTCTAACATATAACGACGTTTATAATTATTTTCCAAATTTAGAATTGATACATTTTCAAAGTTGGGATAGTGATTACTTTTTGAACAATGGGAAGACAATGCAGATACAGAAAATGTTGCACAGAATTATAGACATTTAGTACATAAAAAATAATAGAATAATAAAATCTTTAATTTTTTGTAACTTTTCCGGTGTAATTTATGTATATGTATAAATATGAAATTATTTTAGTTTCTCTAAAAATGTTTGAATATTTTTCAATATAAGAAATTTTATATAGATATGTAAATATGTATAGGTTTAAAAATGTTTTTATCATTTGTAGTAACATTTTATTTGCTTTTGAATCTTTGTTTTTGAATGTTTTGAAATGTTAATTTTTTAAATTTGATTGACAAAAAATTATTTCATTCATTTCAAATATTTTTTCATTCAATTAAATAATATAAAACTATTTTTATTTCCTAACGATGCTACCCAATGGTGTAGCGAAATATTGAATATAAAAATAATAATTCTTACAAAAAAAAAAACCGACTACAAAACAAATATATGTGCATCAATTCTAAACTAAAAATTTAAAAGGAAGTAATCTGTAAGAAATATGTAGTACTCAAATCAAATACTTCTATACTTTTTGCTCTAACGGACAAGTAATATATGTTCTGTACATTCAAATGTCTATCCATAACGACAAATTACGTCAGATATGAGGACACCCTTTATTTGTTTACAGTTATTATTACTGACACAGTAATAAAAAGTAAAGGTTCCAAAGATATGGCCATATAGCTTAAACAATATCACCTAGGGGACACCCTTTAATGTACAATTTTAAATTAAACACTTATTTTAAAGGACAGTTTCTTCGTTAATTTCAAATGTCTGTCTAAAACGGTTCAAAAGTTTGGCCATATGCATCAATTTACATCAACTATTGAGACACCCTTTAAAATTTTAAATATTTATAAATGTTATTATACGGGACATAGTAGTGGAGATTCTGTCTAATTTTCAAGTGTTTGTCTATAACGGTTCAAAAGATAGCGCTCGATAGGTTAAATTATATCAATTATGGGGACACCCTTTAGTTTCCAAATTTAAATTATATACTTGATGTTATAAAGGACTTAGATATACAGGTTCTTTGTAAATTTCAACCGTCTCTCTGTAACGGTTCAAAAGTTTGGCAATATACATCAAATTACATCAACTATTGGGACACCCTTTAACTTCTAATTATAAATATTTAATTTCTGATTATAAATATTGGACATTCTGTCCAATTTTCAAGTGATTGTCTACAATGCTTCAAATGGCTCATATATTTAAATTGACGTCACATATGGGGACACCCTTTAATTTTTAAGTTTATTTTTTTATTAATTTCTGTTATTGGCAACTATAGTGATATACAGTTTTTTAAAATTGTATGAGGGTGCCCTTTACGGTTCATAATACACGTAAAAAACACGTATGTTGTATGGGGACACCCTTTAATTTTCAAAATTCTGAACTTCTTTTAAAATGGGACCAATCTGTAAGCATTTCCTTTCTAATAAAGGAAAAATTTTTTAAATCGGTTCAGAAATGACTGAGTTCTGCGGGCACAAACATAAAAAAAGCAACATTCAGACGAATTGATAACCTCCTTCTTTTTTTGAAGTCGTTTAAAAAGGAAGTAATCTGTAAAAAATATGTAGTACTCAAATCAAATACTTCTATACTTTTTGCTCTAACGGACAAGTAATTTATGTTCTGTACATTCAAATGTCTATCCATAACGACAAATTACGTCAGTTATGAGGACACCCTTTATTTGTTTACAGTTATTATTACTGACACAGTAATAAAAAGTAAAGGTTCCAAAGATATGGCCATATAGCTTAAACAATATCACCTAGGGGACACCCTTTAATGTACAATTTTAAATTAAACACTTATTTTAAAGGACAGATTCTTTGTTAATTTCAAATGTCTGTCTAAAACGGTTCAAAAGTTTGGCCATATGCATCAATTTACATTAACTATTGAGACACCCTTTAAAATTTTAAATATTTATAAATGTTATTATACGGGACATAGTAGTGGAGATTCTGTCTAATTTTCAAGTGTTTGTCTATAACGGTTCAAAAGATAGGGCTAGATAGGTTAAATTATATCAATTATGGGGACACCCGTTAGTTTCCAAATTTAAATTATATACTTGATGTTATAAAGGACTTAGATATACAGGTTCTTTGTAAATTTCAACCGTCTCTCTGTAACGGTTCAAAAGTTTGGCAATATACATCAAATTACATCAGCTATTGGGACACCCTTTAACTTCTAATTATAAATATTTAATTTCTGATTATAAATATTGGACATTCTGTCCAATTTTCAGGTGATTGTCTATAATGGTTCAAATGGCTCATATATTTAAATTGACGTCATATATGGGGACACCCTTTAATTTTTAAGTTTATTTTTTTATTAATTCCTGTTATTGGCAACTATAGTGATATACAGTTTTTTAATATTGTATAAGGGTGCCCTTTACGGTTCATAATACACGTAAAAAACACGTATGTTGTATGGGGACACCCTTTAATTTTCAAAATTCTAAACTTCTTTTAAAATGGGACCAATCTTTCCTTTCTAATAAAGAAAAAAATTTTAAAATCGGTTCAGAAATGACTGAGTTCTGCGGGCACGAATTGATAACCTCCTTCTTTTTTTGAAGTCGGTTAAAAAGAAATTGAAAACATTTTTATAAAAAAAGACCTAGAGCTCAAAAACATAATTATTAAAAAGGTCAAAAATACAATAATTGTTTTAAACTAGTTATAATTATATTAAATTTTAGTTATTTATTTAAATTAGTTAGTTTTTTAAATTTAATTAAGATATATATGTATACTGTTTTATACAAACTATTTTAATTTAATGCCTCTTAGAAGGCTTTTCTCACCAAAACAAAAAAAAAAGAAAAATGTTCTGGGACAAGATTTTTATTGTTGTTCTAATTTTATGAAGTACTTTTAATTTATTTTTAATTAAAATATTAATTTTTTTGCGATTCGAACCATCAACCTCCAGGCTGAGACTAGAGTTCTACCAACCAGACTGTCGAAGAATCTTAATCTCAATCAGCAATGAAGTAGATAAAGGTAATTTCAATGACCTTTTGTGTTTTATAAATGAGAAATCTTTTGTTTTTTTGGCATACAAAATGAGTACACATTCCTACTTTCCTACTAAGAGAAGCGAAGTAGGAATGTGTATTGTACCTTTTAGAAAAAAGAACCAATGCCTTCTAAAAGGCCTTCTTTGGAAGGCACAGAAAAATGAGGACTGTAGCCAGAGAAGGTCTAAGCATGCCTTATAGAAGGCCTGAAGTAAGAAGGCCTCTTTAGTTTTACCATATATGTATATATATAGCCTAATATTTATACTGCGTGCGTATTGATCTACTTGATATATCAGAGCCTACTATTTGCCATGCGTGTCGTGTTTATAAAAAGTAGTCCGTTTGTACAGTGGCTTGACTGTCACATCCTACACGTACTTATATAACTAAATATTTAATATATTACTTAGAAAGAAAAATAATTGGAATATAGAAGGTAATTTACTACAAAAATTTCCCATTGATTACCACGTATATTCCCAAATTTTTAGAAGAAGGAATGTACTGTTTCTTCATGTGACAATTGTTCGTGTTTTTCCCCTATGTTTTGTTAAAAAAGATTCGTTGTTTCACATCACGCGGCCTCTTTATTTGCACTTTTTTTATTTAAAACGTAGTTAGTGTTCAAACGCATGCTAATGAAGATCAAAAATGCAGCAAGTAAAATTATATAATCACAAATTTTTTAAATCATTTGGAAACATATAGAAATATTTTGTCTTAATTTAAATTTTTAAATTTTTTAAGTTTTTATAATTTAAAATATTTTTTTTTATTAGTTTTGATAACAATTCAAATTTGTAAATAAAAAGGTGTATATAAATAATATACATATTTTTATTTTATGCTTTAGAAATAATGAATTTAGAAATAATGAATTCTATAATTCCTTCGCAGGATACATTGAAATAATGCATTACTTTCCTAGGACATGCTCCGTGTTAAGAGCAATGGATTCTGGAAGCAGAATATTATACATTCTTTGTATTACCTATTCATTTCTTTTCGCGCTGGGTAGGATGGTTCTCTTAATAACGACAGAAAAAGTCTCATTAATAACTATTTTGTCAGCAGTTGCATTAAAAAAAATCATCGACTAAATTATAAAAATGAACAATTAGCTGCATTCCATACCTGGATTTTTAAGAATATTTTATAAAGCAATGCTGAAGAAGACAAACGCCCTGTTGTAATCTATTCTTAACTAGCCCTTGGTGAAGCAAAACGCCGATACATTTGGGCACATAGCTGATTTGAGGGAAAAGTTCAGTTGCCAGCATACAAGATCGTGACAAACGGATTATAAGCATTTTGCCAAACTTGACTGGGGAATTTAAATATAGGAAATGTTTTTTGGTAATATTGAAAAGCTAGAATATCTGTCATTGTAGCAAGCATGCAACGTAGCTTGTTATAGAAGAGAACAAAATTTATAACTTCAGCCAAATAGACCAATGTATTACATATGAGATAACTTTAAGCAATATTTCAGATATCTAAAACTGGCAAGCAGATTGACGCAAGGTGCAGACTCCGATACGCAACGGTTATACATACAACAGTTATAATTCACAAGATTATGTACATAACTACCCGTATACAGATTAGCAAAAAAACTTAAACTTATTTCCCGTATACATATGTATATGAAAAGTTTATGATACGTTAAATTTAATCCACTATAAATTTGTAATTAACTTGGACCCAGTGGGGAAATAAGAGCAAAAACAGAAAGTTTTATACAATTATACGGTTTTAATAAAATGTGAAACATAGAAAGATTCTTATGTAAAAGATCCAATAGTCTTTTGCTGTTATCAACCCAGAGGGAAGGAAAAAGATAAAACAATATACATATAAAAATACATGATACAGTGTTCGTACATGGTAATTCTCGAAAGCAAATGTAAAATTTTTTTCTTTATGTATCCTTGGTGCTAGAGATTGAACCTAACGTCTAATAATAAGCAAATTTTTTAATATAAATAAATTTTGAACTAAAAAAGAAATTTTTAACATTTTTTTTGTAGTTTAAATAAATAATAAAAAAAAAATCCAATATTAACTTCGTTTTTCCAGTGGTATTGTCGTACGAAATTTTTGTTTATTGTTTTTGCAAGCAACTCGATTTGTTGCAAAGGGGTTCAAATGTTTGACGGTTTACCCGAGAATTGTTTTTAAATCCTTCATCATTTAGCACTTGGCAATCGACTTCCCAAAATGACTTTGTTCGGTCCTAAGAGTAATAAAGTTAGTTTGTCTCTAATAATAGTAATTAAAATAAATATTACCATTGCCACAATCTTTTCTCATTTTTTAAACCATTCGAATGCTCCGTCAACATTAAAAAGAGTTGCAGCTGCTCCATATTCATATTTTAAATATTTTTAATTAATGCAGAACGTCACCTGTTATAGTTCTTTATCCTTGTTTATATAACTCATCAATGTTAATTACTGCATCGCTTATATAATGTAAATAATAATATCCCATTAATTCCACTATTTGTTTTTTATCAATTTTTTTACAGCCCGATACTTTATTTTCTTTTTAATACCAGCTGTGTGATCAGTGTGATAAATGTCAAACTAAAACACTATATTGTGAACACTTTGGTTTCGTTTGTTAAATAACTCGCTTAAACACGTTAAATTTTAATAGTGTGAATGCCATATAAAATACGTCAGTTTGAAGTGTTTTACAAAATACGTCAATGTATGGCAAAACAACTTGTTTTGTTCTTAACACTTGAAAAATACTTAAACACCTATGTGTGAACGCTACATATGATAGGATAGTTTCATCAATTATAAAAACCGGCTGCATGCAAAATGACCCTAAGAATAATCACCCAAAAACAAAAATGAAAAATTGCCTCATGAATAATCACCCTAAAAAATGAAAAATTGCCCAAAAAAGAGTAATGGAAATTTGGCCCAAAAGTTGTGAAAAAATACCCAAATATATATGAATTATCATCGTCCAAATTTATTTATAATTTTCTTATTATATAAATAAATATAAAAATTTCAATATGTTTAGTAAGGGCATTGATAATGGTTTATTTCATCGAGCAAGCTTTAAGCTTGCAACTTCTGTGAGTAATCTTTGATAAAGAAAGCAGCGACACCTGCTGCTCGTGGTGGTGCTGCTAAAGGAACAATGCGTAACTGTAGTCACGGTCGCTACTACCGTTGCTATATTAAACCGCTGATTTAAATTAATTAGACCGTTGATTTAATTCATCGAGCAAGCTTTGAGAAGAAGTTGTATGTAATATGTGATCACAGTCTGTTAAGAAGCTTTTTGCTACCAAGTTAAATATATTGTTCTCAATGTACCAAAATAAATTATTGTATGCGTTCATAAAAATATATATGAAACTAGCTATCACCGGTGCGCTTCGCTACACCCATCCACAAAATCCCAATAAACACTTGGAAGAAAAGTATGTCCAACCTCTAACTCGAAAACGCACGCTATTCTCACATTAAACATGTTATAGTTTATATGCAGGGTACGACGCCTGCTGTTCCCAACAAATTTGTTTTTTGCTTGACTATACATATAAACACGATAATAATTTTTAACTTTTTATGGGAGGTACCACTATCCTAATCCTGTCTGTATTTTGCTACACTATGCACATTAGTAGGAGGATTACTTGTGAAAAGTTTCAAGACTCTAGCTATTGTAGTTCTCTAGGTACACGATAGTAATTTCTCACTTAGTATGGAAGGTACCCCGTCCATTGTCCCAATCCAGTCAGTATTTTGCTACACTATGCACGTTACTCTGAGGGTTACTTGTGCAAAGTTTCAAGGCTAGATCTATTGTCTATTGCTCTATCTATTACAGTTTTCTAGGTACACGATAATAATTTCTCACTATGTATATTAGGTAACACACCCTTCATTCCAATTCAGTCTGTGTTTCTCTAAACAATGTATCTTCGTATGATGCAAAATTCCCAGATGCTACCTATTGCAGTTCTATATGAGAGTTACTTTTACCTACTTTCAAGACTATACCTATTATAGTACTCTATGTAAACGATAATAGTTTTTCATTTTGCATAGGAGGTACCACGCCAACTGTCCCAATTCATTCTGTATTTTGGTAGATTATACGCATTTGCTCAGGGGTTACTCATGCAAAGTTTCAAGGTGCTATCTATTGTAGTTCGCCAGGAACACGACAATAATTTTTCACTTTGTATGGGGGGTAACACGCCTTCTACTCCAATTTAGTCTGTGTTTGGCTGAACTATGTACTTTAATATGATGGTTACATGTACGAAATTTCAAGTCGCTACCTATGGCAGTTCTCTAGATACAGGATAATAATTTTTCCCTTTATATGGGAGGTACCACGCCCACTGTCCCAATAAAGTCTAGGTTTCGCTAAACTATTAACATTAATATAGAGGTTACGGGTGCGAAAATTCAAGACGCTGCCTATTACTGTTACCAAGATATACGATGATAAATATTTACTTTGTATGGGAGGTGCCACGCCCACGTCGAATATCAAAAAAATAAGTACCCTATTTTACCGTCCGTATATCCAATAACAAACTGTGAAAATTTGAGAAAGATCGGTTCACTGGTGTAGGCAGCTATAGCTTTCCGACAAACAAACAAACAAACATACATACAAACAAACACATTTTGTGATTTATATATATAGAAGATAGAAGATAAATGAAATATATGTATTTGAATAAAAATAATAAATAAGGTAAATGACGATATATTAACTAAATTACGTTCAAAAGAACATAAAAACTGATCTATTAATCGGTAAAATTTTATGTTTATTTACTAATAAACTGATTCACTAATACTAATACAAAACGAAAATAATGAAATTGCTTACTTCCTAAAGTTTAAGTATTAAAATTACTTAATAATATTGCAGATCTGAGTCAGTTTGTGATTATTAAGCCTTAGAGAAATTAAAAAAAAATTATCTATTCACATACTAAATGAGTGCAAAATGTCCTATCTCACGATGATGAGAATTCGTATTACCATGCCTTCAGAAATCAATAAGAGAGCCACTCAAAGTTCAGTTTTAAGGTAACCTTTGAATTGAACCGCTATCGTAAGTTAAGAGTGTATGCACAAAATTTTTGTCCCTTTACAACGAATAAAAAGTTTATATAACTAAATTACAAAAAACTCTCAGTTTGAGAGTTAGGTTAGGTTAAGCAGGCAGCTGTAGCACACAGCTCACTTGGGTCCACGTATTGGTCCCTTTGGGTTACCTGCGGAGAGAAAGAAATAAAAGTAAGATGGGGGGGGGGGGGGGGGAAGGTAAAGAAAAGAGAGAGATAAGTTAAGAAAATATAAGTGTCAAGATAGCATATTGGCCGAGACAGCAAACAAGCGTTTTCATGCCTCGCCGAGTGGGAGTGGGTTGGAGAACTAACCGCAGCTCCTCAGAAAAGAATTAATTCTTCTTGGTTCCAGTAGTGAAACACAAGATAGGCTCCCGAAATACCGTTGTTCAAGATTTTGAAGTCGTTGGTATTCCAGTGCAGGGCATAGGCAGAGGAGGTGAACGACCGTTTCCTCCTCTTCCTCCTCTTGGTAGCTTCTGCAAAAGTCGTTGTAAAGGAGGCCCATTCTTCTTGCATGGGCTCCGAATAGACAATGCCCAGTGACCGTAGATATAAAGTCACGCAGTTGTGTTTTCGGCATCCGAAGTAATGAATCCGTCCTCTTCTGATCTAATAAGGGCCAGATCGTCCTTGCCGTCAGACAAGTTGACTCATCGGACCATCTGGCCTGGGCCAGGTCATAAAGAGCACGGTTTATTCGTTGCCCGCATGCAGAGAGGGGAATGCCACAATAGACGTCAATGGCGCCATCATGAAGCAGAGTTCCCTTCTTTTCTAGTTCGTCAGCAACATTGTTGCCTAAGGTAGTCCCATGTCCCCGCACCCATTTAAGGGTGACCGTTGAATTTTCCGCCATCGCATTTAAGGATGTCCGGCATTCCAGGACGAGATTTGATGTGCTGAACACACCTTTTAGGGACATAATGGCAGCTTTACTGTCGGTACAAAACAAGATATCCCTATTCGATATTCTGTGATACCTTAGCCAGTTTGCCGCTTTTTTGAGAGCAGATATTTCTGCTTTTAGAACATTACATTCATTTGGGAGTCTGAAACACATTTTGAATCCAAATTCCTCTATATAGACCCCACCTCCAACCCCCACCCCCCTTTTGGAGCCATCTGTGAACACGCAGAGTGAGCCAGGGGGTGGTTAGTTGCCCTCCGTCATGTCGAAATCAAAGTTTCGCATGAAGAAGGGTTTCGGGATGCAGTAGTCTATAAGTCCGGGGATAATATTTGAGAGTTATTAATAAATAAATCCAGACAATTTTTTTAAGGCCATTTTTCTCACTTAAATGCGAGGGGCCTGGCCGATTTACATTTTAGAAACGGAATTTTTATGTACATCTCAATTTTTAATCCTCAGATGACCGAAAATACGCGGGGAGTGCAAAAAATATTACTTTTGCAAATCCTATACATTTCATGGGTGCTCTAATGAACACGTATCTTTATATTTTAAAATGAACCTTAACCTCAAAAATGCAATATGTGCTGTTTGAAATTAAGCCAGTGTCTTTTTTGTGAATAAATGAATAAATTTTAATTTTTCTAATCAGTTTTTTTCTGAACAAGTTTTTTATTTAATAAAGGAATGCCGAATCGCAATTACTTTTCTGTCTGTGGGTTGTTAGCGTCTAAAAATTGTTTGAGAAATATAAACAAAAGTTTTGTAAAAGTTTTTATAGAACTCTTCGTTTTATCAAAATCTATAAAATATAATAGATTTTGATAAAGGCGATACAAAAATGTATTATGTAGAATACGGGTGTTATGATTATTTGATCTCGAAAAAGTGGGATACACGTGCATTTCAGTTTTTGCTCCTTTTTGCAGAAAACATTATTTTTTTCCATGTGTGCAAACAAAATATCAATTTTGTAGAACGGTGTTATAAACTTTTACTGTACAAGCGTGCGTACAGGTGTACTTAAAGTTTATAAACATTATTTAAAATGCAGATTTTAAGATACCCAATAAAAAGTCATGCATATGAAGAGATAAAAAACTACATTTCATATCAATGGTCTCAAGTGGAATGGCCCTGACTCGTAATATTACGAAATTGAGTTTTTCATTGATTCGACAATACAAATACACCTCGTAATAAAAATTTATTGCAATAGTGTAAAAAATAATATATAAAAATACGTCGAATATTACAGTTTCTATTATGTTTTTACCTTCTCCTGTAAAGTTACAATTCTTTTAGTTTGACTTTTCTACTTGAAACCAACGATCTGAAAATTACTTTCTGTCTGCACTCAGCTTAAGCCAAATTAAAGATGAAAAATTAAAATTAGAGATTATTTCTTTCTCTCTTCCATGATTTGTTCTTGCCTTATTTTCTTAAATCTTTAGAAAAATATAAACACCATTGTGCTTCCAGAATCCATAGCTCTTAATACAAAGCATATCCTAGGAAAGTAATGTATGATTTAAATGTATCCTGCGAACGAATTTTAGAATTCATTATTTTTAAAGCACAAAATACTGTATTTATCAATAAAAATAATAGAAAAAAATATTTCAAATTATTAAAAGTAATTTCAATATTAAAATTAGGACAAAATATTTCGTTTATTACTCATTCCCTGTAGAGCCACCACTTGAGTGGGACCTTGTGATATCCATCATCATAAAACTTTTATTTTAAACACATCAGACAAAACAAAATAAGGAATCAAATAAATATGGCGACTCAGTGTTATTTTTTTTTTATTTATAGAACAAGCAACTTATAATGCTTTTATTTGAATAGAAAACAATACGAGCACTTACCGGTGTTCTTAGGATTATGTAAATTTATGAAATATTTTATTAATACTAAACTTAATTTTATAAAATTGAAATCCAATGTAAATAAATCTAAAGTAAACAATAAAATATCCTAGTGCCATAATTGCGTGGAAATTTTATTTAATAACGGCAAACGTTGTTAAATCAAATGTTATATTTGTCAAGACATGTGAATGTACATTAGGCGGAAAGGTTGGTATAATTTTTTGTATTACCCTTGATAAGAATTTGCATTTTTATGTGAGAAGTTATTTTACAAAGTTTTATTATGCCACTATTTTTGTGGAGTTTGTACAGGTCATACTGTTTGACACATCAAAATGAAATTTAGTATGTGCCTTTGGTGTATGGAATTTAAGAGCTGTATAGTTTTTGGGCATTATCGGGAGGGGGAAAGGGGTAGTTTCCTTGCCCCCAAATTTTGTAAACGCTCTGCAGGTACATACATTATGACATATTAAAACAAAATTTAGTATGTGCGTTCGGTATATAATGGTGAAGAGATGTGTTATTTTGGGCATAATCGAGAAGGGGTAAGGGGTAGTTAACTTAATCCCAAATTTTGTAAACGCTCTACAGGTCATAGCGTATGACATATCAAATTGAAATTAAGTATTTGCTTTTGGTTTATGGTGATGAAAAGCAGTGAAAATTTTGAGCATAATCGGGAAGGGGCAAGGGGTAGCTCACTGAACACCCCAAACCGAAAATAATTAATTTTTCGATGCGAATATACTTTGAACTTATATTCTTTATGTAATATATCCATACAAATATCTGTTTCTAGCAGGAAAAAGGCGATTTTCACTGATTTTCTGTACAATTTTAAAGTAGCTTGGCAAAGTGTAAAATACATTTCCTTTGAGTTCTGCTCCAGAAGGTTTCCAGTGTACAGCTCTTCCATAGATGTCAGTTAGGGTTGCCAAATACCAAATGTCAAATAACTTTACAATTAAAGTAATTCACCTGGATTTAAAAAAAGCCGGACAATTTAAAAATGCACTTATAGTTAAAAAAAACAAAATTTTATTAAAAGTTTTCTTGCTTTTCTAGCTTATAACTGGAACCTTCCTATTCCACTGGACAATCCAGCCCATCTGGCAACCCTAATGTCAGGGGATAACTGTTTTTGTTAGGATTTAAAAATGTTTCTAATCATTCGGTCGGTGTGAACTACTGTTTTGCCGAAACACTTGCTATGCGTAAAGTTGACGTATTTTTTTATATAAAAAATTCTTGTTTATATAAAAAAAAAATTGAGCAGGAGAACTACAATTTAATCTTTATTAAAATTGTCATACCAGATAACGTAACGATAAAAATCAACAATATTTAGTTCATAATTAAGGGAACAAAGGTTTTGGAGGCACAAGCAATACTTTTTTTTGAAACTGACTGTTAACTAAAGAATATAAGTAATAACTGCAAGAATATTTATATATAAAATACTTTATTTTTCTGAATCAGGGTTAGGGAACACCCGACTATCTAGTCTATTTGGATTTTGTAAGTTTTATTTAAATTTTTTAAATCATAATTAATGTATTGATTGCTATTTTTTGCCGATGTTTTTATAAAATTTATACATATACCTTTTTATCATTGTATACACTAATTTTCATTTGCTCTCGATTTGCCTCCTTTTTAATTTCTTTTTATAATTCCCAGAAATAGCAAATATTTGTACAAGTATATAATAAATATTGAGTACTTATTAAGTAAACAGCATTTCATAAACGCAAATCAAGAAGAAAAAAATCAAAAACAAATACAAATACAATGTATTATATCCTTAAGAATATTTTACTGGTACATAAGGGTACTAAATATGAGCAAAAGTACTGTGAACATAAAAATTAAAAAAAAATACAAAAAAATAATAAATAACATGGTTGTGCTCATACATCCGTATGTTTCAAAAGTAATTGAAAACCTTCTGCATAAATTTATAAAAATATCAAAGTTTAAGGACTTTTGATGTTGTTTGTATTACCACCACCCCCTAAATTGCTTCTATATTTTATTCTATAGTAAATATTGTTTTAAAAATGTGCGTGAAGTTCATTATATCACAGATTACTAGTATATATATCATATAATGAACCAAAACATTGCTTATGGGTGTATAAAACTTTGTGTCTGTGATTATAGCAAAAGCTTTACTTTTTTAACCAAGAAGTTAAGTTCCAAGCATTACGCATTTACAACAGTTAATTTAGCCAGTTCAGGAAAATATTCTTGTCTTGCTTGTACATACTTTTTCATGTATAAAATATATCTACGTATCAGTGTTGCCAGGACAAGACAAAAATGTTAGGCATTTCCTTCTAAAAAATTACATTTTGAAATTTTATCGTTAAAACTGTCTTTTATTGGTAACAAGACCTGTATATTACAAGCACCTAAGTGTAAATTTATAGATCTCCAATAATAGTATAAACCTCACTTCATCATTTTATTATGTATTTTAGAAATTTATTTCATTTATGAAATTATGCTTTAAATATAAATTAATATGATACAATTTGTGATAAATTTGAAATGCAAACTGTAACCGTAAAAATCGTTTTTAATTTTCTTTTTTTTTTTGTTCTTTCTTTTTCAATTCTTCCTCTTTTAAATATATGTAGTTAGTTTAAAACTAACTGATCGCATTGGCATAGTAAACTATGGTTTATTCCTATTGGAGGTGACAATAACATACATTTAATAACGAATATAAGAATGCAATTGCTATGTTATCCAAATTAAAATGATATGTTAATTTAAGAAAACGCGGCTATCAGAGTTTTTACCGATTATATTCTAAATTACATTTATAAATTATATTATATTCTAACTTATATTTTTGAATAACATTAATAGTTATTAAATATAGTTATCATAGTAGCAAAGACTCGTTGTAGTTAAACACCCCTAGTAAAAAATCCCGTGGTTGGGAATCAAAAAAAAAAAAAACCCAGACTGATAGACTAGTACACTGTCTTCAAACCGGCAGGTGCACTCTGTGAAGGATTTCACAGATATTACTTTTGACTAAATATAAAAAATTATACATGGTTACGAAAAGTGTAAAAAAATATAACCAAACGGCATTACTGGTACGTATATCCAAGTTTTAAGTTTCCATTTTTCAATGACTCGATGTCCGTAGATAGCTGATAAATTATTTGTATACCTACAGTGAGTAAAATCCATATTCATTAGAAATAAATTAATTTAAATAACTTTTTGTAGATTTCCAAGCATATTAAATGTAAAGGTTGTCCAACTAAATATTAAAGTTTTAATATTGTTCATGTGTATGTGTATGTGTATGTGTATGTGTATGTGTATGAATATGAATTTTGTTTTTAAAAATAGTGAATTCAGATATTTTCTTTAAAAATATTGAATTACATTTGTTTCGTTTGTATATTTTGTTAAATAAAACCTTTTATTTAAAATCATGCAATAAAAAGTTTTCTAGTTATTTATTTTATTACATAGTAGTGTTTATTGCGAAAATTGAAGGTGAATATTTATTTTGCATACTGTATGAAAATTGGTAAAAATTAAAAACTTAACTTTAACAAAAAAAATGTAATTTTTAAAATATCACATTTACACCAAAGTTTTAAAAAAGCTTTACTTAAAAAAATTTTATTAAAATCTAAATTGATATAAAGTCACAATTTTACCAAAAATCTAAAATTTTCAAAAAGAATCGAAATTAAATAAAACACTGAAATTCCAAAACTTCTTAAAAAAGGTAAAAGTTTCTGAAAAAATCGAGTTCCCACATAACACCAAAAATTATAAATTTTCATAAAAATCATGCTTTCAATATAATATTAAAAATTTTAGCATAAATCGAAATTTTATAATAAATCTAAAACTCACCAAAATAAAACATAAATAAAAATTTATGTTTTAAAAATCATATGCCAAAAAAATTAAAACAAGAGCTGACAGTTGTTGACAGCTAAACCGATTGTAAATGAAACATATGCAGATAGATTCTTATCTAGAATAATAGATGGGTATTTACAAAACTAGGACCTTGAATAAAGAAATGGGGTACAACAGGCATTCTTTACGGCTGAACTAATTTTATAGAAATTTAAAACGTAGATCAATCCTTAAAAAGAAGATGCAAAATACTATTTTAGAGTTAAAAGCTAGGACCTAAGAGGGGAAATGGGATAAAAGTGGACCTTTGTACGGCATAGATAGATCATTGTCTAAAAGGTTCATTAGATTATGAAAACCACTTATTTAATTACAAAAATTGTTTCTTCTGTGTTAAGTTGACAAAAGTTTAAAACTTTAATTGGACCTAGAAACGACCAGTAAAAAAACCAGTTTATTAAATCTTAAACTCAATAAAATACACCTGTTTTTGGTTCCTTATTTCTAAAAACTATTAAAATTTGTGAAAAAACAAGGATTTTTTAAGAATTAGAATTCATGTTTATTTTATTAAAACGCATATACATACATATGTATAATGTATATTTGCACCTTTTATTTGCATCTTTAGTTTCGTTCCAGAAATCACCGATTAAATTTTGCAAAGAAATGTTTAGCATTCTCAATTTCAAAGATGATCTAAAATTTCAATTTTGGTTTCTAAAGAAATGGCTCTACGTTTCAGTTTTGTATTTGTTGTTTTCGGCGTTTTCTTTTAGGGTTACATTGATAGTTCCCTAGATATTAACAGATTTCAATTGCCCTGACAAGTATACAAATTTGCTTGTATGCACAAAAAGGAAATTCTCCTAAATTTGTGAATAAAATAAAATAATAAATTTGACAATAAAAAATATAAGCTCAAAAATTGTGAATCATGCTAAATGGAATAAAATAGTGTAAAAATATTTAATTGGTTCATTTTCAAACCGTGTTAAATCAAAACCGTGTAAAAAAAGATCGTGTAAAAACAGAATTAGGTGTAATCAAAAAACAAGACTTCAAAACAGATGCGCAACACATCTAAACAAAAAATTCAAAAGGAAGTTAAGGAGAGTAAAAGCAATATTATCAAATTAAGTAAAATATAAACAATACACACCAAAATTACGTATAGCGTGTTACCGTAGAAGTAAAGACTATGTGATTTTCAAGCGTAATACATATATATAAGGACACCATTTGATTTTAAAACTTCCTGCTAAAGCATAACATACACATACTATGTAATTTTCAAGTTCCTATCTGTATCAGAAAATAAGGCATTATAAGTCAAATTAAGTCTCTATCGGGGTAACCTCTATACACCGTAAAAATTATCACCCTTTAATTTAAGTGTTATATGTACCAGTTAAAGCGGATATGTGTAAATTTAAGGTATGTATATATGTAATGGCGAATGTCAAAATCACAGCTTTTAACTCTTGTTATTTGTACTTCTCATTATTGCGGACGTGTCAATAAACACTCTGTCCAAACAGATTGAAAAGAGAAAGTCTAATATACTTTTTTACATTTTATTGTGGTCATAGTAAAATACCCTCTCTTAATATTTCAAGTGTCTACCTATAATGGTTCAAATGATAAGGCAATATGTATCAAATTGATTAACTATAGACCCTTTAAATTTAAATTTTATCCTTTTTGTTAGAGGACACATTCTACGTAAATATCAATTATCTGTATCTCGCAATCGCGAGATTATTTGAATTGAAATTAAAATTATTTAGAGAGTTCACAAATCTCTAATTAGGTTTATTATTTCAAGACAAAATATTGCAAAAAAAACGACTTCCAACACTTAATAAAATTTATGAAATTGCATGATATGTACATTAGGGTGGAACGAAAGAATATTTTTTCAATTTCAATATTGAATAGTGATAAAAAGTTGCTACTTGCTATTTTTAAGTCAATTGTAAAGTTTGAAGACGATTGGAGTAGGGTAAGAGGTGCCGCAAATCCAAATGCCGCATATCCAAATTTATTGAAATTTAGCAAATTTCATTTTTTTGATCTGCAAACACTGTATTATATAAATAAAAGGAACATGCTAAGGTTATATAATTCTTTCAAAAAAAAAAAAACCGACTTCAAAACAGACAAACTTAAAATCATGTTTCTTTAAGACGGTAACTATTGCGACACCCTGAAATTTCCGAATTCAAATTTTATACTAGTTATAGTGGTCGTAGCAATACAGGTTCATTGTAAATTTCAACCGTCTGTCTGTAACGGTTTAAAAGTTTTGTCATATACATCAAATTACATAAACTATTGCGACACCCTGTAATTTATAACTTTAAATATTTATACTTATTATAACAGATATAGTAATGGAGATTCTGTCTAATTGTTAAGTGTTTATCAATAACTGTTTAAAAGATATGGTCATATATATCAAATGACGTCACCTATTGGGACACCCTTTAAATTCAAATTTTAATATAAATACTTTTTAATGAGGACTTTTTCATACAGATTCTTTTTAAATTTTAACTTTGTGTCCATATACATCAAATTACATCAACTATTGGGACACCCTTTAATTTCCAATTTTAAATATTTATACTTGTTGTTATACCAGACATAGTAGTGAACATTCTGTCTATTTTTCAAGTGTTTGTCTATAACGGTTCCAAAGATGAGGACATAATGGTCAAATTACATCAATAATGGGGACACCCTTTAATTTATAGATCCAAATTTTATACTTGTTGTAATAGCGGACTAAGCAATATAGGTTCTTTGTAAATTTCAACTGTCTATCTATAACAGTTGAAAAGTTTGGCCATATATATTACTTTTGCATGAACTATTGGGACACCCTTTAATTTCCAAATTCATATTTTACACTTGTTATTTTAGCGGACTTAGCAATACAAGTTTTTTGTAAATTTCAACTGTCTGTCTTTAACGGTTCAAAAGTTTGGCCATATATATATCAAAATAAACCAACTAATGGGACACCCTTTAATTTTTAATTTTAAATATTTATACTTATTATAAGAGACATAGTAACGAACATTCTGTGCAACTTTCAAGAGTTTGTCTATAACGGTTCAAAAGATAGGAGAATAAAGGTGAAATTAAGTCACCTATGGGGTCACCCTTTAATTTTTAATTTTATTTTTTAATTACTTTTTGTTATTGGGAGCTACAGTGATACGCACTTTTTTTTAATTTTAAATTGGTGACCTATAAAGTTCATAATACACGTAAAAAACATGTATGTTGTATGGGGACACCCTTTAATTTTTAAACTTTTGAACTTCTTTTAAAATGGGACCAATCTGTAGCCATAACCTTTGTAATAGTGCAAAAATTTTGAAAATCGGTTCAGAAATGACCGAGTTCTGAAGGCACAAACATACAAAAAAAAAAAAAAAAAAAAAAAAACAAAAAAAACAACACACAGACGAATTGATAACCTCCTTCTTTTTTGAAGTCGGTTAAAAATGACGATGGATAGCAAATTTTTATGTTTTAAAGTATTTTAGGAGTTTTAATGAAATTAAAAAAAAAAATAAATATAAAAAACCCCAATAAAATAAAAAATTGAACTATATAAGATTTGAAGACAAAAATATGTTTAAGGCTTCCGCGGCACCTCAAGATATGGTTCAATCACAATAAAACTTTGTAGAATAACTTCTCACATAAAAAGACAAATTTTTATTCCTACTTGAACGGGTAATACAAACATTTATTTTGTGCCATATACCAAGGTTCCAGCCTAATGTACATAGGTATGTATATAAAAATCTATGTTATTTTTCAACCATATCACATATCAACAACCAATTGACTTGCAACTACTGTTGCAGATTTGCTGATTTCTAAGCGTTTTGCTGATTTTTCATCGTAAAATTGACTTGGTAAGATTTGCCGATTTTCTTCCTCAAATTGCAGATTTTATAAAATGACTGTGTTAACGTCACATTCTTTTTGTTGCCAACTTTATTTCGTTACACAAAAATCCTTCAGACGTTGATTCTTTAGCTTGGACAATTTAATGAAATTCAAAGATTATTAGAAATAAAATACATATCAGGAATTTAAAATAGTAAAGTCTTTATAAAATTAAATAAAACGAATTTTTTCAATACTGCAATCGAGGCACTCAATGCTAGTCTACCAGTCTGAGGGTTGCGGGTTTGATTCCCACGAAAGACTTCGAGTGTTTTCTGCATACAAGCAGAAGCTTCAGAGAGAGATAGTGCTGCCTTTAAAAAAATACGGCCGTTTAAGTCTTCGATTTTTTTTTAAAGTGGTCTCAAATAATGTCCCAGCAAAAAAATTACGTTTACTTGGAAGCAGGTTTGTAAGGGAGAGAGTAATAGACTCTCCCTTCCAACCTGCTTCAGGAAGGCATGATTTTTGTTTACGATGTCCCACTTGGTATGTCTCTTTGCTTCAACAAATTCTTTATACATAAATAGTTATTCGCTTATATACCTGCATCCGCATAATCGAGAGAGGTCTCTTTGTTTCACTAAATTTTATAAAGAAAACTTATTCGCTTACATACGTGCATCCTTGTAAGCGAGCGAGAATGCAGTTCGTTATTATTGTCTTACAATTATAGCAATCTCGTATGCGATTATGAGAACCGCTTTTGAAAGACATGAATTTTATTTTACTGCTTACCAAAACCCAATGGGGTATTTATGCAAAGATTAAACATACTTATATTTTTCTGTTGAATATTAAAAAATAGTTCCGAATATTTATTGCTTAATTTTATTTTACATGATTTTGTAGTTATTTTTTTTTTTTAATTCATAAAAACATCATATTAATGTGTTTTGTTATTGTAACAGATTTTTTGTCAATTTTTTAGGCCAATTTTGAAGATTTTGTAGTTAAATTTTCTGGCAACGCTTCTTGATGCAAATATTTGAAACAAATAAATCGATCGACAGTGAGAGCCAGTGTTGCGATCTGACAATGTATAAATTGTATCTGACAGAAACGCCTACAAAAAACTCAGAATCGTATACGAATTCTGTCAGAGTTCTGACTCAAAAATATATGAAGTGGTTGACACGAAATCTGACAGAAATGACGTGGGAAATTCTAAGTTTCTTGCCGTTACTTCAGATAGAAATCTAACAGAATTCTAAACAAAAAGACATGTAAAGTTCTGTCGGATGAATTTTTTTTTTTTTAATTTCCCCTTTATACATTTGAGGTCGTTGTCCCGCAGTTATTTAATAGATCTTGTTTTCTAAAATGTAATAAATAACGTAATAAAAATCTCAAATGTATAGAATCTAAAACTTACTAGGATGAGGCTTTTTTACATGTTCCTATAATTCCCGGTCAAATTTTTGAAAGCTTGGAGGAGGTATCATGGAAAACAGAAGTGTAGTGATTTAACAGCAGACCGAATATTCCTCATAGTCTTCTAAAGCGCAACCAGTTATTTTATATTAAATGTGAAAAGATATTTTCATTAAAAAATATAAGCAAAAAATGAAACAATTTATATCTGCACGAAATCACTCAGATATCTATCAGACATGTCGATATTTAGAACAAATAAAATCATTCCGGCATATTTATACGAGATCTATCAGATAGGTATCAGACATGTCGGAAATAAAATTTCCCAGACACGTCTCACAGAAATCCGTATGAAGTTCAGATATAAGTCAGGTATTTATCAGAATTGTCTGCTTCAGACAATGTCGGAATATTTTATTGGATGGGTAGGGACTTATGTAATTATCATGTAATAACATTATGCTAATGACACAAAATATAACTTAATATCTCTAAAACTATACATAATTAATTTAACAAAACAATTTTAGGACCCAAAGTAATATAAGACGACCTGAAACTGTAATATCAAAAATCTTTGTAAGACTTGGTAGCGTCAGTTAATTCACAAATTCTAAATTTGTGCTTTTATTTTAATGAGAAATGATATGTTTTGAAATATATTTTATTTTATAAACATTAAAATAACAAGAATATCGAAATTTTTCAATAAAATTTTGTTTTTTTGTGCCACAACTCTCTGATACTACAAAACATTTAAAAACATGACATAAAGATAATTTAAGTGCAGACTTTTGGCATTCTTTATAAAATTATAAAAATATACATATATCGTTTAATTTTCTTCATTTCAGATATATCGATATATCTCGAAAACTGAAATCGTTGGAATCGATATATCTCGAAAACTGAAATCGGTGGGCTGATTTAAATTTAGCGCTTCAAATAACTTAAGAAACAGCTTTCAATTGCTCTAGTGTGTTATCAATAGCACTATTTTTAAATTAATTAACTTAATTGTTAATTATATTTATTATTTCATTTATAAGAACAAAGTAATTTTGTTTTTTTGCAGACTAATAAAAGCCGTTTAATGAGTGATGCCAAAAATTTGCACAAAGCACATTTATTTACATATGTACATACATATGTATTTATGAAACCATTTTTAAAGTTAAAATATTTAATAATATTTCGCTCGTTATCCATAACATTTTATTATGGAAATGCAAGCAAATACTAGTAGTATAGCATAGTGTCTCAAAAAAGCACATTCTATTTTTATTATAAAATGTTATGGGTAATTGCCACAATATCATTAAATAAGTGTCTTTTATCAAAACATTTATGCAATAATTGCTTCCGCTTTATTTGCTTTGAATCAAAAATAGTTATTTTTGATAATTTTATTTAAGCTCTCACATTTCTTTGTCAGTTTTATCGGCTTGCGTCACATACAGGCATATGTATGTACATATGTATATCTATGTATGTATTTATGTATGTTTTCTTGTTTGTTTTATTTCTGCCTTCCGGCACCAATTAAAAGTAGAATTATTTATCTTTGAAATCTGCTGAATAAGTGAGTGTTGCAAATGCGGGCGTATACGCGGTAAATGTGTTGGTTCAGGTACTAGGAAAGAATACTGAAATAAAATAAATCCCTTCTATACAAATGTATGACACATTTCATACTGACTGTCAAGTGCAAGGCATATTAATAAGATATACGCACAGGCGAACAATAAAACAAGTTTCATAAACAATTAAAAAAAAAAACAATAACAGTATTTTATTTAATAAAAGGTGTAATCTTGTACTCAACATTGGGAACCCGCGGGATCCCAATTATACTGAAAGCTGTTCCCGTACTGCAAGATTGGGTAAAAGAGGGTAATTTTGAGAGAAACAGCTCAAACTTTTTCTTCGGGTTGATTTTGTAAATGCAAAACAATCAGCTGTTTGAAATTAAACAAAATTGACAAAAACAGTTATTTGAAAGTTTTATCGTAAAAGATTATTAACTTCTAAAATATATTGGGAAATGCGAATACATTTAAAATATTTGTGTTTTTAAGTTTTACTATATTTATACGAATTCATACAAAACACTTTGACATAATAGGTCAGTCCCAGTCCGGGCTATTGAGAGTAAAACCAAAATTACTATCTGAATGTGCAAAGTTGTCCAAAGTTGCTGAAATACAAAAAACCACAATTGAACATCTTCAATACTAATGCTGCTTATTTTCTCAAATTAATTTTATTTTAATGATTTTAGAAGCTTAAGTGCATAATATTTTAAAAGCAAATCATCTGCATCATTGGCAGCAGCTGTAAGCAATGAACGAAAATAAACTAAAAAAGTAAAATCCAGTTATTATTTATAATTTTTTGCAAAATCGAAAGCCAAGTAACTATTGCAGGTTCTCCTGAAACTTTATTTGAACACCTTCCATTTTGCTTTTCAATAAACTTTAATAAAAATCTTTCCTCCCTTATTTTTTTTTTTTTTTTTGATTTTTAAATGTAAACAAAACAGATGATAATGTAATTCTAGTCCGAACTTACCCAAAGAAAAAGTTCGTACAACTTTGTACAGGAAATGAAAGATTTTACTCTCTCATTTTCTCTCAAAATTGTACAAAAATCGACTAATTGTGCGAGTGGATTGTTTTCTTATGCACCTGGAACAGACCTAATGTTTTGGGATACTAGAATGTAGTTTTTATTGTTTCCGTACTTTTGGGCATTTTTGTCTATAAGAGAGTTTTTTTTTTGTTTTCTATAATTTTACCGAACTTTTTCCAAAAAGTACGGGATCGCATGTTTCCACTACAACTTGAATTTTTTAATTCGCTCATTGAATTACTTTGTCGAATTACCCTGTTTCCACTACGCATTTTTAATTCAATTAGGCATTTGCTCATCTTGTTTGCTTCTATTCTAGGGTTGCCATACTACCTGGTTTTTCGCTAACTTGTTGATTTTCAAACCGCATTATTTCAAAAAAGCTTTCGAAGAGTTACAAATAATTTGTAAATAAACAAAAAATGTTGCATAAACTTATACACAAACGATTTTTTTAAACAATAGCATGAAATAAATCTCACTTTATTATTATATAAAAAAATGTAAGTTATATGATAAAAATCGATCGATTGTAAAAATCATTTTGAATCTATCTCAACCTACTGCAGTTTAGAATGTACAACAGAGCATAAAATTTAAATAATAAGAAGAATTTATAAAAAAACTGAAAACTTAAAAATTAAAGAAAATGTAATCAATCTCTTTTTAAGAAGCTATTTTTACTAAATTGTTATACCTTATTCATCCTCGTAATAAATAAAATATATTTGAATTTTATTTTAGAACTAATTTTGTATAAAAAACAAATTTGAATAAATTTTATTTATTATTAATATGTTTTAGTGTAGTTATTCATAGTATTATAAATATCATACAAAGACTTAAAAAAATATTTTCGAGATTTTTCAGTTAATATGATGAAATACCTCAAAATATATCCGAGAGCTCTATTCTTCTCATTCTCTCTTTTTTTCGTTAAAAATTAGAGATGACACTGATTTCTTCGTAAGTCAGAAGGTAATCAGTGTTACCATTTGTGAAGATTTATCTTATTTTTAAAGTTTTTTGAGATGTCAGAGAGATAAAAAGATTTTTTTAACCAAAAGAAAAAGATTTATAAAAATGTGATATTTAGCAATTTTAGTCTGTAAAAGATGAATATATTCGTATTGAAAAGTTAAACAAAAGTGATATAAATAATTGTACATATCTTAAAGATCCTAAGTACATTTATTCAGGTGCCTAAGTAGCTAAAGCACTTCTAACTATAAATTAAAAATTGTTTAACATTTTATATTAGGTTGTGTAAAAGTTTATTAAAAAATTTTAGATTTTTAAAAAGTTATTTCCAATTACCAAAATTCCTTGAAATTTATTGGATGAAAAAATTTGTTTTAATATTTTGGAGAATCGTATTGAATTCAAATAGTTTCAAGGGTTTTGAAACATTATTTTGTTTTAAAAAGTTTATGCAGATTTATCAATACTAATGCAACAGCTAACGTTGAAAGAGATTTTCATGAAACAATATCAATAAAAAAAGAAAGAATAAGATATACCAACATCGTCTCTTAGATATTTTAAGATCTTGGGATTTTCTAAAAACTCTAATCATATTCGCACAAATTTCAACTTTTTTGTTGATTTGTAGATTTTTGAGAAGAAAAAAAATATGGCAACACTGAAGGTAATACAAACTGAATTACGTACGAATGATATAATTCGTTGTCAAAAATGTGTATGATGAATTAAGTAATTCGGTTTGTAATTAGAGTCATAGCTGCCAGATTTGACGATTTATCGACATTTTGGGTCCTTAAAATGACATGATGACGATGGGACGTTTTATACCCTAATTTTGACGATTTTAAATCATTAAAGTTTGCATCATTTATTTGTACTTTTAAAGCAACCTTGACAGGCACATTTTATTATTAACAATAACTTGTTAATAATTCTTTGGCGTTCCGCTTGTGTAAAACTTCCATAATCAATAGAATTTAACTTTGTTAAATAGTCCGAAGAGGCGCAACCAATTTTACATTATTTTAAATCTATTAGAAATAAAACGCGTTGCTTATCCCTAGAATCTGTGGTTATTAGAATTTTAGAGATGTAGGAATCATTAAAGATATTTTTTAATTTGTTGCAAACATTGATAAAATTAAATCAAATAATTTAAATTCAATAAATAAAATGTATCTAAATTTTCTAAAATATATTCAAGGAATTATTACAACTTAAATAAAATGTTTCAAAGCGAGGATACAAAATTTATAAGTATAATAAAATGCTAAAAATTGTTGAAATGTTATAATAAACTAGTTTGCTGAAAACTGAAGACTTTAATTTAATTGATGATACAAAAACATATTTTTTAGATTATGAAGACATTTATTTAGGAATACACCATAGACGTATTGTCAGAAGTACAAATAGATGCAAAAGAAAAATGCGATATTATTTAAATTTGTGTTAATTTTTATTTAGAGCTTTGTGACCAGATATTATCAAGATTTAATTTTTTAAATAAATTTAAAGTTCTAACCAAATTAATTCTTATAATATTATTAAAGACAAAAAAAATGTAATTTTCTGAAGTTACAAAAGACGTTTTCTATTTTGTTAACGAAAGTGGAAGATAACAGCTAGAAACTGAGTTCAGGCGATTCAAATTATTATGCTTAAAAGATACTTATCCTGCTAAAAACATATTCTAGTCTTTTGTTTCCCGTTTTCACTTTATTTATAAAAAAAATCCTTGTTTTACGGCATTCTTCCCAAATTAGGAAAGAGTATTTAATCATTAAGAAATGCATTAAATAAGTTGTCTTTGAAATCATGCAATAATAAGTCTTTTTAGTTATTTATTTTATTACGTAGTATTCTTTTTTGAGAAAACTGATATGTACGATTACGGATTTTGCATACCTTATATTACCTATTACATCTTAATAAGTATTTGATAGAAACAAACATTGTTGACGTAATTTATTGCTTATGTCTTTTTATTCAATTATTTACAAATATTTACTGCTAACGCTGAACACTTTTGTATTTGAAATTATTTAATCGTTTCTATCCAAGTCGAATCCTTAACAGATTGTCTGATATGTATGTATGTATGTATGTATGTATGTATGTATGTATGTATGTATGTATGTATGTATGTATGTATGTATGTATGTATGTATGTATGAATGCATGTATGGATATGGTCTTAAAGCTCTATATTTGTATATGGTATTAAAGCTCTAGTTATGTCTTAAAACAAATTAAACGCATTTATTTTTTTTACTTCTTCAATACCCAGGTCCAAAATATTCAACACAACCTTCAAATATAATTTATCGTTACAATTGGAAATTTTAAGTCAAAGACAATTTTTGAGAACTAATTAATAAAATTTAAATTTATAAAACAAAGTGTATTTGTTTTTAGTAGTAGAGTAGGCTCATTAATGTAACAACTAAAACCACAGGCATTTTGTTTGTGCAAAAAAACCCTTTGTGTCATAAACAAAATATTAACATCTTCAGCGACATTGGCACTTATGTATGTGTATATTTACATTTTTTTTAAATTAATTTTTTTTAGATGAATTAGCAATGTATTATCACAGTATAATTTTGCTATACCTTGCAAAATTAGAATGAAATTTATACTGTGATAATACTTTTTGCAATATATCAATTTCGAACTCTTGCATTCTTTTTAACTATGATAAAGACAAAAGATGTCTCTTTTTGAGTTCAATGCTTTATTGACCAGTTCACTAACACAAACGTAACAAAAACGAGGTATAACCAGTACAATTGCTGAACCATCTAAAAAGTCGAAAACAAGATTAAAGTTATTCTAAAAATTAGACTAGATTCTATAGGACACTGTCCTTTAAGCATACAAAATACCCATGATGTCATGTAAAAATTGTACGAGATGATAAAAGGAAGCAGTTTTATGTACACTTTTTGCTATGTGTCTTAAGTTTACGTGTCATCAATTTTATTATGTATGAAAAAATAAAATCTTAAATGAAGATATAGAATATATAAATTATTATTCGAACTATTTATTAACAGGCTTTTCGTTTAATTTTTTCTAAGTAGTAGTAAGAATATTTTATACAAATTCGGTGATTAGTTTTAGAGAATAATTGGGAAAATTTTATTTTAGACGCTAGAAGAAAATATAAAGCATTTTTTGAATCGCTACTTTAGGTGGTGTTAAGTTGTAAACATTATCAATTTAACCAACCAAACTCAGATAAAGGATTACGAAAAAACATTTTTTAATCATCTATCGTCGGTTAGTGAGAAAGAAGTCTAACACCTGAATTTCTGAAATGGGAATGATGAGTACCAAAAAATGTTTTTTTACAAAAGTTGTTTTCCTGCCTGTTTTCCTGTATGTTGCTAGGGTTTCGTACCCAAAGGGTAAAAACTTACCTCCATTGTTTTCTCTACAATGTCTGTCCGTCCGACGGTCAGCGGTTTTATCTCTGGAACCGCAATAGATAGACTTTTGAAATTTTCACAGAAGATATATAACTATTGCTGCTATAGCAATAAATACTAAAAGTTATAGGGTGTTCCGGTAGATACTTATTATTCACGTACATCTGTTTATTTTTTGAGGCATACACATAAAATTTACAAACAGTAAATAATATAAATATAAAAAATAAACCTAAAAATTCGAGGGTGTTCCGATAGTGACGTGATATGCATGAATATGGCCTAATTTTTAAACTATAATAGGTGTTCCCAAGATGTCGCGAATTGGAGAAATTTTACTTTCTTTCTAAACGTTATAAGCAGACACTTGATATTTACACAGTACTTACTACTTTAGTACTATGGTCTAGTATAAAAAATAATTATAAAAAATAAAGGGACATAAAAAACTAATAACTTGAATTTTTAAAGTTGTACTGAACATAGTACGGCACCCTACGTGTGTAAGTCTAACTCATACTTGAATGATTCATATTATTTTAGTGTTTTGGTGATATATGCTTATGTTTGCTTGTGGCTAATTTCATATATTATGGTTAGAATATATTTCATTGGAAGTTCTTCCCCTGAGTTTTATTTTGCAATATATTAAGTTTAAATTCGTTGTTTATAACAAATCACAGACATAATTTTAATTATTGTTAATAGTTTATTATTGTATTGACTAACTTCCTTGTTCGTTTTTTTTTATCTTCGTTTGAAATAATTGTCCTGACGTTAGTTAATTTTATTCACACAATTAAAAAGTTAAAGGCTTTTGCATAGAAATTTATGCGAAAACATACTACTGGATCAGTGATGATGGAATATTATTTATAACGCTCCACATTTATCTAATGACTTCTAAAACCTTTAACTTCTCTTTACAGATATTTTTATATCAATACTAGCAGTGCCCGCTACGTCGTGGACGTCCTGACAATATTTTCCTTGATTTTACTTTGAAAGTATTCCACACCAATTGAAAGACTCCTACTTTTATAGTGCTTCAGTTATGGTTTATGTATTTACTTTATATAAAGGTACCATCCCTGGATAAAATTCTATAAAGAGTTACTAATTTTTTATATGTATAGATATAGATTTTCTTATTGCTTTAATGGTTATTAATACCAATGAAATTTTATATTTTAAAAAGGGTAAATGAATTGAAACAAAATAAATGGAAAGCATATCTATTCAAATAGCAATGCAAGTCAACCAGAAGCCAAGCTGACGAACGAACCAAATGCCTTTAACTCAAAACAAGAGTAAACAACATTAATGTCTTCATTTTTAAGGTTCCACACATCAATGGCTTTTTTGTTACTCGTAATATTTAAATATAAAAAGCCTCTGGATATTATGGCAAGTGGGAGATTAAATAACTGCATCTGACTACAGTGATATAGAAGCAGTGCCTGATACTGGCTGAATGTTTGTGTGTGAGAATTATTTATGATAAAGCCACGTACTGCTTTTATTATTTTAGGTTTTTCGTATTTCTTCTTTTACTGAACTAAGTAAAAAATACAAGACATTAACTTCATACGTCAGGACTGTATTAAATAGGACAAGCTATACAAAATAAACTTTATTGTTAAAATATACATACATAATTGTATGTATGTATTTGTGTACAAAAATACCCTGTAGGAATTTGAGTTAACTAGAAACTTATGGTTAATCAAAAAGAAGGAGAATATTTAAAAAGCTATTCGGTTTTTACACATGATGACCACACAATAAGTCTAGTTTCTGATAGTCACAAGTTAACTCATTATGAGTTAGCTAGCGGTGTATTATAATATAAAAAAAGTATTAAACTTAAATTTTGAAATAAAAGGGTGTCCCAATAGTTAATGTAATTCTATGTATGTGGCCAAACTTTTGCACTGTTATAGACAGACAGCTGAAATTTACAAGGAAGCTGTATTGCAAAGTCCACTATAACAAGTATACAATTTGAATTAAGAAATTACGGGGACAAATGATGTAATTTGATCTACATATATGACCCTACCGTTAAAGACAAACACTTGAAAATTAGGCAGAATGTCCACTACTTTCTCTGGTATAGTAATAAGTATAAATATTTGGAATTATAAATTAAAGGGTGTCCAAATAGTTCATGTAATTTGATATATATATATATGGCCAAACTTTTGAACCGTTATATACAGACAGTTGAAGTTTACTAAGAATCTTTGTGTCCAAGTCCTCTATAACAACAGGTCATTAATTTAAAATTGTAGAGTAAAAGGTGTCCCAATAGCTGATGTTATTTGATCTCTCTTTGATCTATCTTTGAAACCGTTATTGACAGATGCTTGAATGATGTCCCAATAAAAGACGGATGCTGGTGAAAACAGTTTAACTTTTGAACAGTAATAGGGAGAGGCTTGACATTGACATAGTCTTTATTTTCCCGCTAATATTTCCCGCATATTTTATTTGGTTTTAATCTTATTCTGACAGATTACTTCCTACATTTTTAGTTTAGAATTGGTGCCCATCTGTTTTCAAGTCGGTTTTTTTGCAAAAATTATTGTTATTAGCAATACTAGATACAAGTAAACAAAAAATAAAAATGAGTAACTCATCTATGCATCATATTTGAGTAAATTCAAAAGTTAGTTATTAATTATTTAGTTAAAAGTCAACTTGATTTTAAGTTAGCTCACAAAATTCCGACAGGGTAATAGCAAAAGAAACCAACACTGATGAATTGTTGGTATTTTTAAAGGATTCTGTGACTAATGAAGTGTACAATCATTTAAAGCTTCCGAGTCTAAGAATATATTTTCTAAACAGAAAAGCCATATAAGAAGAAAGATATAAAAACCATTTCATGAAAAAAGCAAAATTTATTTAAAATTAATTTTTGTGTGTCTTTAAAGAATTTTCGCATCGTTTAGTGATTATTTGCGTTTTACTTATCTTGACAATACACTAAAAATTTAAAATTGTAATTTATTAAGTAAACTAATATTTCTAACATAATAATATTAATATTTTCTGAGTCAATTGTTATATTATAATTGTACAAATGAGATCGGGAATTATACTAGGATATGGAACAGTTTACTACTATAAAGAGTATTCAGGATCTGACGCTGCCCAGTAAAGTACTGTTAATTATTTCTTCTTTTATAATGATTACAGTAAATCAAACTGTTTGCCTGTTTTTAGATTCGATTTAAATTGTTTCAATATTTAGCTGTTGAACTTACAATTTTCATTTCTATTTCTGGAGTTCCTTTTTATTATTGCAATTTTATTTTTGAGGTATGTAGTTTTAATTGCCATTAATATGACAGTTATATGTTTTTTTTTTCTTTTATTAGAATTATTGCAGTTGTCGAGTTCTTTAAAAATTGATATTTTATTTCGCGGAGTAAGATGAAAATGGTTTGTTTTCTGCTGACTTTTGGTAACATTTTTTTTAATTTTAACAAATGAGCTATGACAGGAGTTAAATTTCATAATTTTGAAATGCTATACCATCAGAATCAGGCAAAAAGTTTGGCATGTTATACCTTGTGATGAAAAATAACAACTAAAATATTGACTAAAAGTGTGACGCTCACAATATTTACATATTAAGCTAGGCACAATGACATGGTATGTAAAATAATATTTAACGGACAAGGCGAATCGATTTACCAAGTGTTAGCTCGTCATGCTACAAAAAACTACGTCATCCCAGCTTTTCGGAAGACAAGGAATGTGTTTATTAGCAGATTGGTATTGCTTCTCTATGTTTTGCACTGATATCACAGGTTTTCTATAATTTTGTTTATGTTAGACATCTACTCCACAGTCATAACTTATTGCAAGTGCTTCTTCTCTAGTGCTAGATTGTGGTTTATCATGAATAGTTTGCAGTATTTTACTTTCAATTCACCAAAATACCTTTTTTGGTATGTTTGGTATACGTCTTGATTACAAAAAAACTCTAATTTACATGCAATACCATTCATAAAAACTAACTAACTCTTTTTTCGCAAACCCAGGATGATAGCAGACAAGGTTTTTGCACATGTCGGCCTAATGACGTCACAAAACTGTCTTCTTATTGGCTAATAATTCTGACTGAGCTACTATACCTATGTAAATATAAATTATGAGAGTTTCTAATATAAACTGTGAGAATGTGAATGTTTTCATTTTGAAAAATTTTAATAATTTAACAGCTTTATAACGTGAAAGGTTTTGACATTCAGATATTCTTAGACTAGGTTGGATGTTGTTAAAGCAGCCAATCAATAACTCGAGTTTAATGTTAACTATGTTTTTTTGGCATTTTTGTACAAATGAAAATATTTTGGAATCACAATGTATTGTATTGTTTTTATTCGAAATACATAAAAATGAGTATTGCAGATTAGGAATTTGGTTGGTTCCATTTTCACAATATCATTTACCATCACCGATATAATTACTTTGTATTTACTTATACAACAGAGAACGGCACGACATGCCTGACAGATTGGTGTGCTTAAATTTTTTGTATCTCATCTGCCTTGGCAAATGGCAATACTACTCGGACAGAAGAACATCGCTTAATCAACTTATCTATGTATAAGGATTCAGAATATATATACTTTATGGGGTCGGAAATGAATATTGTAGAAATTACACACGGAATGTCAAACTTATATATGTATACCTTTTCTATCTGTGGTGAAGGGTATAAAAAAGAGCACATTTTAACAATATTTCAGCCTTATGTGCACGACTTTTAAAGGCTGAACTTTTATAACTAATAGCTGTACCCGCCACGGCGAAGGTGTCCTGGAAATATTTTGTTCGATTTTGCTTTGAATGGTTTATATAGTCCTTTTTATAGAACAAAGGAAAAATTTAAATTAAATTATTGTAGAGTTATGTAAATACTGTTTTAAATATCCCACTGACACCATTCCATTCAATCGACAATCGAAAAAATTACGTACTTTCACTACTATTTCTCTTGGAAATGAGATATTTTTATATTCTTGATGCGAGAGACTAAGGCACTTTCTCACAGAGTTTTATTAAAATTCATCCAGTAGTTTTTACGTGATCAATAATTGCTGTTTTCTTTCTATTCCATATCAAAAATTTTCAAAAAATAATTAAAAATTTTCAAAAAATAATTCATTTACAGAAATGGTCCTGTGACAGTTATATTATATGTGTAGATGAAATCGAAATCACTACTCACACTAAAACATACAATTTTCGAAAGAATAATTCATTACAAAGTTTGTTAAATAGTCTGAAAATTTAACTTATTTACTGAATAACAAATTGTTTTTATAAAAGAAATAAACGAAAGCTTTTCCAAACTATAACTATAGCTCATGAAGAGTATATTTTCGTTAAAAAATAGATTTTAAACTGGAATGAGTAAAGTAAATGTGTTTATCAGATTAACAGTTGATTTAAGGTTCACATACGGTATATAACACTTTTGTCTTGACGAAAAAGGTTAGTTATA
Organism: Phasia obesa; assembly: GCA_949628195.1. Lineage (NCBI taxonomy): Eukaryota > Metazoa > Arthropoda > Insecta > Diptera > Tachinidae > Phasia > Phasia obesa. Next base: position 71,489,104 of record OX451219.1, read on the forward strand.
GACGTGTTTTGGATTACTCGGTAAAATTTACTGTCTCTAATATCTATTTCGCACAAACAGTTTGCATTGCTCCGAACCAATTACGAACAGCAAAACACATCAAAGTAAAAATTTTATTACATTAAAATATTAAATAACAGAAGCGTTATCTATTTTTTCAGGTATTTTTGAAAGCACAAGCCCTTACATATTTGAAATGTTTGATTAAAAAAATAAATTCTTCGTTTAGCTAGATGTGGCCAAATAAATATAAAAGTTGCTTAAATGCAAAAAATCCCACAAATTGTTAATAATAGTTTTTAGCTTTGATGCTCATAAAAAATTTACAAATAAAAAACATACAAATAATTGAGTTTCATTTATTTACCCACTGACTAACCTAAAAATAGGAGTGAAATTATATTTAAATTGTAGATTTTTAACGATTCCACTTACGTTTCCATAGCCGAATTAAATAAATGAAACAAAAAATTCATAAAACAAACTATTAAGAACTCTAATGAATTTTATACATGCACTGATGGGATTTGTTAAATTTTAATGGAATATATTTTAAACGACCATCTGAATTGTATGCATTTTTTGTGCTGTTTGCTCGAGTTGCAGACAATGAAAGGACATGCATTAATTAGTTGTAAACATGTGTGTATACAAAAAAAAAGTAGGATCACATTTGAAAAGAAATAGTATGAAACGATATAAAAATTGATTAATGCAATTTTAAATGGAAATTGTTAAGTAAAACATTTATTAAATTTGGAATATTGCATTACATTATTAACAAAATCTTAATTTATATAAAAATGTTATTATTTTATTACAATTACACATATATGGTAGATTATATTAACCAAATGACCACGTGATTATTTTGCGTTGTATCTCCTGTTTCAATTCTAGAATCATATGCTGCTTGGTTCCAAAGACTATACTCTGTACAAAAAAAAGAAAACAAAACTTGCGATATTAAGAAAACGATTTATTTTTTATAACAACAACTTTGGGTTCTGCACCCAGAGGGGAAAACGTAGCCCTATTGTTTTCGCTAAAATATCTATCCATTTCTATCTCTGGAACTGTAATAGCTGGATTTATGAAATGTTCACAAAAGACGGAATGCCCTTTAATTTTAAATGTTTGAACATTTTAAATGTTTGAACATTTAAAATTAAAGGGCATTCCGACAAAGCAAGATATTTACGTACATATATGGCATTATTTTTTTGAGCCGTAATAGGCTGAGTTGAAATTTAGACAGATCACTTAAAACTATGTTCGCTATACTAACAGGTTAAAAACCTAAAACTTAAAATTAAAGAATGTTCCGCTGGTGAATTTTTGAATTATTTTTGAACCCTTATAGATATTACCGCTAGTGCAACAAATACTGAAAATAATACTGACTCGATTTTCAAGTATTTGGATTTATTTTTTGTATGTAGTTATTTAAAATGTAAACTAAGGAGTGTTCGCATATGGCCAAATTTTTTAACACACAGAAGGTGTATTGTTAAGGCCTGAATATAGCATTGAACATGTAGGGGTCTGACAAGCACTTGATTGCTTTATTATTTTTTCATTTCGTAAAAAAATTCAAAACATACTTAAATTATATAAAATAGGTCAGTTTCTTTACTTTTTGGGTAAAGTTCATGAAAATACACAAAAATACGGAAACACCAGAAACCAAATTTTTAAAACAAAATAAAAAGTAAAAGTGTTTTGGCAGTTTTTATAAAATAATTTAAATTTGTGTCACTTTTGATTAAATTTTTACTTTGTACATTTACATTGTAAATTATCTGTGGGAAGCTAAAACTTACTAAAAATAAAACTGAGCACTTTTTTAATATAAATCTTTTATTTCAATATACATAATCGTAAATACATAAGTATGTATGTATGCAGCTATTTTAAATTTTTTTTAAATTTTGATCGTGTTTTTTTTCCTTTTTATACCCTTAACCCAAAGTGGAAAAGGGTATATATGTTTGTCATTCCATGTGTAATTTCTAGAATATTAATTCTACCTTGTAAAGTATATACATATATATTCTGAATCTTTATACATAGAGAAGTGGATTATGCAATGTTTGTCTGTCTATCCGTCCATCCGTCCATCCGTCTGTGCGCTTCTGTTTGGGTTGAAATAAAGGCACCAGAAGAGGTACATACAATTGAAGCCCACCAATCTGCAAGATCAGACCATTCCATTCTATGCTGTGCAAAAATCACGCCCACCTATATATTTTCATGTTTTTGTAAAGATTTTTGTTTGTTTTTTTTTTGTGCATACTGATCTCGGGGAATCAATAACCCCTGTAAGGTGCGATTTTTGTTTGTTTTTAAGTTGGTAAGGTTTTTCTGCTTTATTTGTCTCAAATGTTCTTATGGAAAGCAATACACATAGAGGTAGCCTATAGACCAACAGGGTTCCACTAGGAACTAGGAGCAATATTGACCCTCCAATGTGCCTTAGTCAGACAATTCCAACGCAATATAGATTGAAGGAAAGTCCTAGCTTTTACAAAATATTTTCTGTAAATTTACAAAAAACTTTAGACAAATTATTTTAAAAAAATTTCGATAAAATTATTACAAAATATTTTCGAAAAAATTTACAAAGTTTTAATAACATTTTTACAAAAAATGCTTGCTAAAATTTTTAGAAAACATTTTCAATAAAATATTAACAACAAATTTTTACATAAAAATGTCGATAAATTAAAAAAAAAATATACAATAAAATTTTTAGAAAAAATTTTCAATAAATTGTTTACAAAAAATTGTCGATAAGATTTTTACAAAAAATTTCGATAATATTTATAGTCAAGCTTAAGTTCGTTTTTATTCTCTCTAAGAAAGAATAAATTAAATTAAAAATTAGGTGATAATATTAAAGAAAATTCTATTTCACTGTATGTAATATATAAATAGTTCGACTAATAGCAATTTCCAATTTTCGGTAAAATTTTAACAAAAAATTTTCGATCTAATTTTTACAAAATATATTATCTGTATTTTTATATTAAATTTGTATTAATGAAAATGAAAATCATAAAAGTAAAAACCGAATGTATATTTTTGAGAGATATGAAAACAACAGAGTAAGGAAATACTATGGAGATCGGTATATAAGATTCGGCATGGCCGAATATAGCACTCTTACTTGTTTCTCTTGTTTATGTTTTACAGCTGTCTTGTGCAAGAAGAGGAAGAATTTTATTCTCCCAAAACCGCTCTCATTTACGAAAATTCAAAGTACGGAAACACTTTTCGTTCAAATTGGGATCCCGCGGGTTCCAAAGTTGAGAAAAGAAACACTGCTAATATTTCAAACAAAGTGTCAAAAAACCAACTTAATCCTTTGCTAATAATTTTTGGCTTCTCCTCGTATATTTAAAAATATTATAGTGTCTTTTACAGCAGTATCCGCTAGTATCAACTGCTGTTAGACATCTGTCTATACGTTAAGCAGAAAATTTTTTTGCTTAAAAAAAGAACGCCACACAAGAGTTCACATTGGCAATTTAAAAGCAATTATTTTAAAAATCTTCTTTTACTTGAAGTTTAAAAAATTAATTTTTATTTATATTCATTTATCTGTGTGCGAACGTATACGCATATTTCATATATTCATACCAAGGTACACTTAACATGTGTGTACCTAAGCGTATGTCAATGTTTAATTGACTCAGCTACCCAGTGGTAAAAAGAAGGAGTATGAAGGCCTTCTTCTAGGCCTTTCGATACTAATACTTTTTTTACACAAGTTGTCATTGCAGAGCAGGCTTTCCGAAAATAATCTGTTAGAAGGCCTTCAATTTAATGCCTTTTAGATGGCTTTTCGTAACAAAAACTAAGAAAAAATGATCTGGGATCTAATTTTATTAAGCATTTCAAAATTATTCTTATTACTTTTATATATTTATTACATGATATTAAACTTATATAAATACAAGACTAATATATAAAAAACAGGACTATCTACAGGGCTATGAGTTATAAAACTATGTTTCATCAACCTCCACTACCACCTCAATTGCAAGCAGCACTGAATTAGAGAAATGCCAACTAAATGAACTTTTGTGTTTGATGAATGAGAAATCTAAAAATAGAAAATTATATATTTGCCATACAAAATAAGTACACATTCCAACATCCCTTTTCTGAGAAGTGCGTGTACGTGTACTGGATCTTTTAGAAGGGAGAACAAGTGCCTTTTAGGCCTTCTTTAAAAGGCACTGAGAATTTAGGGTCGTAGCGAGAAAAGGTTTGAGCATGCCTTACAGAAGGCCTGAAGAGAGAAGACCTATTTAGCGCCTTAGGTGTCAGCAACTATCGTCAGTTGATTCAGCGATGGGAACCTATTCAGCTATTCAGACATCAACAAAGTATTTTCCATCCGAAAATACATTTGTTTCTATCTTAGCTTAGCTTTTGAGTGTATATATTTATACGTTGTTTATAATTTTCCATCTAGGGCATTCACAAATAGAAGAAGGGGCAATATCTGGAATATAACTATTTTCCAAATAGTTTTTAACTGGTAAGGTATAAAATTATGGACTGGCGTCTAGTCCATAAATAAGGAAATACCTTGCACTATCATAATAAATCGTTCGCAACGATTCGTTGCAAACTGACTTCGATTTATGGCCCCTAGGCAGTATTTTAGACACGCATAATTGTCTTTCGATGACTCTTGCTATCATTTTGTCTGGCACCCAACTTGCTTGCTTGCTTTTGAATGAATCCAAGTACTAAATGTCTAAAAATGTGATTCAGCACCTATAGGGTCTGAAAACAAGAAACTTAAAAATAATTTTACAGAGAAGTCAAAAATTTTGTCGGTTAAAAAAAAACTTACACACGATTGGATGTGCTTAGTTCGTTTTTTAAATGGTGGAAAGAGTGGGAAGAACTAAAAGAAATAATTATTTCTTTTACTACCAAAACAACATATTATTTTGTAACTGTCTAAGAATTGAGAACAACCAGAATTCGTTTTGAATGTCCCACTTTGGATCATTTTGTTGAGCTGTCCTATCTAAATAATACAAGTTCTAACTAAGCCATGTTAATATGTTCAAATTTGTTATGCCAACATTTTTGCATTAGAATTTATATAAATAATAATACAATTAAAACAGCAAAGTGACTTCTTCATCCACTGTAAACATCATACATAAACAATAGAAAATCACACATGTTTAAGCATCAACCAACCACATGTTCCTTTATTTATCTACGTGGGACAGAGAAAAATCCTGCTAACTAGAGAAATGTATTTTATTATACATTTTTTTGATATTTTTCACAACGTATGGACTTTTTAGTTGGTAAATTTTGCTTGTTATTTTTTTCTCTTAATTTTCTTTTTGGCTCTTAACAGTTTGTTGAATATTTACAAAATATTTACCAGGTACATTGGCTTACCTGGCTACAGAAGGTCACCCTAAGCAACACAGCACACACAAGAGGGAGATGGGGTTTTTAAAATGAATGTACATCAAGCATTTAGCCACTTTACTTTTCTATGAAAACATGAGAAAATCATGTATGTATAAGTATTGGCTGTTTGTGGCCACAATTAGTAGTTGAAAACCAGCTCAGATACATACTTATTTATGCATTTATTCCCATGTACAAGGACCTTTCAATGTTTTATTTGTTTACTATTATAGGGTTACACGTTTGTATACCTTACCTTTTCTTATGTACACTTTTGCTCGCTGTTCGATAGTAGTAGTGGTTGGTAAAGAAATAGTTGATTTCGTTCCTGCTTCAATTTCTATTAAGGTTGTGTAAATGTTTTAAAATATTTTTTTCTCTTTTCGGAAGGTATCACCAAGGAGTTTGTTAAGTGGCGTTGAGTGTGTTTATTTTAAGGCAAAGTGCAATCTGCACACTATTTTACATAAAATAAGATTATTTAAGATTCTTTTCATTTCAGTTGTTTTTATTTCGCAATATATTGTTTAATATAACAGCTGTAAATTTAAACTGCAATTTTGCTAGATTAAAGGCGAATTCAATTTATTAGGTGGTAGCACGGCGAATTTAAATATATATATATTTTTTTGCTTTTTTATGTGCCAATCAGGAAAAAAGAAAAAATAAATAATTATGTTTTTAGTTGTTGGATGTTATATTTTAAATACTGTTTGCGCACTTAAACAACACTCTCGATCTTTTTCTGACTTCAGACCCTTAAAAGTATGAAGTGATCATTAATGAACCTCTCGGTAATTTGGATCATTGTACCATCTCCGCCTCCTTTTCTCTCTCGGAACTTCTTAACGCCTCAAGAACAGCCATGAGACGTTTTAAATATATATATGAAGAGGCTAGCTGAGCTCAACGAATTTTTTAGGCATTTTAATTGGAAACTTTGCTTTCTAGACAGCAATGTCGATGCCATGATGAAAATGGTTGAAAACAAATTGCTTGGCATGAAATTATTCATTTCATTAAAGAAAATACCGATTAAAACCAGAACAAAGTCCTGATTTAATCAGAATTGCAAGAACGCAATCATATCAAGAGAGGAAGCATTCAGTACCTGGCGTAGTAACACCAATGCAGATACTTATTTGCTGCGCAAAAGAGCGAGATCCTCGTGTGCCATAGTACTAAGGCGTGAAAAAGCTCTATACGAGAAGCGTCTTCGTGCTAAAGTTTTTGGAGTTTTTGGTCATTTGTTAAAAGAGTAAAGGATAATGCTAGTTCCTTAATTCCGACTCTTTTAAAGGGTGACCAAATATTCACTGATTCGGTTGATAAGGCTAACCTTATGGCCGAAATATTTGCAAGTAATTCTTACATGCCGAAAAGCAATCAACCACCGCCCTCTCTCGACAGAGTATCAGTAACCATGCTAAAGATATTCTTTCGAGCGCGTGCGGTTAAAAGGGCCCTAGCAAATCTCAGCATTAACAAGTCTCCTGGGCCGGATGGAATTCCAGCACTAGTCTTGAAGCAGTGCTTTTCAACGCTATCGCGTCCATTAGCAATCCTTTTCAGCAGTTTGTATCCTGCTGGTAAATTTCCAATGTGTTGGAAGGTTGCTAATGTAACGCTAATCCCCAAAAAGGGTGAGGCCAACAACCCTGATAATTACCGCCCAATTGCAAGCTGTTCTGCGCTTTCTAAAGTAATGGAAAGTATGATAAACTTTCATCTTGTGAGGTATTTGGATTCTAACAATTTGCAAAGCGACCGCCAGTATGGTTTCCGTAGGGGTCGCTCTATAGGTGACTTACTAGCTTTTCTTTCAGAAAAATTGTGTTATTCCATACACCACTTCGGCGAAAGCAAGGTGGTGGCTCTAGGTATCTCCAAGACATTTGATAGAGTGTGGCATGATGCACTTCTGTCAAAACTTATTGCTTATGGTGTTGGTGACAACTTTTCTCGATTTATATCGAGCTTTCTCAGGGATCGCAGTATACGAGTTGTTATAGATGGGATTTCATCAAATGAGTTCAAAATGAATTCAGGGGTACGGCAAGGCTCCATTCTTTCCCGTACCCTATTTCTTCTTTTTTTAAATGACCTTCTTAGTCAAACTTCTAACCCTATCTACTCTTTTGCAGATGATAGCAGCATTTCTCATTCATACTCATTCAATAATAGGCCGAACCAGTTGGAGATTGGAGTCAAGAGACAAAACATGAATGATCATGATCTTGCCACAATTTCTGAATGGGTTCGCATGAATAGAGTAGAATTTAATGCCCGTAAGACTCAATGTTCTATGCTTACGCACAGACGTGCGTTTGAAAATGATGCTTCATCTGTAGCTATGGGTGATGTAGATATTAAAGAATCAGAAGCTCTTGACGTTCTTGGCATGAAAATTCAGTGCGATGTCCAATGGACTAAACACATTTTCCAAGCCTCGAATAAAGCTTTCAAGTGCCTCAGTTTCTTAAAACGGTGTAAGAGATAATTCACTCCATCTAATCTTCTTACTATTTATATCACCTATATCCGGCCTAAAATGGAATACAACTCTCATGTATAGGCCGGCGCCTCAAAGTCTATTTTGGAGCTACTCGACCGCGTGCAGGAGAGGGCGAAGAAGCTCATCGGTGACAGTAGGGTATCCAACTCTATTGACTCACTGGAGCATCTACGCAATGTGGGTTCTGTTTCGCTGTTTTACCGTTACTACAATGGAATGTGCACTAATGAAATCAGGGAAATTGTACCTGACACCCACACTTTTTTGCGTACAACACGCTTCTCATCAGGGGCCCATCCATTTGTGGTCGATTTGCTAGTGAATCGCACTACGCATTATAGGGAGAATTCGTTTTTCGCCTGAACGGTTCGTATGTGGAATAAACTCCCTGTCGATGTCTTTCCTATAAACTTCAATATGAGAAAGTTCAAGTCAAATGTCCACAAACACTACTCCATCTATCCTCCTTCCCATCACCAAATTTCCTAGTTCTGGCACAATGCATTACATGTGTAGGGGTTATCCCCTGAGTGCTGGTCCAATAAAAAAAAATTAACAATAATTTAGTACGACTGATGCATTATTTCTTTATCATGCAGAACGATGCGATGACATATCATTAGTCAAAGAGCCGTGCAAATGACTACATACTATTGTATGTAGTAACTTCGGGTAATAATAACAAAAATATTAGATCCAGTATCCAGCAAAAGATCACCTGAATATCTTCATTCTATCAGGTTACAGTGATGAAGATTCGGTGAATGCAGTATGGGAGGTAGCAGCGGTGTTACTTATGTACAGTTCATAGTTTATCTATTAACCCTTTCGACCCCGAGTTTTTGTCTGGAAAATTACTTTTTTTATTTGAATCATTAGATATGTATATAAGAAGAGTTTGGAGGCTAGAGAAAGTTGTGAGTAACATTAAGCATTAGTGGTATATAAAAATGTAAACATGATTTATGCTTTATGAAAAAACATATTTTATTATAGTAATGGGTGATTTTTTTGAGGTTAGGATTTTCATGCATTAGTATTTGACAGATCACGTGAGATTTCAGACATGGTGCCAAAGAGAAAGATGCTCAGTATGCTTTGACATTTCATCATGAATAGACTTACTAACGAGCAACGCTTGCAAATCATTGAATTTTATTACCAAAATCAGTGTTCGGTTCGAAATGTTCAAATGTGACAAATTTTGTTCAGCGATGAGGCTCATTTCTGGTTGAATGGCTACGTAAATAAGCAAAATTGCCGCATTTGGAGTGAAGAGCAACCAGAAGCCGTTCAAGAACTGCCCATGCATCCCGAAAAATGCACTGTTTGGTGTGGTTTGTACGCTGGTGGAATCATTGGACCGTATTTTTTCAAAGATGCTGTTGGACGCAACGTTACGGTGAATGGCGATCGCTTTCGTTCGATGCTAACAAACTTTTTGTTGCCAAAAATGGAACAACTGAACTTGGTTGACATGTGGTTTCAACAAGATGGCGCTACATGCCACACAGCTCGCGATTCTATGGCCATTTTGAGGGAAAACTTCGGAGAACAATTCATCTCAAGAAATGGACCGGTAAGTTGGCCACTAAGATCATGCGATTTGACGCCATTAGACTATTTTTTGTGGGGCTACGTCAAGTCTAAAGTCTACAGAAATAAGCCAGCAACTATTCCAGCTTTGGAAGACAACATTTCCGAAGAAATTCGGGCTATTCCGGCCGTAATGCTCGAAAAAGTTGCCCAAAATTGGACTTTCCGAATGGACCACCTAAGACGCAGCCGCGGTCAACATTTAAATGAAATTATCTTCAAAAAGTAAATGTCATGGACCAATCTAACGTTTCAAATAAAGAACCAATGAGATTTTGCAAATTTTATGCGTTTTTTTTAAAAAAAAAGTTCTCAAGCTCTTAAAAAATCACTCTTTATTATTCATTTTTTATTTATTTTATGAAACAATTTCTGTTATTTTTACAGCAGAGGTGAACTCTACATTTAAGACATGAAAATCCTGCTCGTTATGGAACTAGTACTTGACATCGGAGCTTTACTGTCTACTGTAGTTGAAAGTCGAGCCATTTTCTTGTAGAAAACAGTCGAAAATTGGCGACTTCAAGTTAAAATTTAATAAGTGGCATATATTTTTGTTTTGGCTTAAGCTTAAATGCATCCGGTAAAGAAGCCAAGCAATTATCATCGATGTGCCTAGGAACTAGCATTGGTTAGCTTTATATAGTACAATTGGTTTTTACCCATGGTAATGGAAATGTAATGAAATTGTATAATTACTAATTGATTCAAAAATCATTGCTTTATTATACACAAATTTATGATCGCAGTAGGTTTTAATAACTAATGACTATGAATAAAGTATCAAATTTATGCCTGGTTACGCTTTTTCTAAATCTGTAACTTTTTATTTAATTTTATATTCACTATAGTTTTAAAAATCTGTACTACACATTCTCTAACGGGTTAAAAATTTGTCACTGAAATTTAATACTCAGGAATTTTTAATTTTTTGCTCATGTTTGTTTGTTTTTTATATGAAAAAATGCCCAATATAGCAGAGCAGAGGTTGGAGGTGGAACTTCTTTAAAAACATCATTACAAAAAGGTTAATTTCAAATGTGCCCAATAATGATAATGCTTTTTTATAATTAAATCATTGATTAATGGTAATGATAGCTAATGCTATTCTTTTTACTTTATTGATATTTATTATTACAATATAGACTAAATTAAACATTTTGCATAAAATATTAGAAAATAAATACATAATTTCAAAGTTATAGAGCTGTACTCAAATGTGTACAATGGGCGTATTCAGGAATGAAATTCTCTGAAGCAAGATCACTTAACGTACGTATTTTCTGACAAAGCTCATAATTCCAGCAAACTCTACTATGACAAATGTCCAAAAATATATTTCGAGACATCCAATTGACCACCAATGGTGCAACAAAATCTTTGTCTAAAATGCAGTAAGCACGTTCGGTTGGTAATTCGTAGTAAACAGGCAGTAACAATATACCCAAATATCTCTTTAAATCGGCCCTTCTGAGTTCTAAGCCGTGTATGGTACCTTGGTCCGCGTAGCCTGCATGCCGTGGAATGATTTCAATACTAGCGGGAACGTCCCTTGCCGGAATAGAATACTTTAAGTAGTCATTATTTCCTTCTTCCTCATCACTAATTATGGCAGGATCTGCTAGTACTATTACAACAACGTATTTTACAACGTCATTTTCATCAGTGAATACCGATTCACGGACTTCCTCTATCCCTGAATAATTATTTTGACTTGTAAAAATGCGTCTATTCGCCATTATGAAAACTTCGTAAAACCTGTAGAAAAAATAAAAGTGTGATATAAAAGCGCCCATTGTACCTGCCTGTGCACAGTACAAGAAAATGGGGCTTAGTGTATGATCTATCAAATAAATTAACACATTTGGTGTGTAAAACATGAGAATACGATATTAGCATACTTTTTTATAAAAAGAAGTCCATATAATGTAATAAAATCAAATAGGTTATCTCAGTAATCTTGTTTTGGCTCCGACTGATAATGTGTAAAATTTGACACCAGTTTTTACGCCACCACCAAAATTGGCTTTTACATCAATTACTAGAGTCGTCTATCGTCACTTTATGTTTAATAATAAACATTAAAATACATCAAATTCAACTTTCATTAGATGTACCCAAGCAGGTACACAGTTAAATAATTATTTTTTCATTAAAACCATTACCATAACAATGAAAATGAACAAAAATTTGTTAGAATTATTTAGAATTCAATCGTAATGAAATTGTCAATAAATTACTAAATCTAATTAATTATTCCCATGTATGATAACGAGTGATTTTTTAAGAGCTTGAGAACTTTTTTTTTAAAAAAAACGCATAAAATTTGCAAAATCTCATCGGTTCTTTATTTGAAACGTTAGATTGGTCCATGACATTTACTTTTTGAAGATAATTTCATTTAAATGTTGACCGCGGCTGCGTCTTAGGTGGTCCATTCGGAAAGTCCAATTTTGGGCAACTTTTTCGAGCATTTCGGCCGGAATAGCCCGAATTTCTTCGGAAATGTTGTCTTCCAAAGCTGGAATAGTTGCTGGCTTATTTTTGTAGACTTTAGACTTGACGTAGCCCCACAAAAAATAGTCTAAAGGCGTCAAATCGCATGATCTTGGTGGCCAACTTACCGGTCCATTTCTTGAGATGAATTGTTCTCCGAAGTTTTCCCTCAAAATGGCCATAGAATCGCGAGCTGTGTGGCATGTAGCGCCATCTTGTTGAAACCACATGTCAACCAAGTTCAGTTGTTCCATTTTTGGCAACAAAAAGTTTGTTAGCATCGAACGATAGCGAACGATCGCCATTCACCGTAACGTTGCGTCCAACAGCATCTTTGAAAAAATACGGTCCAATGATTCCACCAGCGTACAAACCACACCAAACAGTGCATTTTTCGGGATGCATGGGCAGTTCTTGAACGGCTTCTGGTTGCTCTTCACTCCAAATGCGGCAATTTTGCTTATTTACGTAGCCATTCAACCAGAAATGAGCCTCATCGCTGAACAAAATTTGTCACATTTGAACATTTCGAACCGAACACTGATTTTGGTTTTCGTTTTTTTTTAAAAAAAAGTTCTCAAGCTCTTAAAAAATCACTCGTTATTAGTATCCTCTCAAGAAAACACTGAATTTTTACACTTCCGACGATGAAGATAATGAGAACCAAATCACCTGTTGATTCGGTAGCTAAAAGCAGTGCAAATTAATTGGCTGATTGACAGAAATTCAACCTAAACCTAGATTGTAAAATTTTATTGTACCAGTCGATCCTCAAAACAATATGGTGTTATGGGATTCAGCTATGGGGTACTGCCTCAGCTTTCAGTTTAGAAAATAAAATTTTAAGAATTATAACTGTCGCACCCTGGTATATAAAAAACTCGAACATTCATAAAGATCTAAACATTCCATTAATTATTGATGAAATAGCGAAATATGCAGCATACTATTTAAAAAAGCTAGAAATGGATATAAATATATCTTTAGTGCCATATAATATATAGCCAACATTGTAGATTGCATGCGTATCATTTCTTGCATCATGCTGCTCATATAGCTCATAAAACTGTTTCAGGATCTGAGTGCAAATTTACACCAGAATTAGTTGTCGGTGTGGCTTTTTCACAGGATTGTTGTTAGTTTTTAATATATCCGCGTATGAAACATGATGTGATTTCCACCGCAGTTGCTACATTTTTTAACCTTTGAGTTATCCTTTGATTTGCCGCATTGAGCGGAACAATGTAGTTCGCCACACACAACGCAAACCGGTGGGAACTTACAGAATGCCCTAGTATGGCCATATTATCGGCAAAATTGGATGGGACCTGCAATTTTACGGTGCAATAAATACCTTAGAATATATAGGGTGCGTTTCATTTTTTTTAATCTCCTATCTCCGGGTTCCAGTTAAACTCGGAAAAGTGGTTGGGGCACACATTCTCTATTTCTGAGAACATTTTTTACCCTAAATCCCGCTTTTTGAAGGCCAGCTATTCTCCTTCGGATCAACATATATACCTTTGATGCTCTTGTGTTGATAGGTATAACAGTTGTTCTTGCATTTTTTAAATTCATTTATTATTTTACGATAACTGGTTTCGTCAATTACATGTATTTTTTTCTCGATTATGGTACCATGTTTAATAGGAACAACATAAAAGAAGTTCTCTCCAATAACTGAAACGACCTTATTTATTATTCGAATTTAGCTCCCTTAAATAAATTGGCGGTGGTTTGGACGACTTGGGTGCAATTTTAGGTTCTTTTTTGTGAATTTATTCCGTTCGAGTCCCTGTCTTTGTGTACTTTAGACATGGTGCTAATTGCGAAGATTTAGGGCTTCATCCCCTTTTTAATACTTTCACGTATCTATCCATTCCAACATGCGTCTTGGGTTTTTGGGCACTGTCCATTGTTGTTTTGTCGTACTGTAGATTTAAGATATGAGTACTCATGTTATTTATAATACTTAAAGATACAATAAATAAATTAAGGAAAATATAGGAAACTTTACCCTTTTTTTGGCCAAAATTAATTACAGCCAAACGGTAGGACCAATTTGAATGATTTTTTTATTGACATGACTTTTGGAAGACTATTAAAAAGGAGGGAGGGATCCTTAAAGTTTTGCATACACTAAAAAAAAAAACGTGAGTATAGTTAACTAAAAAATTAACTAAAAATTAGTTCCAAAGGGGTTTCCACGTTTATAGGTTTCCGTATACAAAATTTTGTAGATATTTGATAGATTCTCTGGTGTTCAAAATGTTTTTTTACAAAAAAACCTAGCCTACCAATTTAAAGAAGTAACAAACAAAGTTATGTTTTAAAAGGATTTTATTCACAAATTTGATTTTCCGGTTCCAATTCGTCAACTACATTTAAAAAACGTGGTTGAAAATGCCACAACTCTCAATTTCTTTGACAATTTTCCACAAAAATTTGCTCCACTAATTTCAGAAATCACTTCTGGTGGAAGCTTTAATTTCTTCTGGTGCTTGATGCGTTTCTTCAACGAAAGGGTGGAAATATAAGGATCTGATATGTTGCTCGATTAAAAACGTCTTATCGAAGTATTACCTTTAAGCCAAACAGCATGCCTTTTTTCAAAAACATTGAAACTCCTACAACTTTTATGCCATTTCATATTCATATTTGAACAAAATTTTCTTGACCGCCCTTTATATAAAGTTTGATTTTCCTAGAGAAATATTGTGGTTTTATGGCTAGCATTTTTTTGTAAGTCTAAATAAAATTCCAGCTCATAATTCCATAAGTTCATCTAAAGGTCACATTAATTTTTCCAATTTAATCGATTTAATAGATGAGTTTACCAACATTTCACTATATATTATTAAAGTACACACCTCCATTATTTAGTTTTTGCAAATTACAAATTATTATTATGAAAACTTTTATTACAAATTATCACACAATTCACTCGTTTTTTTGCATTCAATCGTTTTTTGATAGCTAATTTACAAATCGCAAGCAAAACATGTGATAAAGTAACAGTCAGTCAATTCTTTTGAAAAATTTTAACAGAGATGTTTACTTTGTTATTTTTTTTTTATTTTTTTGATATTAACGCAAAAAAATATACTTAGCAATAATTTTGATTTTAACTTTTGGCCAAAAAAATGGGAAAAATTTCCTATAGTGCAACGAATCGATTTATCATGGAAATTGTCAATAATATTTTATATTTCTTTTGTATATATATTTTTAAAAATATTTTGTTAAAAATTTTTATATACAATCTGAAATACCTGTTACACCGTAAAATAACTGTAGAGGAGCCGCATAAGCGTACAGGACCTGTTCAGTGTTTAAATTGTCAAGAATATGGTCATACTAGGGCTTACTTTAAGTTGCCTCCGGTTTGCGTTGTATGTGGCGAGCTACATTGTTCCGCCCAATGCGACAAAGCAAGGGATGACTCGAAAGTTAAAAATGTAGCAATTGCGGTGGAAACCACACTGCTAACTACAGAGGCTGTCCATTTTTTCCATGGTAAGGAAAACCACTCAAAAACTAAGTACTCCTGCTAAGCACCAACAATATCGAGCAAATGTTCATTATCCTTAGTTAGCCCAACCAACAACACAACATGTTTCATACGCAGATATGGTAAAAACCAATCATACTTCAGTACATAAAGCGACACCGACAATTAATTCTACTCCAAATTTGCAATCGCATCCTAAAGAACAAACACCATCTGGTAATTTTAATCGTCTCGAAGCAAGCATCGAGAAATTAGTGCATTCGTTAAACAGTTTTATGAGCTCTATGAGCTGCATGATGCAAGAAATGGTACGCATGCAATCTACTATGTTGCAGGCGTTACTTAACAAACCATGAACTGTTTAAAAATATGTTTCTGGAACGAAAACGGCTTGCGCCAACACAAAAATGAACTCGAGTACTTCCTTAAGAAGGAACAAATTGATGTCATGCTGGTTGCAGAGACTCACTTAACAACAAATAGCTTTTTTAAAATAAATGGCTATATCTTATATGACACCAAAGACCCCCGTGGAAGAGCATGTGGTGGTTCAGCAATACTAATAAAGGCTCGAATCAAACATTATTTACTGTGTTATTTTTGTGAAGATTACCTACAAGCAACAAACATCTGCATTGAAGAATTTCATCAAAACTTCGTTATTTCTTCTATTTATTCAACTCCTAGGTTTCAAACCTCAGAGAGTCAATACAGCGATTTCTTCAAATCACTAGGTCCCTGTTTCATAGCATCAGGCACTTACAACGCTAAACATACATTTTGGGGATCACGCCTAATAACAGTGGACAACCCACCTATTGGCCTACTGATCGACAAAAAATACCGGATGTTATCGACTGTGGCGTGATTAAATGTATTCCGAGAGAAACGATTGAAGCTGAAGCGTCACTTGAATTATCCTCACATCATTCACCCACTATCGTATATATATGGGACAAACAAAACATCATATCACCAACGACTATCACAAGCATTAATTGGTTGAAATATAGAAAGTATCTTAGTACTCATTGTTCGGAAAACATCCCGTTAAGAACACCTGAAGACGTAGAGCGGAGTGTTATTGATTTTGACCAAAACCTCAAATCAGCTGCGCAACGTTCAACAATTACCCGACAATTAGCTAGATACAATCAAATTAATTCTGCAGATATCGAACGGCTCTTGGCTGAAAAAAGAAAAATTTGTAGAGAATGGCAATCAAAGAGATCTCCTCAACTCAAAAGCAGACTTAAAGAATGCACGAACCGGCTAAGAGACATGCTGGAATCTCGAAGAGTAGCATCCCTGAAAAACTATTTGGGAGACCTAGACGCAACTCCTCAATCAGATTATTCGTTATGGCGTGCTTGTAGAAACCTTAAAAGGCCAGTCTTACGTAAGCCTCCCTTGGGAACTTCAGCTGGAGGCTGGGCAAGGAGTGATACCGAAAAAGGAAAATAAATTTGAAAAAGGTTTTTACCCCAAATATATCGACTGATAAAACCAGTAACAAGATGTTAATTGAGTTGCCCCGTGTAGCTCGTAGAATCCTTCTTTTTATTTTTAATGCCATTTTACGTCTTGAGTACTTTCCCACCGAGTGGAAGGTGTCCTTGGTTACCATGATTTATAAACCAGGAAAAGACCACACAAAAATTGAATCATACAAACCTATAAGCTTTTTGTCAAATATGTCAAAGCTGTTTGAGAGGATGTTAATAACAAAGCTTAACCCTATTCTAAGCGACAAAGGATGTATTCCAAACCATCAATTTGGCATCAGGAAAAAACATGGTACGATCGAACAAACTCACAGATTAGTTAATGTTATTAAGAAGACTTTTGAAGAGAGAAAATACTGCTATGCGTTTTTTATTGACATTTCTCAAGCATTCGATAAGGTATGGCATGAAGGACAAATATATATGCTAAAACTGAATTTTCCCGTAAACCTCTATAAGCTGCTAGATAGTTATTTAACCAAACGAAAATTTATTGTGAAAGAAGGAGAATTTTTGAGCTCACCCCAGCCAATCGAAGCCGGAGTTCCCCAAGGTAGTATAATGGGACCCTTTTTATACTTATTGTATACTTCAGACATGCCAACTAGTAACCGAGTTCACACATCGACATTTGCTGACGACATAGCTTTTTTGAGCATTCACGAAAAACCCGAGGTAGCATCACGATATATACAAGACCATATATTTAATTTAGAAAAATGGTTGAAGAAATGGAGAATAAAAGTGAATGAACAAAAACGTACTCACATATTTTTCACACTGCGT
This sequence comes from Phasia obesa, assembly GCA_949628195.1. NCBI lineage: Eukaryota > Metazoa > Arthropoda > Insecta > Diptera > Tachinidae > Phasia > Phasia obesa. The sequence goes on from OX451219.1 coordinate 71,506,967, forward strand.
AGAGAATCTTGCCCCCCCTATTCGGATAAATAACCAAACGATACCTCAGCTTTCAGACGTCAAATATCTCGGCATACATCTTGACAGGCTCCTTAAATGGAATCGCCACATAGAAACAAAGTTAACACAAATGAAGTTGAAAGCAGTCCAATTAAACTGGATACTTGGCAGAAATTCTACTCTAGCTTTAGATTGCAAACTTTTATTATACAAGTCAATTCTAAAACCAATATGGTGTTATGGCATTCAATTATGGGGCACTGCCTCAGCTAGCAACGTAGAAAAAATTCAAAGGCGCCAAAATAAGATTCTTCGTATAATTACATCTGCTCCTTGGTATATAAAAAACTGCATTTACTAGACAGATACGTCCGTCATCACCACTCTTCGTATACACAAGGTAGTTGCAATTGTTATTAATTTACTATTTAAACAAATTTATCAAAGAAATGCGATATGAGAAAATGCATTCCACTCTGATGGTGTCTAATTTTTCTTTATCTCTTTATAATTAGGAACTTAAGCCTAAATAATTAATTTATTCATTTTCTATTATATTTAATATAATCGAAAAAAACAACGCCAAATCAATAAACTAAATCTCCAAATCACACGTGTAAAAATATGGATATACTTATGTACATACAGGCAAATTACAACTTGTAATATTATTTTCAATAAGCTTCATGAGTTTGTAGTTCTAAACCTAATATTACTGATTAGAAGATTATATTAACATCGCATTTGATCGCATTTTGTAAAGGTACTTTAGTATCGTTTTTGTGGAAATTTATGGCAATATTGTTAGGAGAGTAAAACATAATCAAGACCGTCGAGAAAATAAAATAAATTTTATTCTAGAGGCATTGTCTTTGATCGATAACGTTTGTCAAATTTGTATGAAAATATTTACACCGTCCTTTGGTGTGCTTCTACACTAAGACTGAAATCACATTTCTCTAAAATCAAAACGTTAGAAAAATGATCTAAGAAAAATTTATCATTAAATACTATTAATTTATTAACCGACTTCAAAAAAGAAGGAGGTTATCAATTCGTCTGTGTGTTGCTTATTTTGTTTTTTTTTTTTTTTTATGTTTGTGCCTTCATAACTCGGTCATTTCTGAACCGATTTTAAAACTTTTTGCGCCATTAGAAAGGTTATAGCTACAGATTGGTCCCATTTTAAAAACAGTTTAAAAGTTTAAAAATTAAAGGGTGTCCCCATACAGTATACATGTTTTTTACGTGTATTATGAACTTTATAGGTCACCCATTTAAAATTATAAAAAAGTGCGTATCACTATAGCTCCCAATAACAAAATGTAATTAAAAAATAAAATTAAAAATTAAAGGGTGACCCCATAGGTGAAGTAATTTCACCATTATGGTCCTATCTTCTGAACCGTTATAGACAAACACTTGAAAGTTGCACATAATGTTCGTTACTATGTCTGTTATAATAAGTATAAATATTTAAAATTAGAAATTAAAGGGTGTCCCATTAGTTGGTTTATTTTGATATATATATGGCAAAACTTTTGAACCGTTATAGACAGACAGTTGAAATTTACAAAGAACTTGTATTGCTAAGTCCGCTAAAATAACAAGTGTAAAATATGAATTTGGAAATTAAAGGGTGTCCCAATAGTTAATGTAATAGTGATATATATGGCCAAACTTTTCAACTGTTATAGATAGACAGTTGAAATGTACAAAGAACCTATATTGCTTAGTCCGCTATTACAACAAGTATAAAATTTGGATAAATTAAAGGGTGTCTCTATTATTGATGTAATTTGACCATTATGTCCTCATCTTTGGAACCGTTATAGACAAACACTTGAAAAATAGACAGAATGTTTACTACTATATCTGGTATAACAACAAGTATAAATATTTAAAATTGGAAACTAAAGGGTGTCCCAATTGTTGATGTAATTTGATGTATATGGACACAAAGTTAAATTTTACAAAGAATCTGTATGACAAAGTTCTCTTTAACAAGTATTTATATTAAAATTTTAATTTAAAGGGTGTCCCAATAGGTGACGTCATTTGATATATATGACCCTATCTTTTAAATAGTTATTGACAAACACTTAACAATTAGACAGAATGTCCATTACTATGTGTGTTAAAATAAGTATAAATATTTAAAATTATTAATTACAGGGTGTCGCAATAGTTTATGTAATTTGATGTATATGACCAAACTTTTAAACCGTTACAAACAGACGGTTGAAATTTACAATGAACCTGTATTGCTACGAACGCTATAACTAGTATAAAATTTGAATCCGGAAATTACAGGGTGTCGCAATAGTTACAAACATGATTTTAAGTTTGTCTGTTTTGAAGTCGGTTTTTTTTTGCAAGAATTATAAATATTATATCCAAATATTATTTGTATAAGTTTACGTAGACGTGACGTAGATGCTCACGATATGCGGTTTCAGCAGGATTGCGCATCAAGTGGCTTATTGTAGCCATGCCAACATGTCATATACATAATGGAAAATAAATAATATCTTGCTCACAGCATCTTCTATACCATTTTAACATTCATCTACCCTAATTGAAGTACCCTTTTTAAATGTGGTTTCACATAAAAAATTAGTTATTTTTATAAATTATTTTTCCAACGTATTAGATTATTAAAAAAAATTACACACACATTAATATTTAATTTATTTTTATATTAAAATTTATTTACTGGCGTAAAAACAAGTGAAAAATTATTTGCAAGCAATTGCGTTTTACTCGCAATAAGCTGATTTAATTTAATAACTGCATAAATATTAATTAGTCCTTATTAAGGTTTAAGTTATTGTGGGGATATAAATAACAGATTTTATACTGTATGTATATGTGCGTTTAGTTGTTTGTGTGTAAATGTACTTGTATAAATAAAATATTCAGTCGATTGGATGGTGGTATGTAACAATAGTTGTCAATTAATTCGTCTTTATTATGTGGTACTGGCATTCGCCAAATGTTAAGATGATTAAGTAAAAATTAATTAGGGGCAATCATAATGATGACCATATTGATGATTGCACAATTAGTCGCTCGGAACCTATTACATTGCCTGAAGATAGATATCATCCGACTATTGAAATCGGTTCTTCCATTTTATCTGGAATTAAATTAAACACATATAAAGTTGATAAAGTTTTTTCTTTCAAACGAACAGATTATAATCTATTAAATAATTTAATAAGAAATACCAACTGGAATGAAATTTTATCTATTCCTAAAAACAATAATAATTCTGACATTGAAAAAATTGTTACGAACTTTTATAAGAAAATCTACTCCTTTTTTGAAAATTGTGTTCCTAAACAACCTGTTAAACTGCATTTGGACCACCATGGAATTCTTAAAATCTCTCACGGCTGAAAAACCTTAAGAACAAAAATTATAAAAAATATAAAAGATCCGGTTCGTTTGTTGATTACGGAAAGTATTCTGTCAGTCGCTCAGAATATAATTTACTAAACCATGCATTAATAAAGATTATATATAAAGTAAAAAACAATTTCGTACAAGATCCAAAATCTTTTTATTCATTTGTCAACTCGAAAAGAAAATCTCGTGGATACCCATCAGTTATGAAATTGCACAATCAAGAATCGAGCAATGTTGATGTCATATGCAATATGTTTGCTAATTTTTTTGCCAGCACCTTTTCTGACGCTATATACGATAACAGTAATGGTTACCCTTACGCAATTGCAGCGAACCAATTATTCTCTTTTCCTACGTTCAACACAAGTGATATTTTGGTTAACTTAAAAAAGCTAAATATGTCGTTTACCAATGGATCTGATGGAGTCCCAAGTTGTATTTTAAATCGATGTGCAGACTCATTCGTCAGACCATTAACTTTATTGTGTAATATATCTATTAAATGTGGTTATTTTCCTGAATTTTGGAAAGACTCGTATATTATACCTTTATATAAATCTGGTAATAAGTCCGATATTTCGAATTATAGAGGTATTGCCAAATTAAGTGCTATTCCAACATTATTTGAAAAACTAATTACTGATTTTCTCTGTCATCATACTGCATCGTTATTATCACCTCATCAACATGATTTTAGAAAAGGTTGCTCAACCACAACTAATATTCTTCATTTAACAACTTTAATAAATAGTGCATTTACACAAAAGAAACAAACCGATGCTGTTTATACAGACTTTAGTAAAGCGTTTTACCAAGTAAACCATCAACTTCTTCTAACTAAATTGGATTTGTTAGGCGTAACCCAAAGAAGTTTAACCTGGATAAAATCATATTTAATGGGCAGAAAGCAAACAGTTCGATTCAACAATAGCACTTCTAAATACTTATATATCCGGTGTACCACAAGGCAGTCATCTTGGACCACTTTTATTTTCGCTGTTTATAAACGATCTTCCTACCGTTATTAACTACACAAATATATTAATGTACGCTGACGATGTGAAATTTTTTTACTCTTTTAAACGCTTTATTGATCACGGTCATCTTCAGAATGATCTTAGTAACTTCTTTTTATGGTGTAACATCAACTTTATGGAGCTGAATTTAAAAAAAATGTAAATGCATGCGTTTTTTCAGAAATAATTACATTTCCTCAAACTATTCTTTGGGAGGCCATCAACTGGAGTTGGTTGATTCATTTATTGATCTTGGAATATTACTAGATCCCAAATTAAACTTCGTTTCTCATATTACTATGGCTGTAAACAAAGCTAGAATTACTCTTGCCTTCATAAAACGTTGGGCTAAAGAGTTTTCTGATCCATACATTACGAAGCAACTCTACATGTCTCTAGTTCGACCTATTTTAGAATATGGATCAGTTATATGGGATCCTTATTATAATATTCAAAATGCTCGTATTGAATCTGTGCAAAAGCAATTCTTATTGTTCTGTTTACGTGGTTTTCAATGGAATTACACTACAAATTTCCCTTCTTATTCAAGTAGATTAGCATTAATAAAACTGCCTACTCTTAAAAGTCGTCGTAAAATGTTAAATGTTTCTTTCATGTTGAACCTTATCAATGGTAATATTAGCTGTGATTTCCTATTAAGTTCTGTTAACTTTAATATTCCTTCTCGTAATACACGTCATTATTATCCTATTTTTATTAAATTGTGTAGAGCTAATTATTCTTTTGCTGACCCTTTTATGTGGTTATGTCGTACATATAATTGTTTGTTTCAATTTATCGATTTTTCTTTAAATATAAATGTAATAAAGCATAAAATTCTCGTATTTCTTAATTCATAATTAACTCATTCATTCAATTAATTTTAAGTATTATTGTAACTAGACTGTAAGGATTATATTCTGTTGACTAATAAATGAATAAAAAATAAATTTGACATATGAATATGAAATTCAGGACGTGCCTTTGATATATAGAGATAAACAGCTTAATAATTCTTGAGCGCAATCGGGAGGGTGCAAGGGGTAGTTTACTTGACACCCCAATTTTGGGAACACTCTATAGGTCATACCCTTTAACATATCAAAATGAAGTCAGTATGTTTCTTTGGTATATGAAGGTGAAGAGCTGAGTTCTCTTTGGCTATAATCGGGAGGGGGTAACGGGTAGCTTACTTGATACCCAAACCAAAAATATTTATCTCTTGAATCGAATATACTTTGAACTTTTTTGGTTTATGTAATCAAAAATATCTGTTTCCATGAGGTATGGTATAGATAAGTGTATATATATATATATATATATATATATATATATATATATATATATATATATATATATATATATATATATATTTGTTTTTTTAATTAATAGCCTGCTATTAACCCAAATTATAAATTCACTGAAATTGATGACTACCGGGTAAGCTAGTTTCAATGGTCATTTTGGAAATCAGGAAACTTTACTCCAATTTTTAAATGAGTTAAATTTACTTTTAAAGTGAGAAATTTATTTGACTAAATAAGAATTAAGACAAAGAAATTTAACAAAAAGCAACAAAGCTAAAACAACACAATAATAACCAACTGATTTATTCCAACTTTGTAGTTGTAAGAAGTAATAATATTTTAAACAAAAAACAACAACATAATATTTGTCTGTTTTCAAAAGAAAATAAAATAATTTTTGATAACAATTGGTTTACGTTGGCCTTGACTTTTACTTACAAATACAAATGTTTTAAGTTTCTTTTTGTATCACGAAAAAAGATCAGAAATAAGAAGGGAATGAATCGACTCCAGAAGAAGGAGGAGACCTGACGATAACGTTTCGCACGAAATTAAATACTTTTTGTAGAGTAGGGTAAAAATATATATCGGAATATAAAAAGTGGTAAGTAATTATGTATGTATATCTAGAATATGTATCCTATAATAGTTATGTCTCTCGTATTTATTTCCTTTTATTAGGATTATTTTAATAAACAGATATGTTTTACAATCTACGGATTCTAATTTGCAAAGAAAATATTCTTTGCATTTAGCTACTTAACTTAACTTAGTTAATTTATCTTAATAATTTTGAGACCTTATCATCCGATAATTAAAAAATAATGGTAAAATATAAATAAAGATTATAGAATTTAAACCATACCGATTGAAATGTGCGGACTTAATAAAATCACTTTTATAAGATAACAAATGGCGTATGATGAATGCAATTACACAAAAATATTGCTCATTCGCTTGATGTACATTTTTTTAGTCGGTTGCTTGAGTTTGGAATAACAGGAGGTCAGCAACAAAATTGTTGATTTATTCATTTATTTACTTACATATTTATTTGAGTCTATGGATTCGAAATCCTCACAGACATAAACATAGTAAATAATACTAGTACATAAGACGTAAATTTTGTTATTTAAATATAAAATTAGATAACATTTAACATTGAAAGAAAAATCAATATGCATATAAAATTTATTTGTACTTTTATTAAATTTAAACAAAACGTTACATTTAACATTATACTCCGGATTTTCATAGTTGGAGCTTTATTAGTTTACTAGTGTAGGATGCTAGAATTAAGGCATTCCATTGTAAACCTCGAAGACAGAATAACAAGAACTGTTTTTGCACCGATTCAATGCTGTTACTATAAACTTTATACATTGGATTCTAAATTATTGTGCCGTATTCCGACAAGAAATGTGTAAAGATATAATAGAAGGGGCAGAAAACTCCTTCGCCCAGGGTCTTATAAACCAAAGAACTGCTCGTGCTTTGTTACTGGTTAAGGTAATATGCTGTATCAAATTTGATTAAGCATCCAGTAAAATACCAAGATCTGAAACTACATTCAGTTTGTCAAGTTCGTGGCCATTTAAAATCTATTGCACGTTGTATAACATATTCGGAAGAAACATATGTACATTATTTGCACTTTTTTAGGTTCAACTCCATAAGGTTAATGTTATACCAGAAACGAAATGCATCTAAGTGTTTTTGCAGAATAATATGATCAGCGTGACGAGCGTATGTTTGAAGTGTTTTTACGACGTTTTACTAAAGTCGGTTTAAATAACATCAGTTTGTTGTTGATGATCAGACTCCCGATTGACCAACATTGTTAATTCCAAAAGATAGTAACAGTTGAACAACCCCTTCGAAAACCATACTGGGCAGGATCCAGTATATATGATACTTGATGGAAAAGGTGATCAGTAACAATTTTCTCAAAAAGTTTAGGTGTAGCGCTAAGTTAAGAAATACCTCTGTTGATTGCAACATTATTCCCACAACCAGATTTGAATAAGGGAATAATAAAAAAATCCTATGTTGAAATTTATTGTAAGAGGTTTTATCAGACCTATAGCACATTTATTAAAAAGCCAACTCGGAATTATATTCGTACTATATTTACATGAAAATTTAAGTTTTTTAAACTGTTAAAAATTGTTTATTCATCAAGAAATGGAATTTATAAAGCTCGAAATGGCACCTCCGATAGTTGAGTTCGATTTATCGAAATTAGCAGAAAAACAAATCTGGAAACAAATTACTTAGTGTAAGCTCATCATCAGATTCAAAATTTTAAATATTGAAATTTAAAATATGGAAATGCCATTGATCTCTTTTTGAAGTTGAGAAACTTGTAGATTCGACTTAAAATTCTTGCGAATTTTGTTCAAGTACGTAGAGTAACACGATTGATTACTTACTTATATTGAGCACACCTACCAGAATATTTTGCATAGCCAATAAATGAACCAGACTTTATATACTTTTTGTATAACTTGTTTTTCTTATTTTTAGCTCTAATCAAATACTTAGTGTTCCCGGCGGACCGGTAGGTTTCCACCCCAAGCTTTTAGAAATACATTGACTCATTTACAAATATAATTTGTTGCAAAAACTTTCAATTATGTTATTAATATCTTTGGTAGTGCTAATTTTTGTATTATTTAAAAGCACGGTTAACATTTGGCAGTTCGTGTTTTTCTCTCTTAAACAAAAGTTTGGTGAGAGAACAGGACCCGTTGGCACAGATATGTTGATTTCTATTGCAGAATGGTAACCATCTTCCGGAACGGAAATTGGATGAAATCGATTAATAGTAATATCAACACACTCATTAACAAAAACTAAATCCACCAATTTTATATTATCATTATGTACTCCATTTAGTTGGTGAAGATTTAAATGCAATAGAATTTTTAAGAAATCCATGACATTGACCTTGACGTTGGGATAAAATATCCGTCATCAGCTGAAAAGTTGAGTGATATCGAGGTCATATTAAAGTCCCCAACGGTAATTATAAAATCATAAACATTATATGGTCAAATTAAACGCTTATAGTAGCTGTGTTTCTTTACTCAACTTTGAGATCCCGCGGGATCCCAGTTAGCCCGAAAAGAGTTCCCGTACTTTAAATTTGGGTAAATGAGAGCGTGTTTAAGAGAATAAAATTATTCCTCTTCTTGCACAAAACAGCCCAAAATTTTTCTTCGGACAAATTGTATAAATTGTCAAACAGCTATAAAAATTTAACAATAGAAAAAATGAAAAAAAAAATTCAAGAACAAAATTTTTAAAAAAGTGTAAAATAGCACAATACGAGTACATACATGTGTATTGAGAAAAAAAAAAATTATATTAAAAGAGTTATAATGTAAATGTAGAAAGTAAAAATTTATTCAAATGTTTTTAAAATAAAAAAATTAATGTGCTGTTTATGTAACCCAATTGAACAAAACGTCTAGAAAATTTGTATAGGAATAACTCAAAAAATTGAGTGCTTTTCATACAAATTTCCTAGACGATTTTTTCAATTGCGTTACATAAACAGCACATAAATTATTTAATCAAAACTGTCAAAACACTGACTTAATTTTGTGTTAAAAATTTGGTTTTTTGTGTTCCCGTACTTTTGTGTAATTTTGTTTCTTTATGAGAAAAAATTTTGTTTGCTCTCATTTTCACGAACTTTACCCAAAAAGTAAAGAAACAGACATAGTATGATAAAAAACTATGAAATGTCATGTGCGATAAACCCATTTGTTCTAACATTTTTGATAATAAAACATACAATCATTTATTATTTTAGTTATGAACGATTTCAAATAAAATATATCACGATTTCATTAATACCTAAAATAGCAAAAAAAAATTTTAATTTTAAAGTAAAGAAAATAGTGGCTTATAGGTTTCAGTGCCTTATTATACTGTTTAAGTATTTGAATCTTGCGACGTTCATTTTAGTTATGTTAAAGCAAACAATTCTTATAATAATACATTTTGAGCCGTTGAAGGAATTATAATCAGAACTAACTAAGTTCCTATAAATGCAATGTGGTATTTATTGTGAACAAAAAACTTTTTTTCAACGTTAAAAAAATCTGAAATCTTACGAAACTTAACGATTATAGAATAAACTACTGGGTCCAAAACCCGACTCTGTTTTTAGTCGGTAAATGTGATTACCTGAGTGTTAACATACATTTTAGGTTTAAGTGTTGTTATTTATTTTTTTAAAAACATGATAATATTTTATAAGACAATAATTGCCTAAATATGCATATATTGTAACACACATATACCTTAATCCCATGCAAATATATTAAAGCGGTTAATTGAGTGTATGAGTATTTAATAAACTGTACAAACTTCATTTACAAAATATTTCCATTCAGATCTATATTATTTATTAATATATAAAAAATATTTTCAAAATTTTAAGGCAATAATGGTGTTTTCATATTAAAGTTTTATTTTGTTTAACTTTGTATAAAATTTGAATAAATAAAAAGAAAATGTTTATACATAATCTATATAAAGTGTTTAAATGTACGTTTTCTCAATTTCATCAATTCGAACGTTAAAACACTTTGTATTTTTTATCTTATTTAGAATTATTAGGGCCTGTTTCACTATGTCGAAAGAGTTCATTCTTTCTTGCAAATATATTTAAAACACAAACAAATTAAAATATTTTGGTTTTATTTTTATTGTTCTTGTACGACAGAGCGAATTCTTTTGACATTGTGAAACTGCCAGTTAATTAAAATTTTGAATTTTTAAAAGCGTTTCTGTAGGATTTCATCATTAAACGTTATCTCGTTTTTAATTTGAATTGAATAAAAGCATTATACCCGTGTGCGTTTTCTATGGATGCATTTTTTGATCATTTTTTAAGATTATTCTTTTTGGAAATGTTATTGTTTATGGAATATATTTGTCCCTAACAAATATTATTTATTAAAAATGCATTTTTTAATTTTAATTAATATTGCGAAAAAATGTTCTTTTATTCATGTAATTTTTTATTTACTCTTCTATTAACCCAGTCTGATCGTCAATTAAATCCACTCCTATGTTTCTGTTCTTTCATCAATTCTTTATTAATATAAGGATTTTCTACAAAAGTATCATTTCATAAATCAAAAAATTATTTTTACGAATTTTCCTCAAGACTACATTATATTAATAATCAGTTGATATTATAATAGTCTTTATTAATTTTTTTTAACTTGCGAGAAATTCAACTTTTTCTCGATTTATATTAAAATTGTTTTTAACTCCTTTTTTTAACGAATCGCAAAAATAAATGCGATTGTATAAGGTAATAATACGCCGGAATTTAATTTAAAAAAGTTATCTTAATAAACACAAATAACCATAATAAGTTGATATTCTATTTAAGGCCGCACCGCAGTTATTATATATAACAAAGGCAATACAAAAACTTGTGGCATAAGAATAACTTTAATAGCCTTGTTAAGATTGGATTTCTTTATTTTGATTTTCATAAATAAGCATACTAACATAAATTCTCATATACAATTACATACATATATGTATAAATTCAATTTAATGACTGTTTACCAATAAAATAAAAATAAAAGTGAAATAAATACATGAAATAATTTAGGTTTCGTTGGGAAGCAACGTTTTCTTCTTGGGGAATATTTGAAAGCGACAAATATCATGGACTTTATTAAAATTAGAATTAAAATTGTTATTATTTTTATTTAACCTTTTACGTTTTCGATAAATTAATGTATAAAGTGAGTTTAATAAAAAAAATAGTATAAAATAACTTCTAATCAGCATGGTTTATTTTATTATATAGTAAATATATATTGAACTGGTAAAAAAGGAAAGTACAAACACTACTTTAACAGATCTGAAATTCAAGTAAAAAATATTGATTAACATATCAATGCTAATATTATACCCAAGACTTTCACAGATGAAGAGACTTCTACTTATTTAGATGCTGAGCTCAACTTATGGCCGCAAATAGTATTTATCCCCTAGTACTAAGCTTAAAAAACACGAATCCCTACAATATTTAGCACAAAATAAGTATAATTTGAAAGATATTAGGATATAACATGGTGTAGACCAGTGTAATCCAAATCTTCATTTTCTGTGCACAATTGTGCTACAAAAACAATAAAAAAAACTCACACCGACGCTTGTTCTCTTCTATTTCAGTTTGATTTCAGTCGTTCATTAAGTGTTAACGAGTGAACGTATGCGGATGCTTACTGCCTTTTTTTCAGCTTTGATTAAATTTCAAAATAAACCAGCAAACAAAATTATATAATGGAAGACAAACATTTTTGTCATGAGAAATGCTTTTTATAACATGCAATGCATTTTATGTTTCCAAACATTTAAAACAAAGAAAACCTTTTAAATTAAAACGCATTTTGATATTTTTCACAAAGAAATAAATAAATAAATTAAAAGAGGAAAAAAGGAAAATGTTTTTTCTTGAGCAAAAAATCCTCTATATGCAAAAAATTAAAGAATGGGTTCTGCAAGAAGAACAAAATGAGGAAATTTTGCAAAATAAAAAATTACAAATGGAGATTTCATAAAGTCAATTCCCTTGTCACCCGAAACTAGGCGTATTGCCCAAATAGGAAATTTGGTGGAGTCTTCTATTGAAGAAAAATTGATAAATTATAAATTTCTTTCGTTTTGTTTAGATGAAAGTACAGATATCAATGATCTTTGTCAACTGGTTGTCTGTGTAAGATGCATTGATGTACATTTTAATGTTTATGAATCAATGTTGACATTGGAAACCTTTTATGGACATGTAACTGGAAAGCTTTTGATGGAAGTTGTAAGTGATAAACTTTTTTCAATTGTTGATGTAAACAAAATTGTCGGTGTCTGCGTAGACGGGGGAAATGTAATGGTAGAAAAAACACAGGTTTGATAGGTAATATAAAAAAAAAAGTGAAATGGCAATGCAAAACTTTAACTGCATTATCCATCAAGCCGCGTTTGCGTCAAAATTTATTACTCAAGACTCTACTTTTAAGACCGCAGAGAGCATTATAAATAAAATAAGAGGAGGACACAATGCCCTCACTCATCGAAAATTTGTAAAATTTGTAACATCTAAAAACCCAGCTTTCAATGATCTTAAAATGTTCACTGAGGTACGTTGGCTCAGTCGTGTCGACTGTCATAACCGGCTATATGATTTAAAAGAAGAAGTCTTAGAGTTTTTAAAAAAGAAAATATCAATGAGTCGGCAAAAAATTTGTTAAAAGATACACAATTCATATCAGATATAGCTTTTCTACTTGATACAACTTCTTTGCTTAATGATTTCAACTTAGAGCTTCAAGGAAAAGGTAAGAATATATCTGATATTTGTAAAGTTTAATTTAATTTTAAAACAAAACTTTTTCTCATACTTTGCCAAATTAAGTCAGATGACTTTTCTAGTTTAAAAAAAAACATCTCTATTGCGCGAATCGCTGTGCGATGCTGCGAAAACTAAGCGAGTTGAGATTTTTGATACACTGCTCCACAGTTTTGAAGACAGGTTTGCTGATTTTAAGAGTATACAACTGCAGTTGGATTTATTTAAAAACCCTTATAACTGTGATGTTACTCAATATGAGTTCGATTTACAATCAGAACTTATATTTCTTCGAACCGAAATGATTCTAATTTTCCAGAGTTAAAAAGAAATGCTTTGAAATTGTTATCCCTTTTTCAAAATAGTTTCAGTCAAAGAAAAAACCATACAATATCATATTTACCCCCATCTTACTAAAACAAAGAAAAAAGTAAATTTACGAAAAAATATTTTTCATGCTTGTATAACCCATTTAGGTATTAAAGCTTGAAAAAATGACGATGGATAACAAATTTTTAAATTTTGCATTATTTTCGGATTTGTGTTAATGAAATTTAAATAATAATAAATACGAAAACTCAATAATAAAATAAAAAATATTACTATATATGATTTAAAGACAAAAAAATATGTTAAAGGCTTCTTCGGCACCTTAAGATATGGTTCTTCTATCACAACAAAAATTTTTAGAACAAGTGTGTGAAATTGGGAAAATATATTTTTTTCGTATTTATAGTTAACGGAAATAAAAATTAAATAACAAAATTATATTAATCTATCTTTTAAACATAGAATTAAATTAAAGGTTTAAATCTCAATAGAAAATATTTATATGTGCGAAAATTTTATTTATATATACTTATTATTTTAGTTACAAAATAAAAGTTTTCAACCAATGTCGCACTTTTTAGCTGTATCCAGCTGTCATATAGCTTGAAGATGCATGTATTTTGGCAGAAGTTATTCACGTGGTCGATGCATTATCCTGCTGGAAGGTCCATTTAACGCCTTGTAAATCACCTGTGTAGATTTCTGCATTCAATTTTACTAGCACAAAGCTTATTTTGGGCTTTCCCTTTTGATAAAAAATACCGCCCTTACATTGAGTGAGCCTGCACCATGAACTTGGTTTTGGCATTCTGACCGTGGACGTCTTACGTCCATCCAATTTTTATGGAGACCATCAGGTCCGTCTAAATTAAACTTTTTTGTCACCGAATATCACAGATTCAAATTCATCTTCCTTAAATTTTTACTTTTCATAAATGTGGATTTTCATGACGTTGTTTAAGACGTGGCTACCGGTACTTATATGTTAGATCATCAATAGTGCATATCCGGCTGTTACGTTTACGAATATCATAGTCATCTAGATTTTTAAAGAAATTTGTTTTCTTGTTACAGTTTCTTTTTACAGAAACAGCTATTTGGCCAATTTTCATGCTGGATTGTCTCATTCCCTTGATTAATGCATTTTCTTCATCTGTTAATTCATATAAATATTTTACGCGGGATTTTGGAGATACTTTTACAGATTAAAAATAAAAGTCGGAGCAGGTACTAAGGATGCAAGAGTTTTCTTAAATAAATCAGAGCATAGACCATCACAATCAAATTAAAGGTATTATTGAATTTAGCAATAGTATCAGTCAAACCATTTTCAGACAAAACTAAGAAGCCGATATTTAAATTGGTAAGTACGCCCAAAGCGGACGTATTGTTATTTACGAACGGCTCAAAATTCGAACTAAAGAAGGATGTAAGCACAAAATCTAGAAATTTTACCGTCTAAATGCATTTTTGACGGGATATATTTTAGATTTCACGATTTTAATATCCTGTTCCTTTGACAAAAAAAAAATAGCTTGTAAAGGAATTTATTTAAGAAATTATTTTCCCACCGGTAATAAATAAATTTAGCATGTCGCCGAAGTCTGAAAATATTTTTTTTAATTTTTAAAGCAAATTTTTCAGGTTTTTTAGACCACAAGTGTGCCAAAGAAGTTTGTAAAGCTTAATGTTATTGGTTGAAATGTTATTAGAATATAAATCTTTCACATTCTTTTAAAATAGTTGATAACACTTAGAGGTTGCTAGCCCAGTAAACGAGTTAAAGTGATTACCGTAATTATTAACTTGACACAAATTTAATAATGTAAACTATCAATGAAATTTATCTGGAATATTCTCCAGGAATATTCTGAAATATTTCCAATATATTTTGGCCAAATTGTACGATTTCTTTAGTAAAACGGCATACCGATATTCAGTATCGATAAAACTTCAAAAATTATTTTGATATCGTTAACAATACCGTTATTTAATTTAAAGCTATATTAACGGGATATCGCTCTAAATAATGGTATCGTGTGACAACTTTTTTTTTAAAACAAGGGAGAGTCTGGTCTTCCTAAAAACATAGAAAAACACACCGTTTTGTGTAAATTATTTTCATTCTTAAAACACCTTAAAATACGCTTTTGTGGTGATGATTGAATTTATTAACGACTCATTTTTTTGAAAAAGAAAAAAGTAGCTGATCCGAATGCAGAAATGCAATTGACTATTATATTGAGAGAATCAAGATCATTTCCTTATGCTGTGATCTGTTTTTAATGCCTTTCATAAACACTCAATAATGACGAATAATTTGTCTATTGTTTTTCCCTTATCTTCTAAAGAATTAAGCGGTCTATCCACAACATAATTGTATCAGTAAAATGATATACTCTAAACATGCTACAGATTCAGTCACAAGATTGCTTTCAAATTATATTGTCAGCTATGCAAACCTGAAATCACAGAACAATAACACGTATGTAATATCGTTTAAATATTGTTTTATCGAAGATTTATAAAGTAACTACCTCTTCTGACGCCCTGAACGAGATTCATCTTTTGTAGAAGCACGGGCATGTGTTTGACGACAGCACTGTGGTTAAATAGCATAAAAGAAATTAATGTTACATACACACACTCACATACATACATACATACATACATACATACATACATACATACATACATACATACATACATACATACATACATACATACATACATACATACATACATACATACATACATACATACATACATACATACATACATACATACATACATACATACATACATACATACATACATATGTTTCGCCTTGCATAGTCTTATTTATAATTATATTATTTATAATTATAGTAGAAAATCCCGTTTTATAGGCACAAACGAAACCTAAATCCCGTTTTATAGGCACAAACGAAACCTAAAAGATAAACAACCATCTTGTTGTTATATTAGCTGATTTGTATTAAATACTAATACATGTTTTAGTTTAGTTGCTTCTTTTGTTTGTTTTATTTAAATTATTGATAATTTAAAAAAATAAAATATGAATTATTTTTGCTAATTTTGTTTAATAATTTTGTAGAGCATGTAAGGAAAAACATAGTTGATATGAACATAGTCTAAAAGTAACATATTCTGATTGAATTATACAGTTGTTGTCAAATCATATTATTATTAAACATATTGTTCTCTAATATAAAAATATAAATACATATGTGTAAAGTATAAAAAATTGTTTGATTGTAAAACATATTGATTGGTATCTGTGACAGCAATATTGTTGTAAACTTATTTTGAGATCTTTTGCTTACCTTCTTATTTGTTTTCATATTTTTATTTACAACTATAATTTACTTATTTTTTATTTCTCTTCTTATAAGAAATTACTAATTAATATACGAGTAAACACAATGATTGAAGGGAAATTATTTAGCAAAGGGCAAATAAAATCAGGGTTTTTAAAATACTATTTTATACTATATTATTTTAGTAGTTATAAGACATTGGTTGTGGTTGGAGTTTTAGTAAGGCCCAAACTAACCATGTTGCACTTTTTGTGAGTAATATTAAAAAAAAACGTTTATCGAAACCTATGTACATATTGTCTAAAACAACTTTAAATTCGTCACAGAAAGCATATATTGTTACAGAGAACATAATACGTGTGTTTCTTTTTATTCCCTGAGTGTGTTGTTCAACCATTTTGTGGCAAGTGTTAATTCAATTTTTTCCATTCTTCTGTTTTTAATATTTAATCAAATTTTATTGCGAAGTTTTGGCAACGTTATATACAAATTATCCTTACACCTACTTACTTATTCCCCATTTTGTTTGAATATGAAATTATCTTACTACAATTAAGTCACACATAAATACATATTATGTTCGCAAATATGTATGTGCAATAATTAATACTTATAAAGGTAAATATGTCCTAGGGTTGATTATATTTATCACAACAACACACAAAAACCCCAAATTTTGGGTAATAAATATTTATATGTTACACAGACTTTTAGAAAAAGCTGTAAGGCAAGGTTGGCATAACGTACATGCTAAAACATTTTGTAGTAAAGTTGTTGCCAATTATGCCCACAAGCACAAAACCATAATAAAATACTACACGCATACATACTCAAATAGAGAAATTTGTAAAGACAACCATATATGTATAGATAACAATTTATAAAAAGTAATATATAAAGCAAAATTAAAAGCTTAAAAGTTTTTTACAAATTTATAAATAGTAAGTGAAAAGATATATAAAAATTTCAATCATTAAGAGATCACACTGTTTTCATAGTTAACGAAGAAGGTTAATACGACAACATTTTTTAAGAAACAGTAAAAACCAAACTTTTATAAAAAGATATTTTTCAAAAAAATCGTTTAACATTAATAACGCTTTGTTTTTCGGGTAGTGTTGTTGTCAATGGGCACGTTCATAAGACGTAACTGTTGCGCAACGGTTAAGTATTTGTCTTAGAAATGGGTTGTTGACTAGTTGCGCTTAACTCAACAGTTGGGTATTTTTTATATCATAAAATATTTTAGCTACCAAAAGTCAACATGTTGTGCTCAGCTTAAATAGCTAATAATGGGTGATTTTTTTGAGGTTAGGATTTTCATGCATTAGTATTTGACAGATCACGTGAGATTTCAGACATGGTGCCAAAGAGAAAGATGCTCAGTATGCTTTGACATTTCATCATGAATAGACTTACTAACGAGCAACGCTTGCAAATCATTGAATTTTATTACCAAAATCAGTGTTCGGTTCGAAATGTTCAAATGTGACAAATTTTGTTCAGCGATGAGGCTCATTTCTGGTTGAATGGCTACGTAAATAAGCAAAATTGCCGCATTTGGAGTGAAGAGCAACCAGAAGCCGTTCAAGAACTGCCCATGCATCCCGAAAAATGCACTGTTTGGTGTGGTTTGTACGCTGGTGGAATCATTGGACCGTATTTTTTCAAAGATGCTGTTGGACGCAACGTTACGGTGAATGGCGATCGCTATCGTTCGATGCTAACAAACTTTTTGTTGCCAAAAATGGAACAACTGAACTTGGTTGACATGTGGTTTCAACAAGATGGCGCTACATGCCACACAGCTCGCGATTCTATGGCCATTTTGAGGGAAAACTTCGGAGAACAATTCATCTCAAGAAATGGACCGGTAAGTTGGCCACCAAGATCATGCGATTTGACGCCTTTAGACTATTTTTTGTGGGGCTACGTCAAGTCTAAAGTCTACAGAAATAAGCCAGCAACTATTCCAGCTTTGGAAGACAACATTTCCGAAGAAATTCGGGCTATTCCGGCCGAAATGCTCGAAAAAGTTGCCCAAAATTGGACTTTCCGAATGGACCACCTAAGACGCAGCCGCGGTCAACATTTAAATGAAATTATCTTCAAAAAGTAAATGTCATGGACCAATCTAACGTTTCAAATAAAGAACCGATGAGATTTTGCAAATTTTATGCGTTTTTTTTTTAAAAAAAAGTTCTCAAGCTCTTAAAAAATCACTCGTTAGAAGAGAGTTATACCGTTTCTTATCCATAATTTTCAGCTAAAGTAATTAATTTAGTTAATTTAAATTATTTGTTTTGTTCCTCTTTTATTTTTTTTCAATTATTAACATTTATCAGCTCTTTATTTTGCAGTTTATTTCTAAAGCCGTTTCTAAGACATAACTGTATTATTGTATCAATGTATTAAAGTTCTAAGAAAAATAAAACTCAGACTGTATATTTTTGTTAATACATTTGACGTTTATATGTGCAACAGAAAAAACCAGTTTTTTTTTTTTGTTTTTTTTGTCTCAAATACACGAGAAATCTCTAGACACACCATACTCCTATCGGCAGCTCTTTGTAATAGAGACAAACAAAAAACTGTAGACTTTCGTTTGCAAAAAATTATGATCCTGCATAGTTGTTACCACGATTTTAAATTGTTTTAGTTACCAAGAATTTGCAGGTCATTGTGAACACCCTTATTTCAAATATTAATTAGCTTAGTTTATTAATAGATTTATAAGTGAATATGCTCATTATATCTATGTATGTGAGCTGGTGGAGAGCATTTACAAACTATTCAACTGGCAGAAATTCAACAATAATTGTTTTGCGTAATCTTTTAGCATACATATTTAATTTAAAACTTACATTAATCTTACTACGAAATCTACATATTTGTTAAATTATTAAATATTTTGTTGTTATATGTTTGTTTTTTTTAAACAATTATTAGAATTAAAATTACTAGTAATTAGCCAGAGTTCACCCTCAGCAGTTATTTTTAGAACAGGCTATATAAACATTGTCATTTTGTGTTGCTACCTTTAAAATAATATTCATAATGCTGATGTTACAATATTATTTTATAATTGTTATATAAAAAATTAAAGTCTACTTAAAGTTTACTTTAAGTCAAAATTTTCACATAGCATTTGAAATAAAGTAGACTTTATTTTTTGGATAATGGTATTAATATTTATTTCTTCGTTGGGTTATTGTAATTGCAAAAAAAACTGTAATTACTTTGCGTTAGTGTCAATTTATTTATTTAACTCTGTATAATTTTATTTTATTTTTACAACTACTTACGTGGACAGACGTTGAAATTATTATCACCATCTCGAAAGCAGATATACTGACATACGAAAAGGTAATCAATAAGAATGGAGTGAGTAATAAATAGTACAATATTTTTTTCAATAATTTATTTTTCTTCATATAGAACATGTCCTAGGAAAATAATGAAATATAAAAATGTTTCCGCCGAACACCAGTAGAATACATTATTTGTAATGCATAAAGTAATGCATGCATTTCTAATTGATAACACTCTCATTCCTCGATATAAATTCTATTAATTGTTATTCCTTTTCTGAAAAAATATTACAAAAAATATAATGCAGATTTGAATATGTTGTTTCCATTTATTTTATGTGTATCAAAGACACAAGATGGTTAGGGATAAAAAAGTTATGAAATAAATAAGAATACTATTTTTGGGATAAAAACCCTGATGGGTTTTTCGATGACGAAGTGGAAATTAGTATCGCACGAAGTATACGATATTGTTCAAAATTTGGTCGTCAAATTCAGTTACTAGATTGCAAAACACTTTAAACTACTTCAACTAGTTCTTATAGTTTAAAATAGAATGTCTTGTAAATATCTACCAAATATCTCATCATTTTAAATAATTTTTACAAACTTCTAAGTTACCTACTTAATTATTTAGAACCAAAAAATTTATTCGCATTTATTTCGTAATAACTAATATATTTATTTTTCATCATCAACTTCTTAAATCGAAATCGTTGCCATGGTTTTTTGTTTGGAATTTAGATTTAGATTTGGCTTTCTTTCTAGACTGATTGAATTTCTCATGTAGTCTATTAAAATTTAAGCATAAGAATCTGAGTTTTTAATAAAAAAATTGGAAAAATCCACTGATGAGCTAGTTAAGCACTAGCGAAATAACTTTCTGGATATGCTTTCCCCATAGTGATAATTTTTGATTATTATAATTTTTGGAAATAAATTTTTTATATTGCATTTATAAAATATTTATTTAATAAATTTTGAAGGAATCATGCGGGATGAAAAATAAATAATATTATATTTTAATTAACAAATAAGAGAAAAACTAAACGCTTTCTATGTTTAAGAAGATAAGAACTTTTTGATACAATTACAAAAATTATCATCCTGAATTATCATCAAAAATTATTTCCACTTTCTTACATGTGTATATATGTATGTATGTGTGTATGTATGTATGTATGTATGTATGTATGTATGTATGTATGTATGTATGTATGTATGTATGTATGTATGTATGTATGTATGTATGTATGTATGTATGTATGTATGTATGTATGTATGTATGTATGTATGTATGTATGTATGTATGTATGTATGTATGTATGTATGTATGTATGTATGTATGTATGTATGTATGGATGTATGTATGTATGTATGTATGTATGTATGTATGTATGTATGTATGTATGTATGTATGTGTGTGTGTATGTATGTATGTATGTATGTATGTATGTATGTATGTATGTATGTGTGTATGTATGTATGTATGTATGTATGTATGTATGTATGTATGTATGTATGTATGTATGTATGTGTGTATGTATGTATGTATGTATGTATGTATGTATGTATGTATGTATGTATGTATGTATGTATGTATGTATGTATGTATGTATGTATGTATGTATGTATGTATGTGTGTATGTATGTATGTATGTATGTATGTATGTATGTATGTATGTATGTATGTATGTATGTATGTATGTATGTGTGTATGTATGTATGTATGTATGTATATTACGGAATAAGTTTTCAAAAAAGTTTAGCTTTTATTTTCTATTCTATTTTCATTATATATTTAATGGTTTGTGTAAAAATCAAACTACAAAAACCTATTTCTATTATAAATACAACTATGATCCGTGTATTTATAAAATCCATTAAGTAATAAAAAATCCTAAAACAATTGTAATCACTTGTATCTTAATCTATCTGCATGCATTGATTGATTTACATTCGACTATTCGTTTACTAAAGGTTCTAGTAAATAAATTCAATGAATCTAATTTATAGAACACTATATGTTAGTTTTTCTTTAAAAAACGAATTTTTGTAGATTCGAAAACTTTAAAGGAAAAACCTCAAAATTATTTACCTGCGACTTACTTCAGCGTAGCCAGACTCCGAAAATCTAAAGTGGAAATAATTGAGGATTCTAATTTTTAACTATTTCTATTATTCCAAAATTGTGTAGAACATTAACCCTTTTTAAAATAATAAAATTTTCAATGTTTGCTTTCAATAAGAAAATATATGAAAAAATACATATCAGCAATATTTTATTAACAAAAATGTGAACAAATATAGCCTTTCTTACATTTTCTTTTCTTAAATATGCGTATTTATGTTATGAAATCTCTTTTGATATTACAGAACATAAAAATATCTACAATAAAGAAAATATTAATAATAAAATGAACATTTTTGTAAATAAAATAAAATGCTTTTTATTTAAAGCATCTCGCTTTAACCTTTTATGAAAAGAATTGTGTATTTAAAAGGAAAAATGGGGAGAAACAAATGTTTTGTGCAGCTTTAATGTATGATAGATAGATACATACATAGATACATACATATATTTATACACTTGAAATATTTTGTGTACGGATGAGAGAAAAATCATGTATACAAGATTTATGTATGTCCAAAATCATAAAGCATGGATGCTCCAGCATTATAGTGTGAGCATATTGCGGTGTACGACCCCTCTTAGATAGTGTTAACAATGGCCAACATGTTTACATTGACATATAAAAAATATGATGCTACCTTATCTAGCAGAAGAAATGTCTCATTCAAACCAAAACAGCAAAAAAGCTTGTCCAATGTTTATACTTATATTATTGTCTATAAAATAATATAACTATAGAAATTATGGATAATCTTTGGACTAACGCAAAGAAATTGTATGTGAATCAAAACCAACGAGCAGCGTTGTCAACTCAGAACTGAAAGCACTGTTTTTATCACTTTTTTAAATTTTTGACGCTAAAAATTTTTATGTCAGTAATTATATTTTTTTATATATAGCATAAAATCAAAAGATTTTTGGCAATGGATAAAAACAATATTTCCACAGAAATGTTACAGATTTTTGATTTTTTAATTTTAATCATATATTTTTTTTTTCATTCTCCTAATGAAATTTATTTGATTACGTTATCGTTAAGAACAAAGCTTGCAATACAGAAACAGTTCATATATTTAAAAGATTTCTGCCTGGCTCACGATGTCGAAAGAATTCTTACTTTTCTACAATTATATTCAAATCAAGTTCCAAAATTTAGGTTTTGTCTTAAAGAATTTTTTCGACATCCTAAACCAGGCATTTAGTTTTGTTTAACAAATCTTAGCAAACAAAAGAAAATATTAAAAAAAATTACTTATTTGTATTTTTTTAAATATTTGTGGTTTCATTAAAATTTTCGCTGGGTTAAAATAAATTTAAAGCATTTTTTAAAGTAAGTTTTTGTAAACTTTTATGTTCTATTATTTTTTAAAATAGTTATGTATTGATTATGTTTTATTTAAGGTTATATTTATTTTTGACTTGTTTTGTATTACTTTTGGTTATTTATTTGTAAGGTTTAAAAAAATTATATATACTTATTCTTCTTGTTATTTTTTTACCAATATCTCAACAAAATTTTATTTACTTAATTACTTAAAATAAATTTAATAAATGTATTTTAAAAATTAAAACAAAATTTTGTAGTGCTTCTTTCCGAAAAATATGCGCTTTTTTAAATTGACAACGCTGCCAACGAGCAACTTTGGGCTGTGGTTAAGGAGGCGTGAAAGAGAATTCGCAAATAAGATTTGAAGATAAGCCTTTGTAGTACCGTTATTGCTAACAAAGTTAATGTCACGAATTATTGATATATATATATATATATATATATATATATATATATATATATATATATATATATATATATATATATAATATATATATATATATATATATATATATTTTTTTTTTTTTTTTAAATTGTCAGAATTAAAACTCAGATTCTTATGCTTAAAACTTAATAGACTAAATGAGAAGTTCAATCAGTCTAGAAAGAAAGCCAAATGTCAATTTCTACACAAAAAAACATTTCGATATAAAAAAAATTTATTTTATTTTTCTTTCAATAGTCCACATTAAGGGTTTCCATTGGATACCATTCATAATTAATCAAAAAGACTTTTAAAAAACCAAAAATAAAAACACAAATTAAAAAATTAAATTTACAAAAATCCACTGATGAGCTAGTTAAGCACTAGCTCTGAATATGATTTCCCTATACTAAACAATTTTGATTATTATATTTTTCTGGAAATAAATATTTTATATTGCATTCATAAAATATTTATTTAATAAATTTTCAAGGATTTTTTTTTTTCATAATTTATTTTTTGTATCTTCAATATTTTTGAACTAACAATAATTACTCAAGGAATCATGCGTGAATAAATATATAAATATATTTATGTACATATTTTTTGTATAAATTAATTTAATGTAAAATTATTATTTAAAAAAAAAAATACTAACAAAATGTCACTTTAAAAATCGGTTTATCCAATGTATAATTTGGAAATATATATTTAAATGCTTTTAAGGTTGGTTTCCTCTATTTAAATTTTAATTAATGACATATTTAGTAAATATTAATAAGGCATTTACATTTAATCTATAATAACTAGTCTTATTATGTACATAATAAATTATTGTAATGTAATGAGGTTTGTAACCTAGTAACAGAATTTGGCAAGTAATTCTTATGGTAACGCCTGGGTAAATTTTTAATCTAATTTTCGTAAAAAAATTATGTTCAACCCTTAAAATTCGTGGTTTAATCCGATATTCCTTCTCTAAGTCTGTTTCTACAAAAATATTTTCTAATATTATAATATCAGGATATATTTATTAAACCGGGCAAATTTCGGCATACTATGGTTTTTTTATTATTTCCTATTTTTGATATATTTATTAAAAACTAGTTGTGCCCACACACCTCCCCCCGCGGGTTCCAATTGTCACTGCAGAAGAAGGCAAATGCTTTGACGCGGTTCACTCCAGAAAAATAGGGACACCAAACGTTAGAGTTCCTAGAACCCAAATCTGGAAGAAAAGGTCTGTTGTTTTAATACACGGGTGCTCTTCGAGGCCGACCAGTGCCCAAAGGACTGGTACCGCGTGAATCGGTAGCCCCACAGTTAGCCTATCCTCTCTGTGACCGGTTGTTGGTGAGGTCCCCTTCGGGGGTACACGTGATGGTTGTGGTTTAAGATCGAGTAATGTAGGTATGGTGCAAGGTCGATCAAGGAAGTTGTGAGACACATATCAGGGACACATTTAGCGATTGTTGTAAAAATGAAATTTTTTATTTATTTATTCTTTTTTATTAAAATAAGCATAATTTGCAGAATTATTAAATGAATTATCATAAAAATAAGAAGTTATTATTTATTGTAGGTACTGACTTAAATTATGTAATTTTATGATATTTTCTGCATATGTATATCACTAAAAGAAGAGTCTGACTTATTAAAGTACCACACAATTTTTATGTTTATTATTCTGTTAAATTCTTGGGGCCACATAACAGACAACCCTAGGTAGAATTTACGTATTTAAGCGTCGTTTTTGAAGAAAAGAAAAAAAACCATATGTTTATATAAGTATACCAAATATATAGAAAGAACCTAAGGGTGCATACAGTACGCTCTCGATGAGTGCATTAACAAAAATAATTTGTTATAAAAATTCATAAAAATATTTTTTGCGCTGTATCTTTTGTAAATAATTAAAAAAAATTGCAAATTAATGTTTTTATATTTTGCTTGATGTGCAGGACGTATCAATCAATATTAATACTTTAATCTTTCAATCTATAACCTTTATCTTGTTCTCTTGTATAAAATTCAAATTAAAGATGGCCTGTAGTTAAGTACAATCTAGAAAATTATTTTAATCTTTATTTTTAGAGGTACTGATGAGTTCAGTTCGGAGGATTACACAAATCCATGGCGTACTGTAAATTAAGGGTTATTCCATTTTTAACCTACATGCATATATTATGGCACATACACATTAAAATTTCAAGAAACATTTTCACAGAATAACAACCTCAACAAGAACTAAATTATTTCGGACGGTAAATTATTCTACTTCTTTTATTTATTTTAATTTTTTAAACGACATAGGTATAAATTATTAAAAACAGAGTCAATGGCAATTCAGATATTACAACGCTACAATTTTACATACACATTTACATATATAGAAGCACACTAACTCACACTTTTAAATTCATGTATGGATTTTGTGTAGTTGAAAGCTAAAAGAAAAGAACTCATTAAATATTTGACAACATTGTGTTGACATGTCTACATTCATTATTTTTAAATGATTAAAAGACACACACACATGTTAATTCATAAACATACTTATGTAAATGTATAAAGAGATATTAAAATAAATAATATTTTATACAGCAATATCACGTACACATTCAAAAGTTCTAGGTCAATTTAATCACATTTTCCATATTTTTTGCTCGTTTAAAAGCATATTTTCCTTTTCTAAACGAAATCCGCTAACATGAGTGTTAATTTCTAATTTACATTAATTTGATAACGCAAGGACTCCTTACACCATATGAAATACAAAGCCTTATACGAATAGTTGTATATGTATGTATGTGTTTACATACATACTATATCTTTTCTTGCCTAATATAATCTCACATCGACATTCCTATTAGAAGAAAGAAATCCAAAAATAATGAACTGAATAAGAATTGAATACAATACGAAGTATAAAATAGTGTAAATGACAATTTTTTTTATAAAAATGACTATCCGTTCGTTTTAGATACGCAGGTGTCTAGACAATAGTACAACGTATTAAAAAAAATAAATTTAGTGTGTTGTACCTTGATGATCGATTTGTAAAATGTACCTCTTGTTTTCAAATTCATTTAATTTTGAATCTGCTTCTATGTTTATCTTTTTCTTTCCTTGCTATTTAGTCACGCAAAAGGGCTAAAATTTTGCGAGTATAAATTTTGATGACAGATTATTGCTAAAGGATTTACATATGTATTTCTTCTTGTCCTTTGACTTGAATGGTATTAACTTGCGCACCTCCAGCATTTAACACCAATTAGTCTTAAGCAACAAGATTGACAAACAAAATGTTGGTGTTAGACTGGTGTTTTCTCTTTACTTCAAGTAAACGGAAATATTGTTTTATTACTGTTTAAAATAGCTATTTTAAATAAAACAATAAAATGAAAATTATATTATATTAAGTAAATATAAATTCTTCTTACTAATAATTTTGGTCTTTTAAGCTAACTTGGTTCATAATATTAATAAATTTATAATAATAAAATAAATTAATAATAATAAAATTAATGAATTTTGTGATTAAAGGTTAAAAAACCTTTATGTTTAATTGCATGTTTATATTGAAAGTTTAAATAGATTTTTAAATCGAAACAGCTCTGTACCTTATGAATTAAAAGAAAAAATGGCTCTATGGATTTTTCATAATTTTGCAAAATTGTTGAAATAAAAAGATATCTTTTGAATGTGCGATAGTTTTAAAATTTTGTCAATTTAAGTTTTCTTAATTTTAAATTTAGTGTGACGAAAAAGCATTCCTAAATAACAAGAGTCTATATTATTCGGTGTAGCCACCTTTAGCACGGATAAGCTGGTTCATGTGACCTGATGGTACTGAAATGCATTATTGACGAAGAGTATTCTACAAGTCTTTGAGCTTTTCATACATATATCGATGGCCATATTTGTGCTATGTGATAAAAAACTTTTTCTTAGAAAACACCTTAAATCCACGGGCCTTAATGCATCGTCCAGTGGTTTAAACACGATTCTCAACGTGGCCAAGATAACAAAGCATCGTTTTAAAACTTTTAAAACTAGATGTGTTGCTTTACCTTTATGCCCTGTTTAATGAAAACGAGACAAAAGCACCCTGCGGCAGTTAAGAAAGCACACACTTTACATTTTTTACGACTCTGTCTATCTAGCATTTTGCGCAGGTATTACAAATTGTATATTTGGTATTTTGTAGGGCCCATGGTACGAACATGTACATTAGCATTTTCCGACAGTTGAACTACACTTTGTATTTAGCATTTCGTTGCACTGCTGCAATGGTAATGTTTAAGGAAGTAGAACTTTATGGCTTTTTTTAACACTACCAGAATAATGGTCCGGTTTACAAACGTTTTGTTTACATAAAAATACAGAGCAACAACACAGTTGGTTTAAATTTTTCCGCTTCGATGTAAAGGAATATGACTAGTTAGACTTGCAAGCAAGTAAAACCAAAACATGAGATCGTACAGTTACTACAACATCTTTAATTATAACCCTAAAATACAATATTTTGTATTTTTTGTGTTCAATCCTGTCTTAATTCCCAATTAAAAAAAAAACTTTCAAAGTAATTATTGTATAGAAAATAAGAATCGATTATACTCACATTTTTGGCAGCTAGTTTTACTTTTCCTTGGTTTTTTTTTTGCAAAATTTAATCTTTTTTTGACAACCTTTTAACGATGTCAGTGGCCGTATTTTAGCCAGAAATTTAATACAATGACGGCATCTACGAAATACTTCTTTCTACACACACTTCACATATATTATTTTAACAATTGTTCAACGAGTTTATTTTACACACATTTGCTTCTACAGCTAAATTTAGAATACATATGTATGTAGTTGCTGGTATAAAATTATTGCTTTTGTTGCAAATGCTCTAAAAACTTAAACACCAAAAAAACCAACTAGTAGAAAATGCGAGCGCCAAAAAATACACTCTTAGCAAGCCGGACAAAACTAAACAAACCCCAAACAGATATTATCCAAGAATGAAGCCAGCAAGGATTAAAAAACACATATGCAGGTTTATTCACATGCCCGTATTGTAAATCCGAGTTATTTTTTATGGCTTTTCTCCGTAACAGACACTTTCACTCACTCACAGATACTAATTTTGTGTTAAATGTTTACTTTTATGCACACACGTGAGTATGAGTTATTATTTTTTTTCTATTTTTTGGTATTGTTATTAGATTTTATTCTTTTACGGCAGCACAACAAGTGTAAAATAAACCGACAGTTTCTTTTTGTTTTATTCAAGACAAACGATCCGTGAAATGTAAATTTAAGTTTGCAGTAGGCTTCTTACACTTTCACGAGTTAAGAACTCACACACATTAAAATTTGAATTTTTTGACTGCAATTACTTTAAGCTTTTGTACTTTGTGTTAATTACTTTTATTTCACTTTCTTCCTTTTACCAAATGTAAAAAATACTTTTAATTCTTATGTTAAAAAAAAATTTATAAACAACTTTTGTGTTGTTATCCTTTATACGACCCTATTATATTACATTGCACTTTAATTAACAATTCGAATAAACAAGCTTTAGCCTGTGATAGTGATTTTTTATTTCAATTGTTATAAATATTTTTTTTTACCATAAAAAACTTTCTTTCAGAGGATGAAAGTGTGTGTTTTATTATATTATTTTAAATTATATTTAAATTTATCCTAGAACGAGTCTTCTGAGAAGGATAAGAAATACTTTTCGTTCTTTTGTTTTGTTTTGTTTTTATTTTATATTTTCATTTATTTCTTTTGTTAGCAAAATGCCAAGTGGCAGAACGCAGATATAAATTAAAGCAGATTTAGGTTAACACACTTATTTAATTGTCTGCAACACTTCATCATTCAATTTCACTAAAAATATCGAATTATTTCTACTGACATATACTTCTTTAGAATTAATTTGCTGTTTAATTAAAACAATCATGTTTAAATTTTGTAAACTTAAACTTTTGTGCCGCCATTAACTTTAAAATTTCTTGACAACAATTTTTTTTATTTATTATTTTGCCTTTGTCATGCCTTCGAATAAACTCACTTGTATGGATATATCCCAAATAAGAATTAATTTCAAGGATAACAAAATAAAACACTACATTTATTATTTCATTTTGTTATTTCCGAATAATGAAACAACTGGCATACATTTTACATAAAAAAACCTTGAAAACAGTAATTCACTTTTTATTTTTTGTAATTAAAAGCGACCGGTTTAACAATTTATAAATTGCTTTGGGCTTGTTTCAAACACATACACACACATACACCCCCACACAAATAACACCATATAAACAATTGTAAAGCGTTATAGCGTACGTTGCTGTTGAGAACAGCTTTCACCGAATATTCACCGTAGACTAAATGGAGTAGCCTGGTTGGTGCACGCCCGAACAAGGTGAAAGTAAAGGAATGTTGGCAGACATATAATTCTACAATCCTTGTATCAAGTAATAGATAATTTCCAATCGTAGAGCGTAACTAAAACTCCTCTTTTAAGTAAAATTAAAATTTACATAGTTTTACGCGCTCATTTTAAGCTGAAATGCGCAAATTCCACATAGAAAAAGCTTTCGGATTTGAATTCACTATACTGTTGAAAGTTTATGTAAAAATGAGAGCGAGAAAGAGAGAAAAGTGTAGAAAAGCAGCACAGGATTCTTTTCAGTTTAAACATTTTAGGAAAAAGAGTTTTTATGGTACACACGACGAAGTGTTCATTTTTTCGCAGCTGTTCTCGTCATGCATGCGCATTAACGTTAGAATCCAAATTAAAATTGTAATACTTAAAGGTTGCCGTGTTGTACTTAGCTATTGTAAACAAAATATTATATCGTAAATTTGATTTAAGTCATAGCAACCACATTTACTCTTTGTTTTGACATTAAGAGTATTTTTATTTAACGTTTTTTAATTTCTTTTGACCTGATTATCTGCTCCCTTTTTTTATTAAATTTACAACAAAATATTAATTTTATTTATTCTATGCCATCTGCTTTTAGAGTTACAAGTTTAACACTCTTAATGCCAAAAAAAAATAAACGTTTCATTAAATTAAGAATGACATTCAACGTTATTATAGTAGAAACAAATGAGGAGAAGAAAGTAACGAAAAAGAGTTTTCTCATTTTTTCATTGTTCTAAAATACGCACTCTAATAGCATTTTTTCCCCCTTATTTATTCCACTTGGGAACATAGGGCTTCTACAATCAAATTCCAACTAATTCTATCATTATAAATTAATTTAATTTCGTCAAAGGATTTGTTTATTTTCTTAATTTCATTTAAAATTGTTCTACGCCGTGTATTTTTAGTACGACCGGTGCGCCGACTTCCTTGGGGGTTCCATTCTAAGGCGGCTCTCGTAACGCTGCCAATAGACTTACGAAAAGTCTGTCCTATCCATCTCCATTTTCTTCTTGTTATTTGGCGAACTATTGGTTCTTCCTCCAGAGCTCTGTGTTTGTGATTTTATTTGGCCAAAATATTCGACATATTATTCGTAGATACTTGTTTATAAATACTTGGAGTCTCTGTGCTATAGACTTTGTCATCAGCCAGTAGAGCAGGCATTGAATATGCGGATTCTCGTGTTTTGTGATATTTGTGGGGCAAGCCACGTTTTATTTAGGCGTCCAAATGCTGACCTTGCCTTTTTAAGTCTACTAGACGCATCTTCCTCCACACCACCATCATGCATCCCAGAAAACAGAAGTGTTTTATAAATCCAATTTTCAATCGCATTGCATGTGTCTTTTCAATATTTATTTCTAAACCAACGGCCCTTGCTAACTTGACTAAATCGTCGAATTTGATTTGCATGTCGTTGAATTAATGCGAAATGAGGCAGATATCGTCTGGGAAATCCAAGTCTTCCAGACGTTTGCCAAAGCCCCACATAATGACCCTTTTCTTCGCACATACACTTCGGTTCACTTATTTAAAGGCACAAAAGATCCCATATTCAGGATCCGGTATCTTTTGCAATATTTAACCAATTCCAGAATTTTAAAATAGAAATGGAAACTAGATATCTTGAGATATAAACAAAGTCATGACAATGGTGGTTTCTTAACTAAGCAACCTTTTTTTGAGGAATTTATAAAAAAAAATCTAAAAATGTGGTATTTTTTGTTTTGGTTCGCTTGAATAAAGGCACTTTGTTGTTTTTATATTATTTTTAAAGTAAGCGGTGATTTTTTGTTAGGGGCGTTTGTTTATTGCAATTTATTACATCTTAGTCGATTTACGAGTCAAAATGGCAAAACAAAAAAATCTATCGGAGAGGGCTAAATCGATGTTTACCGTTCTTAAGGATATTCTAACCGCGCAATAGCTAAAAAAATTGGACGGAGCCCAACAGTTGTCGACAATTACATCAAGGACCCCGAGGGGTATGGAAAAAATTTTAAAGGAGGGTTTCGTTGTGTTTATCTACTTATGAGAAAAGAAAAATCATCAGAATTGCTTCTAATTCTGCCTTATCCTTGTCAAAAATAAGAGCTCAATCTGGAGTGCAAGCGAGCAAGTCATCAGTACGCAGAGTTATTAAGAGCTGTGAGTATCTTAAATACCAGAAATTACAAAAAAAGCTACCACTTAATGGTCTTCGTAAGGAAAAGCGTCTTCAATTCGCAAAAGACTACATGGTATGGGATGTGCAGCAAAGAGGCCATGTAAATGACTGGAAAACCGTTGTATTTACGGATGAAAAGAAGTTTAATTTGGATGGGCCTGATGGCTACAACTATTATTTCCATGACCTGCGTAAAGAAAAGCGATTTTTGAACCGACATCACAGCCCAGAGGGCGGCGTTATGGTGTGGGTTGCTATTACGTACTA
Organism: Phasia obesa; assembly: GCA_949628195.1. Classification (NCBI taxonomy): domain Eukaryota; kingdom Metazoa; phylum Arthropoda; class Insecta; order Diptera; family Tachinidae; genus Phasia; species Phasia obesa. The sequence continues at coordinate 71,539,804 of OX451219.1, forward strand.
TGGCACCATCGATCTTGAAATTCAAAGTGCAAAAATGACTGGTGCAACCTATAGAACGTTATTGGAGTCGGCTTTCTCGAAGTTCAGTGAACTATTTGGTCCAATACCTTAGATATTGCAACAGGATAATGCCCCTATACACAACGCCAGAGCAGTAAAGGAGTACATTGCAAGCCAAAATGTTAATATTCTTGACTGGCCACCCTATTCGCCAGATCTAAACATTATCGAAAATGTGTGGGGTTGGTTATCTCGTAAGGTCTATGAAGGAGGTAGACAATTTGATGACAAGCAGACACTAATTCAGGCCATTAAGGATGCTTGGAATGAAATTTCGTTGGATTACATGAATTCTCTTTATATGTCAATGAAAACCCGTATATTTGAAGTTATTAAAAAGAAAGGGGGTTGTACTCATTACTAATAGTTCTTTAATAAAGCGAATAAAGTAATAATAACTTAAAAAACAAAAAAAGCTGTTTTTCATTAAAGTTACCACATTTTTAGATTTTTTTTATAAATTCCTCAAAAGAGGGTTCCTTAGTTAAGAAACCACCATTGTCATGACTTTGTTTATATCTCAAGATATCTAGTTTCCATTTCTATTTTAAAATTCTGGAATCGGTTAAAAATTGCAAAAGATGCCTTATTAATAGGTAATACTTTTTATGGATCTCCCAGCCCTTGCAAAGTGTTGCCTTTTTATGATTTCAAAAGAACACATTTATGTAGCAATTTACCTGGTTTTTGGTGCAACATGTTTAGAAAGGAACTTGATATTTATTCAACTCTGACATTTTTTGTGAAAAGAAATTTAATAATTGTAAAATATATGAAAAACTTATTTCTTATTTTATTTAAAAACTTATTTCTTACTTTATTTATCCCTAATCACATTTCTTTCGGTTAAATCGCCCAAAATTATTGGGAGTTTAATCACATCTTTACCCTCACACATAAATTCGCATTAAAAGTTGATAACCCTAATAACAAATCGATTGATCATTGATCTGGTGCTATGATAACACATTTTGTAATATTGACATATACATTGAGCACTAAGATATTACCTTTTTTTAAATCAGTTTTTGAGATACTCGCCTAAAAAGTGTTCTTTTAGCTAATAAGAAAAATCTCTAGAATGTCTTAGTTCAATAATATATTTTGATACTTACATTGCAACATATTTTCGTCGATATAGCTTTTGTGTCGTTCTAATCAATAGAATAAAACAATTACTGTAAAAATTAAAGAAAAAAGGCCAGAAAAAACTTTTTAGTTTGTTTTTTAGCTTTTTATTAAAAACAATAAATTTGGTACAAACATGAATTATAATAATTATTTACTGCTTTATAAAAAGCAATAAACACATATGTATATTGTCCAAAATAGAAATAGAATGTACTTGAAGCCTTGTTTAAGACAAAATTTTCATATAAAATTTGAAATAAAGTAGACTTGAAGAGGACTTTCTTTTCTTTTGGTATAGGGCACTGGATAAGGGCACTATTCTTTAAGTTAAATGTTTAATAAGAGATACCATTTCCTATTTATTAAAATATATATATTTTTTAACTTGATAAATCCTTCTTTAAACATATCACTTTTGTTTAAAGATATTACTTAATATCTTTAAACAAAAGTTGTCTTCATCATTGCCGATGAAAACACACACACATTTATTTATGCCTGGTTGCACATAAAAGTAGGTTCCTTGACATTTCTCTTGTTGTTTCGTTTTTCTTATTTTTTCTTTTTAATACTACTAACTCAATTTATGTTGATTCTTGTGTTTTTGTTATCATTTTTATTATTTTTCCAACATTTATTTGACCTTTTTTGGAGGATGTGGAGAAGAAAACAAATTTGTTTGAATATAAGTGTCAATTTTTCCGGTCTTCTTTCACTTTTATATCCTCAAGCACTACAAACTACACAATTTGCAAAAGTTTACAAATAAACGCATAAGTACAGTAAAAAATACATGCGAGATGTAAGGCTCGTCCTTAAATGTACGTAAAAGTCATTCTTAATCTTTATTTCAAAATGTATGCACATTCATACATACATACAAACGTACATACATTCATACATACTTACATACATACCCCAATACTGGTTAACTATACTAAAGCATTTTGACATGGAATGTGCGTTTAGTTTCACGTTTATTGAAGATTTTTTCATTCTTTGTTTTTTCACTTATTTTTCTAATTTAGTTTTTTTATTCTTTGTTATTTCACTTATTTCACTTCAACAAAAATTCTTGCTTTTCTATAAATCGATTAGCTTTTAATATTTACTTCTGGTAATGTGTGATGATAAGTTTATTTCTATTGAGAATAAGAAACGATTTATTCTTGGCATAAGTTTACTTTTACATTAATATTTTCATACATATTGACTATATTGGGGTCTGAACTGTATACAGTAAAAACATAGAATCCTGGAGCGGGTAAAATCATTGAGTTTTTCCTAGAAATCCTTACACGCTGCACAAATATGGCCATATAGTATTTTGTTTCATTCTGGGCGAAGGACAATTTTTAGTTGACACTTTGATCTCCAGAATGGGCTGTGTGAAAAAAATGATTGGTTTGGGTCCGAGGAATATGGTAGCCGTTGTTGTTCAAAAATGATGCTGGAAACTTTTTTATGAAAAAACGTGAAGTGCCGTGCCTTGTTTAAATGTCTACTGATTTCTATTGTTACGTGCCCTGTTCAATGAAAACGAGTGGATAGCGTCACGCTTTTTTTTTTTTTGTTTAACTTTAATATACATTATCATCTTCATTGTTTACATATTTACTTCAGAAAAGATCTAATTTTTTGCTCGACACTGACTTGCTAGTGCAATTAGGATTAGGCATTAAATCTTTCACTTTTCATATTATATAGACTCCATGCTTCGTGCTGTGTGCCAGTAGATTCTGGCCTTCACTTTTCAAACACTGCAGGCGATTTTGCTGTTTTTTTACCCAAAAGGTAAAAACATAATCCTATTGTTTTCGCTACAATGTCTGCCCGTCCGTCCGTCTGTCATCGCCTTTCATCTCTGGAACCGTAATAGGTAGACTCTCTAAATTTGCACAGAACATGTATAACTGTTGCCGCTATAGCAACAAATACTAAAAGTTATAGGGTGTTCCGTTAGAGACTTGTTATTCACGTACATGTGTTTATTTCTTGAACTGCAGGAGGCAAGCAACTAAAATTTACAAACAGTAATTAAAACTTAGTTCGCTATATAAAGAAGTATAAAAAATAAATCTCAAAATTAAAGGGTGTTCCTAAAGTGATGTCATTTGCATGTATATGGCCTAAGTTTTGACTCTTGAAATTTTCATAGAAGATGTATAAACGTGGCCGCAATAGCAACAAAAACTTATAGGGAGTTCCGAAAGTGACGTATTATTTGCCTTTATGTCTTTATTTCTTGAGTTGTAGGAGGCAACCGTGTAAAATTTGCAAATAGTTATTAAAATAATGTTCGCTTTATAAACAATCATATAAAATTAAACTTAAAAATAGAGTATTCCGCCAATGACGAGATTTGCATGAAGATGGCCCAATATTTAAACCATAATATATATACTCCTAAAATTTTCAAGAGGGTGTATAACTACGACCACTATAACAAATAGCAAAAATTAAAGGGTTTTCCGACAGTGACGTGATTTGAATTTATATGGCCTAATTCTTATACTATAATAGGTAGACTCTTGAAATTTTGACAGTAGGTGTATTAATGTGGCATTTATAACAAATAGTTAAATCATAAAAGGGTATTCCGACAGTGTCGTGATTTGCACGAATATAGCCTTATTTTTTGAAACGTAATAGGTAGACTCTTCAAATTCTTATAGTAGATGTGTTGCCATCGCCGCTATAACAATTAAAGGATGTTCCGCAATATCATGTTATTCAATTATATTGCCTTATTTTTTGAACCGCAATGATATTTTCCTTATATTTGAACAGTAATGGGCTGACACTTAAAATTCACACAGATTATATTTTGCAATATCTACTATAGCAACAAGAAATGAAAATAAATTAAATTAAAATAAAACGGAGTTCCCTAGATTACGCGAATTTAAGAAATTTGACCTTCTCTTCTAAACGTAATAAACAGACGCCTGATATATACACAGGGTATTTAGTGCTATGCTCTAGTATAAAAAGTAATTAAAAATTAAAAGGTACCCCATAAGACGTGAAAAATATAACAACGTATTTTTACAGTTGTAGTGAATATAGTACGGACCCTATGTGCGTGAGACTCACTCGCAGTTTATTTATATCCAACTCTATGGCATTGTTTTAATGATACCATTATTATTGTAACGTGTAATGGTCCAGTATGCAAACTTTTTGTTTATGTTAAAATATCATATCTCGTTAATAATTTTTTAATTGCGACGTAAAGCCTTATGCTTTTGTAGGCGTACAAGCCTACAACACAAACACACTTTTAGTAGCCTAAAAACTAAGCACGTTGCATTAGTTATTTGGTTGCTACATCAGCGTAAAGTTGGTAAAAATTGGTAATACCAATTTCTGTAATTAGGAGCATAGGGATATATAAAAATATATACAGACATAGTCATATATATTTACACAAATTAAAAATTTTAGAATTTTTAGTTAGCAGAAAAATTTTGCTGCTATGTTAATAAATTTGCGACAAGAAAACTTCCTAATTGTAATCCTCAAAATGTATAGATTTTGCTAGTTTAAAATTTTTAGCAATAAAATTGATAGTTGTTGATTAAGAACACAAAAGAAGTCTGCGCCTCATATTTCAAAATTATTTACACAAATTTATTTACATTTAAAAGTATTTACACAATAGAAAAAAACATTATAAAACACCAATAAAAAAACAAAAATGATTAGTAGCCAGATAAATTTCCTTCAGCATCTATGACAGCTTGAAGTCTAGCTGGAATAGATGCAATCAAATTGCGTACAAACTCGATTTCTAAGCTGTTCCAGATATTTATTATTTCATCAATAGTTTCCTCTCGTTTTCGGCCCATTTGGATAGATCTCTGCCTTTTTATGAATGCCCATACATTCTCTATTATGTTTAGATCTGGACTCTGGGGTGGCCATGGAAGAACATCTTGTCCAACTCGATTTAAAAACGTTGTTGGTAACCATGCTTTGTGGCATGGAGCATTATCATGCTGCAAAATCCAATTTTCATCAAGTAATAATCTCTGAGCCGAAGAAAAAACATGGTCATTCAAAATATGTAGATATCCTGCCTGGTTTAGAGTGCCTTGTATTGGTACTAGGTCTCCAAATCCATTGTATGAAGCACATCCCCAAAAAACATTACTGAACCCCCGCCGAAACGATTAAGAGGTTGTACTGCTTTATGCTTCGATCCTTTGGAAAGGTGCATATAAGTTTTTCCAAATGACCCTTCAAATTGAAAAGAGGACTCATCCGTCCATAATACATTATGCCAAAACTCCATTGGCTTATGGATATACTCCATGGCGAACTCTATACGTTTTTTTTGTTTTTTTCCGATATGTCTATTACTTTTCTCACGACATAGGTCTTTATATCATACGTTCTTAATCTTCTCCGAATTGTGGATTCACTTACAGGATGATGTTTTCTGCCTCTGCAGCAACTTTAACCGGACTTGCGACTGGATTTTCTGCGAATATTTTAAGAATAGAACGATCTTCTATTTTGTTTGTCACATATTTCCGACCAGTTCTGACCCTATTTTGTAGGCTTCCATAGGTTTCTTTCTTCTTTACTAAATTGTATATTGTTTTCCGACATATTCCGTACTCTTTTCCCAAGTCTGATGCCGAGGAACCCAACTCGCGTTTCGACGTGAATTTCCTTTATTTTCACCATTTTAAACGTTTTTTTAGCGACTTTTGTATAAATATTTATTTTTATGCAATATAAATTTGCTAACTATCAACACAAATGAGGTTTTTTAAAAGATTCCAGCGTTTTTAACTTAATTTCACGAATGTGTAAATATTTTTGACAGACAAAATAAGTGTGTAAATAATTTTGAAATATGAGGCGCAGACTTCTTTTGTGTTTTTAATCAGTAACTATCAATGTTATTGCTAAAAATTTTAAACCAGCAAAATCTATACATTTTGAGGATTACAATTGGGAAGTTTTCTTGTCGCAAATTTATTCACATAGAAGCAAAATTTTTCTGATAACTAAAAATACAAAAATTTTTAATTTGTGTAAATAGATATGACTATGTCTGTACAATGAAATTTGTAGTCAAGCTTAAATTCGTTTTATTCTATCTAAGAAAGAATAAAATAAATTACAAATTGGGTGATAATATTAAAGAAAAATTGGAAAAATTTAATTTTTAGACATCAGCAGCTTGACTACAAGTTTCATTGTATATAAATAGTTCGACCAATAAAATTTCAAAATTAAAAATATACGAGTATACATATGTATGTGATATTTTAAACAAAGTTTTTACCAGATTTCTTAAAACATCATTAAGATACTCTTTGTTAATAGTAAATAAAGTACATGGGTAATTCCACGTCAAATCAACAAGGCACTCAAAATGACTACTTCAGATTTTATTGAAACTTTTGTTATTTATATTCCGTGACTCCCTGAAGCCAAATATAATTTTAAAAAAATTGAATCTCCTACAGTTTTTTAGCTATTACTTAAAGTCGGAAAATATCGCTTTTTTGTATATGCGCTCGAGGATTAAATATATTCTAATTCCAGTTTTAAATACGATTTCATACGCTTTAATTTGATATCAATAATGAAAAAACTAGTTTTTAACAAATTTTTTTCTTATATTTAAAAAAAAAGTTTTATACAGATCATTGATATAGCCTTTTATTTTTTTTTTTTTTAATTTTCATATGTTTTTAAATGTGGCATGATGAGCACACCATAAAAATTTAAGAGTGGGACCATGGTGGGATCAGAAGTTACATTAAAAAAACTACATATTTTTCAGATAAACCTGTATTTAGCAATATACCAAAATCGACTTTTTGCGAAAAAGAACTTTTTTATTGTTGAAAGTGGTTCTTTAGGGCTTCGGTAGCAACTTTTGTTCTTTGACTTTTTCATAACTCCGTTATTTACAAAATTACCGTTATTTTTAGGTTATTGAAGAAAATCAATATTTTGACCTTTAAATTTCCAGAATTCGACCAAATAATGTTTGGCAAATTTGTACAAAATCCTTTGGCGAGTATTTTTGCTGAATATATTAACGCATACTGTTTGCAAATACAGGGTGTTTTGATACATTTCTCAATAAAAATGAGTTTTGCGGCATCTAGCGGCAATAATTTGTACTAACTATATTCAGCAATTTTAAAGGTAATTTGACAATTTTTGAAAATCGGTTGAAAAATAACCGAATGAGAAAGGGAAGAGCTATAAGATATTTAATAGTTTCAAACTTTTTATTAAAATATGTATGTAAATTCGTCATTAAAATTTTGTACTACATTTTTAGTTTTTCGAATAAAATTTCAGTTATTTTAATAGAAATGTATTTCACAGAATATTTATTATTTATACTTTTAAATACATCAAGTTATTATTAATAAAAATTTTATTATTTAAATTATTACAGGTCTACATAAGAGTGTAAATTCTTTAGTTTTTCTTTGAGTTGAGGAAACTTCAAATCCAAATTTTCACCGTGATATTTGTAACTTAATTCTCTCAAAATGTTTATTTGATTTTTAAGAATTTTTATCCGATTATTCTGTACATCGACATAAGGTAGTTTATGTAATAAATTAAATAATTCCATAGGTTCATCCATATGAATCAAATTTAGAAATAGGACTTTATTTTCTTGAAAAACATTTTTCATTATTTTTACACCATTTTCAATATCTTATTTCGTTGGATGGAACTGCAGAATGTCGAAAAGGAAGTGAATGCATTTGTTTTGTCGGGCCTTTACTTACTGACATCTGGTGTATATTTCTTTATGAGGTGCCGTATCCTCGTTCCTCTCCGCTATCGAAAACACTCTTTCCACATTGACATTACTGTGGAATTAGTATACATCTACAGGTCTGTCTATATATATGTTTTTGACATTGAATTTTTCGCAGCCGCACAGTGGCTGAAAATCGTTTTTCGTTGGCCAAAAGTAAATTTTTTTTTGTCACCGATTTTTAAAATTTTTATTTTCATTTTGTAGTTAATATATCCAAATTAAGGCAGCCAAAAAACTCAAGGCATGCTGTCAAACTCAATTTTTTTAATTTCACAAAAAGGTGTTTTTCTTTGGTTTTTTATCAAAATTAAATGGTTACTACTCGCAAGCTATCATCGATAATGGTATGCGGTTTTTTTTATAATTTTGGTAGGATTATTGTCTTTGGTTGTTGTAAGTAGACACAGCTCTAGCGTTTAATATTAGGGGCGTTATGAAATATTTATTAAACTACTATATTTTCCTCAAATTTAAACTTTAGTGGAATAGAACTTCTAGGGAACAAAAGGGAACAAGAAACGTATACAACCACGAGAAAGCTGAAAGTATCCTCTTTAAGGCTATATATACTTTTACACCCGCCACGAGCCGCCTGTAGAACACTTTTTTCATTTTAATGAAATTACTCGAAAAAAAATCATATACAATGGTGTATTAAATTTTCACTTTTTTGCCTAAAAGTTTATTTTTTTTTAGTTTAGGCTACGTATAACTAAAAAAAATAAATATAATACCTTCGAAAGGGTTTAATGGCTTTGTTTTGATCAGCAAAAAATAAGTAATAAAATTATCACAATGGGCTCTACAGGAAGCATATGATCTCTTTCTAAATTTACCTGTTATCAAATGTTAGGGTCAACCAAAGTCATAAACAATTTTATAACAATAATTGCGACATTAAACCACTAAAGTTAAAAAACAACCCCATATTGACGCATGAGTGCAGTTTTGTTCAATTTAAGCGCTACCTGCTATGAAATTAAAGATCAGTGTGTATCTAAAAATTTATAAAAGTACAGATTCGTTAAAGGATTACTCAGTAATAACTTAATCCTTTAAGTGTACGGATAAAACATAACAAACGCAAATAAAAATATTCAAAAGAAAATGGAGAGCTTCAGTTATAAAGAACTGGCCGAAGTGTATTTTAGAAACAAAAATCAGGAAGATTTTCTTAGTTACGTTAAAATAAAATTAAACTTAAATTCGTGTAGCACCGAAATGCAAGAGCAATTATATAATTTCGTCAAAGCACAAAAAAAACGCTACAAAGAAGTTATGTACAGTAAACAAAAATTTTATATAAAAAGTGCAAAGTGGTTAGAAGGTCAACTTACTGTCGCTGCAGAAACAGCAAAGAAGATAAGGCTGGAAGACCACGCAAATCATTAGTGGACAATTGCAGCGATAGATCTAAGAGGCGGAAGCTTAAAGATATTAACGATGCCTTTGGTTCTACAAATATAAAAGATTCTTTCCTACATCAATTACGATCACAGAACCAATTTACAAAAGTGGATATCATTGAAAAAGTTGTTAAAGCTAGTCCACCGAGAACAAAACGGATTCTTAAAAGTATACCAACTCCGAATGATGCAATACAGTACACAAATGAGGAGGCATTAGCATTATTTCTGGATTTGAAATTAACAAAACAGCAATATATTAAACTCAGACAGCGTGCGATTGAAAAAGGCTCAAATATATATCCAGCATATCATCACATAACCGCTGCTAAAATCGACTGTTTGCCATCAAAGGACACTATTACAATCACACCAATTTCGGCAGAGGTACAACTACAATCTCTACTTGATCACACAGCCGCACGTTTGCTGCAATCAATAACAGGAAATGAGTTGAAGAAATACGGAAACACAAAGTTAATTCTTTTTTGTAAATGGGGATGTGATGGTTCTTCGGGACAAAAACAATATAAACAAGCTGTATGTGAAAATATTTCTGACTCAGATATGTTCATGGTATCATTTGTACCATTGCGATTGAAAAAGATTTTGGAAGATTCAGAGCCTTCGACTAGTACAACGCAAACAATGGATATTTGGAAAAATGAGACACCATCTTCTACGAAATACTGCAGGCCAATCAAATTTCAATTCAAAAAAGAAACAAATGATGTTATTAATAAAGAAATTAATGATATCAAGGCCCAAATTACAGCACTACAGCCATTACAATTACAGTTAGATGGGCAGCAAATTGAGGTAAGCTACCAGTTAGTCCTGACAATGATCGATGGAAAAGTGGGTCAGGCTTTGACTAACACGAAGGCTGCATCCAGCTGCATTATATGCCAAGCAACATCAACCCAATTAAACCAAGTCCCAGCAAAATCATTAGATAATACCGATGCATATGAATTTGGATTATCACCACTACACGCAAGAATACGACTTATGGAACAGATACTAAAAATCAGTTATGATTTGGATTTCGGGTCTTCAGGATCAATAAGAAACAACGTTACCAACAAAGAGTTAAGAAGTTCAAAAAAGAAACATGTTCAAGATGAATATCGCAAACGTGGACTGATTATAGATCAGCCAAAACAAGGGTCAGGCAATACAAATGATGGCAATACCGCAAGAAGATTCTTTCCAGATCCAGAAACAGCATCTGAAATAACAGGAGTGGATTTCAACCTTATTTTCAGATTTAAAATAATACTAGAAGTACTTGCGTGCAATGAAGAAATTGACTGTAGAAAATTTGGAGATTATGCTAAGGAAACTGCAAAAATATATACAACTAACTACCCATGGAGAAATATGTCTGCAACAGTTCACAAAATCCTTTATCATGGTGAAGATGTCATTAAATATCATTTGGTGCCACTTGGAGATCTATCAGAGGAGGCTCAGGAAAAAAGGAAATATAGAGCACAATACTAGGAAAATTTCACGGAATTCAAGGAAGGTAGCGCAGAAGATCCGAGTACATTTTCCATTCGTCATGAAAGCTTAAAAATTAATTTTTTATGCAATCTAGGCTTAGGTAATACAATTTGTTAATTATTGACACTATTTTCCATATAATATGCTATATAAACGCCCACAAAAAGGGGGCGGGATCCAAAAATAAATTTTTATGATATTCTGGCTCCAGGGTAAAGACCTTGAACCTTCTTTGACATAAAAATGTTTCATTTGCTTAACAAATTTACAAAAAAACTTGTAAAAATGTGTAGTTTTTCAGGGGTTGGTTTAGTTCTTCTTAGGGGAATTTTTTTCCCCTGGTCCGATTTGGCCCATTTACGAACTTAGCCTGCTCTATCCTCCAAGATATATATGTACCAAATTTCAAGGGTCTAGCTCTTTTCGTTTAGACTGAATCGTGTTCACACAGACAGACGAATGGACGGACGGCCGGATGGACAGACGGACGTATGAACAGACGGACATAGCTATATCGTCTTAGACTTCAACACTGATCAAGAATATATATACTTTTTTGGATCTTAGAGGGATATTTTACTATGTTACATACAGAATAAACCCATATTTCACTCTGAAAGTTAAAAAAATTAAAATGTTCAACTTTGACCTCGAATTCCTTAAAAAGTCCTCAATCAATATTAAATTAATTAAAACTGAATCAAGCTGAGCTAAATATCTATGCATTAAAAAAATTATTTCAATATTTTGATCGGTTCAAAAGTTACAGAATTTTGGCCAACGAAAAACGATTTTCAGCCACTGTGAGCTGCTAAAACTGTTTGGAAAATGTCAACATATTTTTTTTTTCAAATTTGCAGTAAGCAAATTAAGCTTGTCTGTGTTAAAAGCAAATTGAAATTTGTGTGGAACTAAATTCAAGAACGATGTTCTGATTTTACGTACTTTTTTATACAAAAGTTTTTTTATGAGAGTAATCTGTTCAATTTACCAGACTGGGGGATTTCAATTACATTTTGTAATTAATTACTCATGCAATTACTAATTACATGTAATTGTAATTGTAAATTTTCAATTACAATTACATTCAAATTTTGTAATTGTAATTACAATTACTTGTAATTAGTAATTGAAAATTTGCAATTAAACATTACCTGTAAGTGTAATTTAAATGTAGTTGAATTCCCCCATGTCTGTAAGTTACTCAGCTACTAAACTTTACGGAAAAAGTTAACAAACGGACATATTATTGATAAGACTAAGAGAGATGCTCTTATCAATTATTCGTATATACTAAGTGATTAAATAACAGTAAATCAGTAAAAAATGTTCTAAATAAAAACATTATTACAAAGAAAAACAATAACATTATAAATGTGAAAACTTAAGCTATGAATGAATAAAATTTGCCGATAATAGGCTTTAATGTTTTTTGTACGGCACAAATTCTGCTAATTATTATGCCTTGAAATTCAACATAGTTGTTGACTACTATAATATCTAAAATTCTGCGGTGGTGCTTGAAGATTACATTCCTAATTCAAAAGTTATATGGAATGAAATTGAAAAAAACGATTTTTTTAAATTTTTTCGCTTTTTTTTAAACATTTTCCAAATTTTCTTGTAAACGAAAAATACGATCGTCACGCACCACCGCAGAATTTTAGAACTTGAAATCATTAACAACTGTGTTGAATGGCAAGACATAATATTTAGCCCAATTTGTGCCGCGTTAAATGTAGCAGTAGTATCTACTTACTTTCAAGTTTTTTTGTTGCCATTTTTTTTTCAGTGTATATATCTAACAATAATAATAGTAAATGGAAGATAACTACCCAAACTAACTATGCAAAAAATAAAAACAATGATTTTGTAGCTGTTAACATAAATATTGCGTTAAATTCATAAAAAGTTAAAAAATCCAAGTTTTAATGGACACCCTAAATTTCCGTGAGGGACACTTTAATTACCAATTAAGGTAGCTAACTCTACCCCTGAAGAAATAAAAATCATTCGGCATTCATAGTCTGAAAATTAAAAAGTACATTTTTTGGCATTTTGCTACCTTTATTAAGCAGTTTATTAAAAAATTTCTATTTTTTAGTTTGTAATGAGTCAAAATGAAGTTTTTTTAATCCCACCATGGTCCCACTCTGAAATTTTTATGGTGGTACTCACCACCATATTAAAAAACATATATGAATTTTAAAAAAATTCGAAGACACTATCTCAAAGATTTTTATATAACTTTTTTTTAATATAAGAAAAAAATTTATTAAAAATCTGTTTTTTTCATGATTGATATCAAATTAAAGCGTATGAAATCCCCTTTAAAATGTGCTATTACTTAACTTCCTAGGGCTTATAGAACTGAAATATATTTAATCCTCGAGCTTATATGCATAAAAGCGATATTTTCCTATTTTGATAGCTGTATAGCTAAAAAACCGTAAGAGAAAGAATTTTTTTAATATTATAATTGGCTTCAGAAAGTAAAAGAATATAAACAACAAAAGTTTAAATAAAATCACAAGTGGTAAATATGAAAACAATTTTTTTGGTTGATTTGACATGGAATTACCCACATGTTAGAGTTACTTTTATCATATAATGTTGATACCATAACACTTAACACCCCTAAATCAACAAAACTGTTCAGAAGAACACAGTCTCTTAGTAATTTTTCTATTAAGATTGATTGACCTCTTTCGAAAATTGAATAGAAAAGACAACTACAGAAATAAATTTGAGTAGGAGGGGAATTACGAATGGATCGACGTATAAATAGAGTAAATGAATGTGTAGTTAAATGTTACTTACTTCTGCTTTTACTGTACATACATGTGTGTGACCATAGCAAACATATATCTAGGAAAATCTAATTGAAGCCAAATTCATTTCAACTGCATAATTTTTATGATGTGAAAGAAATGTTTATATAATTTTTTTTTTTCAATTTAAATTTACAAGAATTACATCAGCTGTTCCCTTAGCTTAGATTGTTAACTTCTACTTTATACTTCGATTTTTAACCAGGCACAGACACATGCTTACAAAATAATAACTTCAACCATGAAATAAAATTTTTTGGACTTAAGATATATGTAAATACTTACATCTAGTTTAATTTTAATTGAATATACAATAAATAATACTAGATATCATTGGTGCGCTTCGCTGCCCCCATCCACAGGATATAAGAAGTTTACAGTCGTATTACTGCTAAAGTACTGAATCGATTGAAATAAAATAGAGATTGTACACATCTGTGTAAAAAAAACCTATACAGGGCAGAATTACGGATGTAAAAGGGATTACAAAAAAAGAGTTTTCAAGGACTTGTATATGCTAATGAATACATAGATTTTAAGTGGATTTTACACAAAAGCATAATTTAGTGTTAAAGCGCATTAGCCTTTTAGTAGCTTTGTTACAGGGGCTTAGAAAATCCACGAAAGATTAATTCTAAACCGTGCCACTGTTTAATTTTTTTTATTTTCTTATCCATACAATACAAAGTAACAATGAAATTTAGGGTATTGGAACTCAAAGATTCGCGATCATCTTACCTTGATGTCGAAAAAAGCTGCTGTACCGCAGAACAGAAAGTAAAGCCGTGTATTCTGTTCTGTTAGTATCCCAATTATTTTATTAAATATTGCGGTGTTATGTAAAAAACTAATACTACGTTTATACGTAGCCTATTCGCAAATAATTAACTCACTGTGTATGAGTCAAATTGCACTTAATAATAGTTTTATTTTTTTTAAGTTTGTGTTGCTTAGTGCTGTTTCCTTAAATGTTTAATGTTGTGTTCGAACAAAATAATTGTTTTTACAATTAAATTAATGCAATGTGGGAGCAAATTTTCCATTAATTCACACAATACATTTCATATTTAAACGAATTGGCATCGTCATACGGGTTATTTGCGAATATTGTCGTTAATCAGGAATTGCTTTCGTTAGTTAACTATTTGCAAATAAAAAATTACTTCACTGTTTATGCAGCAAATTTTTCTATTTGCAATATTTTTATTTGTGAATAAGACCAGCGTATAAACGAAGTATAAGTTTTCTACAAATAAAAACCGTGCTTACACAAAATATTTCCAAACAAATGGCTTTGATATATTTTTTTAAATTTTCAAAAACCTTTTTATTTGAATCTAATAATACTTTTGACTGATTTGTAATTTGCTGCTGACAGTGCTGCCGTAACAAAAATAATTGATCAAACTAAATTTATTAATATTGAAAAGTTGTTCTTCTTTAAAAAATAAATTTAAAGAACTTTTAAATTTAAAATAGCCTCTAATTATATTTGGGTAGGGGGCACGTCTCTTTATGCACATTTATTAAAATAAAAACCAAAAAAGTATATAAAATTATTTTCTTATTAAAATTTAAATTTGTAAATGATGTTTTATTGTATTTATGGTACTTTTCGCACTGGTACTTAAATTGGCTTTATACAAAACATAGTGTCGTAGGAATAACAAGATATTTTGCACAGCCAAATAAACAAACTTATTAAGATTTAAACTAAAAATCCTTTTGATGTTTTCGAATAAGTGTCTTTGTTAAATCTTTTATTTTATTTTTTTTTTTTTGTTGGACTTCTTATAGAGTTTTCATTGGTTTTATATATAATTTTCACTATTCTTAAAATGTAGCTAAAACTTTCCTTGCTCGAGGTACCAGTGAAATACGGTTTGGTTACCTGGCGAGGCTTTTGGTTCGATTTTGCTGGTGCTTAGGAACTTGCCTGTCGCCACCGGCAGCTTGCCTTATTTGTCCGGTTGAAAACACAACAGTTTAGTCTCTTCCTGGTGTTTAGGTGTTTAGGTTTTAAAATAAAACTAGAGATTTTGTTCTTAGTAACTAATTGTTTTCCTTTATTTTTAGTTAAAACTTTTCTTATTTTTACTTTTTGTTTCACACTTTTAGTTGGATTGCAAGTTGTCTATAGTACAAGAAAAACACGAGTGAGTTTATGCTCGTGTGTCCAAAGTCAGCATTTTATTTTTACGCTGCACAAACTCACCGTCTATTTCAGAGTTGGACATACGTTATAAAAGGTGTTTATACCTGCCAACAAACTGAGCTACAAGTTTATATATTAAATTGGTTTATTATAAAATAGTATAGGTTATTACCATTATATTATTTAAATAATAGCTGGATTCTGGAATAGCTGGAAGTAATCTATTTATTAAATGAATAAGAGCTAAAATAACTCTTGAGATAAACAGTATACCCCACGTCTTACGTTTACGTTTAATTCTGTTTACGTCAAATTAAATCATCCAATGGGACACCATTTAATTTTAGGGTTTATTTATTATTGCGGATATAATAATATGAAGGTTGTGTAAATATCAAGTGTGTGATAAAAAAAAATAAGATCACTTATCGGGACACTGTTTAATTTCTAATTTGAAATATTTATGCTAATTTTCAAGTTATAGGGATATACGAGTATATGTAAGTCAAATTACTATAAGGAATTAAAGAGCTTTCCTTATAGTAATTTGAATTAAAGAGCTTTCCTTATAGTAATTTGACTTACATACATATGTAAGGTAATTTTCTTGTTAAAATAAATATGTAATTGGTGTTCTTTGATATTTTAAGAAACAACGGAATTAAGGCCAAATTTTACTCAGTAGTTATTTAAATTAGTCGCAAATCTGTTACTATTAAATACAGTTAACGAAAATTGTATTTTATTTAGCTAAATTATTTCAGTAAAGTCTTTTATTTATTTCAGATAAATTATTTGTGTGATTTTTTCAAATTTCATTAAACTTTTTGTCTGATTCAGACATTTTTTATAATTTTCATTTATAATTTTCAGTAAACTTTTTTGTCTGATTCAAACAAAACTTTTGTTTGAATAAAGATTTTTACCAGATATTATAATTAATTGTTTGAAAAAATCGTGGAATATTTTCAAAAAACTAATTTTAAATTTAATTGTTTGAATTTTCAAATTTGTTTATAGGACCATATTCTAACAGAAAATTGTCTGAATATGCAAATTAATTTAAACTGAAAAATAATTTCTTCTGTATAAAATATAAACTTTTCTCTTATTTAGACAAATTACATCAGTTTGGTATTATAAATAATTTATCTGTTTTAAAAACACTTCTGCTTAAATCCTGATATATTTAGCTATTAAACATTTTATTTTAATGCTGTGAAGTAGCAGACATTCATAACAAATGTTCAAATTCATAAGCAACGTGTTTAATCTTTAAAAGATTTACATAACAAATTCCCACACTAAAAAAACATTTTACAAATTAAACGGTTTTTATGAATACGCTGTTTACATACAGATTATTACAAATAAAAAGGCACATTGTTTAATAATATATCAAACGATTCAATTAAATAATTATTTTTAAATCGCATAGGGTTCGTTATCCTGTGGCGAAAAACTGCATTACACTACATTAAATTTTACATTATTGGACTGTAAGGTAGTAGTGGTGTCCTAACTACAAAAACAGTAAATATTTTAAACCACATTTTAAAGGTGTTTAAGAAACAGCTTCATACGAATATTATTAAAACGGCTTACTTTAAAATATCCTGTCTCATGCTACAGTGATAAAAATACAAAAACCTCTCAACGAAAAAGAGCATAAAATTTTTATTGCAGCTATGAAAATCTCTCTAAATCATTTATTACTTATTAAAGAGTTTAGGAATGAAACAATTTTGTAAATTTCAAATTATAGTTGATTAGTCTGGATCTAAACGAAACGCATTTGAAGTCACTGTGGGCTTTAGAATGTATGTATGTTATATTGATAATAGGTATTTATATCGTAGCTAAGTAGATAACTTTAGTATCCATATGTAATTTAAGTGATAAATATTGCTATATTATTTATGACAAAAAAATAGTGAAATAATACAATTTCACTACTTTTTGGACTTTGGTAATTTAGAAAAGCTTATATTGAATACGAGAAAAAGTGATTAAAATAGTGAACCTGGAGTAACTTAAATACTTAAGTCAAATAAACTTAAGAGTTTAAACAACATTAACACCAAAGAGTTTATGTTTTCTTAACAAGCTAAAGAACATACGGGGTTCGTTCAAAAGAAAAGGTGAGTTTTGAATTTTCGCTGGTTATGTACATTCGATTATCGAAATGATTTTTGTTATATTGGTACACATGTATTAGTCATATGTTGGAATTATTAGCCAATTTGGATTAGTAGTTTGTTGTCGACAACTGATAAGGTTAGTCACGTATGTGTGTGTGTTCTTCGATTTTTGACTTGAAATGGATTAAAGTATATGTATTAAATTTTGCGATAAAAATGGAATAAAGAGCTCCAAGGCACTTGAAATATGGCATTCGGCGAGTCCACGTTGTCTTAAAAAAGTGTTCATAAGTGGTACAAGATCTTTACAGAAGGCCGAGAAGTTTTTAATGACGATGAGCATCCTGGATTTGCAACCACGTTAACAAGTGAAGAAAACATTGAAAAATTGAAAAATATTATTTTTCGATTCTCTTGCGAAAACAAAAATAACTTGTGTATGCTTTTCATCACACCTTACGTCTGTATTCAGTGATGGCAAAAAACCATCCAATTGTAGAAGGACAGTAAGAAAAAATAAAAACGTGGTTTATTTGTTGGTGTTTTGTTGAAGCTTTAATATTCTGTAATATTATTATATTAACACATACACTTCTCATTGTGTTTTCTAGAATTTTATTACTTATAGAGTATTTTGGCTACTCTAAAACTAGGAAAAAGGTTTCCTGATGATCTGGCCTGAGCAACCAGTGAAATACGTATAGGAACTAGCTCTTTTCCACCTACAATTAAATTGCATTTTTATTATAAAACGTTATGGGTAATTAGCATAATATTAAATAATTAATTGAAGAACATTGTTTTGAAAAATCGTCGAATCACTATTAGGGAAGTTGCAGAGAATATTGGTATATTAATAGTTATTTTATAAAATCTGTAGATAACCTTAAGAATCGTATTAAAATCTACTATGATGAAACATTTAATTCATTAGAAACTATGATTAGTATGTCTTGCCGTTTTAAATTATAGAAAGTAAGTATAAATGATATAATAAACGTCATTGCTAGTCTAAAAGAAAACAAATGACCTGGATGTGATAATATATCACCTAAGTTTATTAAATAAATTAGTCAAGTGCGCGTTAGACTCACACACGTAGGGTTCCGTACTATGTTTAGTACAACTTTAAAAATTTAAGTTGTTAATTTTTTCATGTCTGATGAGTTACCCTTTAATTTTAAAATTAAAGTCATAATTGCATCACTGTTGGAACACTCTTTAAATTTTAGCCATTTTTATTATAGCGGCCATGGTAATACATGCGCCTATTGCGGTTCAAAAAATAAGGTAATATACGTGAAAAACATACCACTGATGGAACACCCTTTAGATATTAGTAGTTGTTACAGAGGCCGATGTACAATATCTACTGTAAACATTTACAGAGTCTACATATTAAAGTTCAAAAATAAGGCTATATACGTACAAATCATGCTTTGTCGGAACACCCTTTAATTTTTTTTATTTGCTATGGCGGCCATGGCAATTCTCTTTCTATGAATATATCAAGAGTCTATCTATTACTATTAAAAAAATAAGTTAATATTCGTGAAAAACATGTCACTGACAGAACACCCTTTAATTTTTAGTAATTGTCATAACGGCCATAGCAACACATCTTCTATACAAATTGGAAGAGTCTACCTATTACGTTTCAAAAAATATGTCGTTATACATGCAAAAAATTAGTCAATGTTTATGCAAATCACGTCACTGTTGGCACACCCTTTAATTTTTACTATTTGTTATAGTGGCCATAGTAATACACATCCCGTAAAAACTTCAAAAGTCTACCTATTATCGTTTAAAACTTAGGCCATATACATACATGCAAATTACGTCACTATCGGAACACCCTTTAATTTTTAGGTTTAATATTGTATACTTTCTTATAACGCGAACATAGATTAAATTACTGTCTGCAAATTTTAAGTGGTTGCCTCCAATAACTCAAGAAATAAAGACATAAATGAAAATAACACGTCACTTTAAGGTCACCCTATAAGTTTTAGTATATGTTGCTATAGTGGCTACAGTTACACATCTTCTGTGAAAATTTCAAGAGTGTACCTATTATGGTTCAAAACTTAGGGCTTATACATGCAAATCACACACTATCGGAACACCCTTTAATTTTTAAGTTTATTTTTTAGACCTGTTTAGATAGCGTTCTAAGTTTTAATTACTGCTTGCATATTTTTAGTGTATTCTTTCTACAATTGAAAAAAAACACATATTCGTAAATAACACCTCTCTATCGGAACACCCTATAACTTTTAGTATTTGCTACTATAGCGGCCACAGCTATACACCTTCTGTGAAAATTTCAAGCATCTACCTATTATGGTTCAAAACTTAGGCCTTATACATGCATATCACGCCACTATCGGAACACCCTTTAATTTTTAGTTTTATTTTTTTTGTAGTTGTTTATATAGTGAAATAGGCACATATTCGTGAATAACACGTCTCTATTGGAACACCCTATAAGTTTTAGTATTTGCTGCTATAGTGGCAACAGCTAAACATCATTTTACGGTTCCAGAGATAAAAGGCGCTGACAGACGGACAGACGGACAGACATTGTAGCGAAAACAATAGGGTTACGTTTTTACACTTTGTGTACGGAACCCTAAAAATGTGCTTATGAAATTGTACTAATAGCTGAAATCTTTAATAAGATGATAGAAACTTCTGTTTATCCTTACATCCTTAAAATTCAGAAGATAATTTTAATACCTAAAGATGCTAGTACTTTCTCAGTTGAGAAATATCGTCGAATTGCTGAACTTTCTGCAATCGATAAACTTTTTGAAAAGATTATATATGATAAGCTTTCTTCTTATGTGGAACAATTTAACTTATTATATGAATTCCAGTTTGGTTTTAGAAAAGGATGTGGTTCTGAGTATGCAGTTTTTAATGTAGTGAGATTCATTTGTAATGGCTTAGATGTAGGGTTTAGTGGAGTAGCTGGAATCTTTTTGGATTTTGATCTTGTAGATCATATTATTTTGTTAGATAAACTGTCATTAGATAAGGAGTTGATGCTATTCAATGATAAGGAATTGATGCTATTCAAAAGTTTTTTTGGAATAGGAAACAATATGTTCAAATTAATGAAAACAGTAGTTTTTTCAGACCCTTAAACTATGGAGTGCGTCAGGGTAGTGGATTAGGTCCACTATTTTTTTTTCTATATAATTTAAACGACATAAAAAATCTTAATTTAACTGGAAAAACTTTCATGTTTGAGATGATGTGTTATTTTATCCCTATAAGGAAAATTTAGTCTTGCTATCACATATTGAAAGAGATATTGCTTTGGTTTCTGAGTTTGCTCGTTTGAATCGACTTGTACTCAATCCTGACAAGACAAAATTGATTCGTTTTAGGCCTAACTCTTCTCGTTTTAATAATTTTGTTGTTCAAATTGATGGGAAGCCTTTAAAGGAAACAAGTTCAATTAAATAACTTGGAGTCACATTGCAAAGCAATTATGCATGGGACTTTACATAGCTGAATTAAAAAAAAAGTTTCTCTAGGAATTGGGATCTTATATACAAGATCTTTAAGTACGTATTAAACTAATGATATATCAAGCTCTGTTTCAATCACATTTAAGTTATATGGGTGTTGTGTATGCTTACAATAAAAATAGCAGTGTCTTAAAATCTTTTCAACGCATGCATTAAAAATAATAAATAAATAAATAAATAAATAATTTACCAATATCTCTTTGTATAGAGATATTTGTAAAACAACTTTACCAATTTATGGGCTGCATGAATATCAAGTTTTAAAGTATGTATTTAAATCCATACACATTGTTGGCCACCGAACTGTATCTTTTGTTCAAAATCAATCACATTTCCATTTGAGAAATGCAAATAAATTAAAAATTCCAAGATGTAGACTTGAAAAAACTAAACAATGTATAGACTACATCGGTTGTATGAAATATAATAATTTACCTTTGGATATAAAAATGATTAATAGAATATCAATATTTAAGTCTAAATACAAAGACCACTTGTACAAGAAATTTGAAACGCTTTTTAATTATTTAATTTAATCTCACTCATGCAATTTATACATAAGATATATTTAAACAGACCTCGTATATTTCGCTAATGTTAGGTAAACCATTTACCAAAAACATTACAAAAATCATTTTTTCCACTGCAACAGTTGCTAAATAGTTTTTCCTTTGCAGCATGGTCAGGAAGAGGTTCTTCAAGTGAAAATAGAAACAAGATATGACTTCTTGAGATCCCCTCGATTCTGTAGTCTCATACCACATCTCCATCAGTTGCCTTTCTAGGTCAAATTCTGTACTATGAAATGTTCTTTTACACTGTTTATTTATATAAAAATATATCTTGCTCTTTTTGCATATAGTGAGTTAGATATAGGGAGTTAGACATTTAAAGTGGTGGTTTAACGGTTTCCAATTTTTTGGTGACGTAATAATACATAGATTACTTTTGCCTGGAATGATTTATCGTCTTATGTTTGAAAATGCTCATAGGTGAATTTAGCCAAAAATTTCACTTATACCACTTTAGTTTCAGGCTAGCCAGTTGTCTATTTTAATATTTTTATTTAAAAACTTCAGTATATCGAAAAAACTTTTTAATTTTTAATAAAAAAAATGATTTTTTGATGCAGTTAGTCGAGTCTGTTGGAAAGAGCATTTTACGAATGATTCCGAATATTGTTGAAAAGTCCAATGGACTTTTACTGGGAAAATTATGAAGTAAACAATTTTTTAATTGCAACTAAAAAGTGGGAAAGACCATTTTTCTGCATTTTTGTATTTTAAATGAAGTAAATTTTTTAATTTAATGCTACAAATATCATTCTAATGTGTAACGGCCTGATTCACAAACATTTTGTTCACACGTAAATGGGTAATTCCATGTCAAATCAACAAAAAAAAGAAATTGTTTTCAAATTAACCACTTTTTTATAGAAACTTTTGTTGTTTATAATCTTTGACTTTCTGAAGCCAAATATTATTTTAAAAAAATTCTATCTCTTACAGCTTTTTAGCTATACAGTTATAAGCTCGAGGATTAAATACATTCTTATTTCAGTTCTATAAGCCCTAGGAAGTTGAATAATTACTCAATTGTGTAATTTTTTAAGTCATGGCAAAATAACCATATACGGACACCACTACGTCATAAAAGACCAAAAAAAAAAGACCCCTGTCTCCCAGTTTTGCCCAAAGTCCTCCAGGTTTTTTTTTATGGGCCCTCAAAGATGTGGGGCCTCGATGTCATTTTTGCAAAAAAATGATCATTTACTCAAGCTCATATATTGCAAACCGTTTGGAATTTTGATATACTCTCTGAGGCAAAGTTGTAGCTTGTAGTCCTGTGAACTTCGACAATTTGTTTAGCTCCCATACCCTTCAAGTCCTCCATATTCTGAAAGAAAAAAGAGCCAAAACATTTATTACGGCTGTGTGATAACGCAGGGCATTGACAAATATAGTTTTCCTCTTCTTCGCCACTCCATCTGCAGATATCATCATCACAAAGTCAAATCTTTTTCAAGAAGTATCTAAGATCATTATGTCCTGTTATTATACCTACATACATCCTTAGTTCTTACTTACTCATACATAACAGCTTATCCCTTTCTCCAATACCTTTTTCCTCCAGCAATGATTTTTGTCCCAACGAATTATTCCACGTGGTGTCGGCATCACGTCTAAATATTTGTCTTATCCTCTCATATGTAGAATCGAGACCAGGGTATATGTCCTCACATCTGACGCTTATGTCTAAGTCAGCTCCAGCCGCGCCAACTCGTCTGCAGCTTCGTTTCCTATAATGTTGTAATGACCGGCTACACAGCACAGTTTCAGTGCGTGTTGTTCGTTGAGAACTTGTAGCTCTCTGCGACAACGACTGACTACTTTCGACCACTTCCTGTCCCATTAACCGTTTTTGAACCATCTGTATAAATCTCAATTCCTTCAGTGAAATTATTCACAGGTTTCCAGTCATTTTTCCATGGGATTATTGTAGTAATTTCCTTGTCCCAACGTATTTCAGGCGTCAAGTAATCGGTTTTTATGTTTTCTACTTGATATTTACTTATCAACGAAGAGTGACCATAACTCTTAATTTTTAAATGTTTATTCTGTCTCAATCTTAATTGCGTTCTTAAAGCACATTCTTTTATATATAATTTTAAAGGATCAATTCCAAGTATTCTACACAGTGAGGCAGTTGCTGATTTTCTGGCTCCTGTGATACTCAGTACTAATATTCTATTTACCTTTTCTATAAATAACACATGAGTACGTGTTTCCATAATTGGCCACCATACAAGTGCTCCATGGCACAATACTGGTCTAACAATTGCGGTGTATATCCAGTAGATCATTCGTGGATTAAGTCCCCACAGGAGTACATTGCGGCATATGCCTTTCTAACTTTCTTATGAAGGTTACTTTTCCATTTAAGATTTTGGTCAAAAATTACTCCTAGAAATTTCGCTTCTTTTGACCGCAGCAGAGTTTTTTCCCCAAGTTTTAGGGGGTTGAAGCTAAATACTCTTCTTCTTATGAAAAGTTCCGTCTTGGTTTTATCGGGGTTAATACTAAGGCAGCAATTTATAGCCCACTGGCTTAAGGTTTTTAGAGACCGTTCCATTATTTCAGTCAGGTTATTCGGAAATTTTCCTCATACCAATATCACTACATCATCAGCGTATGCCACTACGCTTACGCCATGTGCTTCTAGATTTAACAGAATTTCATTCAATGCTAAAATCCAAAAGGTAGGTTAAATAACTCCTCCTTGAGGTGTACCCCGAGTAGCAAAGGCGTCAACATGTGCGCCTCTGATCTCTGCATGAATTTTCCTTTGTAAGAGCATTTTCATTATCCATTCATTTAACAATTTTTCACTGCCAGAGCACTCGATAGCCTTTTCAATTGCACGAGATTTGATGTTGTAAAAGCATCTTCAATATCCAGAATACAAGCAAGTGCAAATTCCCCATGATTTAGGGATTGCTCTATTTTTAATATTAGATCATGGAGAGCTGTCTCTACTGATTTACCTTTGGCATGTTGATCACGTGAGAATACCATATTACGCATCCTGTTTCTAATGTGATCATCCATCAATCTTTCTAAAGTTTTAAGTAGGAAGGGAGTAAGACTTATGGGTCTGTAGTCCTTTGCATCACTGTGCTGAATTTTACCGACTTTCGGTATGAAAACAACTCTGATTTTTCTCCAGCTTGTTGATACGTAGGAATAGCCGATACAAGCTGTAAAGAGTTTTCTAAGCACTGGTTCAATAATATGTAATGTCTTCTGTAGCATTATTGAATATATTCCATCTATTCCGGGATATTTATATGGTTCAAATGTGCCTATCGCCCATTTCTGGATTTGAATGCCCTATTACATCATTCGCCGATGCCAAAAAATTATCTATAGGTTTGAGCAAATAACCTGTGTGTAGTAAAAATAACTTCCAAGATTTCATGAGCAGAATCGGTCCATGTGCCGTCTAATCTTCTCAAGTTACTTGAGACGTGTTTTTTTTGTTACGGCAAACATCTCTTATATTCAAAATAGTTTTTACATACGGATATACGTTCACAAATTAATTATTACGGACGTTTTAAAAATTTCCTAAACTAATTGAATGTGATCCTGATTTAATAGTAGAAGAATGGAATTTGCTGTGGCTCAGCGAAATAAAAATGTCCGCCAATTTAAATATTAATTACTTTTGGCAAGAAATATTATCAATAAAAAGTAGTTAAAACGAAAAATGATATGAAAATATTTCTAATTTTATATTTAATTTGTTATCTCTGTCACATAGCTCCGCCGCAGCTAAACGCAAATTTTTAACTCTATCGCTTATAAAAACCAAATTAAGAAATAATCTGGAAGTAAATACTATCAACAGTATTATGTCTTTCAAAGAACTTAGAAGTGGTCAACAAAAAGAGACATACCTAATCAAATATCAAATAATTTAATTTTAAGTGCTAATGAAATATTTTACGTAAATAATTTTTTATAATTAACATTGTTTGTCCTACAAATGATCTGAAACAGATTGAAAAATTTGTTGCTATTAATGTATTTAATACATGCCAATAATCATTTAAAATGTGTTATGTTTCATTATTCCATTTTAACAGTAAATGTAAAATACATACACAAAAAGACTGAATAAGATTATTTTAGTTCTCGGCATTTTAAATGTAGTTATTTATAAATTTCATTATATAATTTTTTTTATCCTGAATTATTTAAATCAAATAAATTTTGTTTCGAACCTTTATTTTACTGAATAAAATGTTTTTAAAAAACATTAATTGGTATATTAATTGAGTTTTAAAATTTGGTCCGATGCAAACGGTTTTGGTCCATTTTTGGGAAAATTTTGGTAAAAAAAAAATTTACAACGGCAACACTGATAACAAGTGAAAAATCGCATGGTCAGCGCACAAATAAAATGACGATCGAAGTAACGACTGAAAAGATTCAGCTCAACATTCCAATTAGAAAGACCGAATGTCATTATACACATAAGACATTACGATACATGGTTTGGGAACTTTTCAAGTGACAACAAAAAATCATGAGTTCTCTCACGATTGTTGACTGTGATTGACGTGTCTTTATCTCTGCGCTTTGTGATAAATTTCTTTTGCGAATAATTATTAAAATTATCAAAATCTCTAAAAGACGTTCTAATGTCAAATCGGAGGACTTAAAGTCCACGGTTAATGCATCAGGCTTAAAAATGAGCCGATATAATTTTTGGACTCCATTACAAGCATTGAATACTGATGACAATGCTGAAAACATAGACACTCCCGTGCAACTTCCAAAAGTTAAAGAATTTATTTCACCTATTAAAGTGCTTTCTCACAACAGTGAACAGTTTCATAAAATGTTTAAAAACTCTGGTTTGACCAAATATTGTATTAAAAAAATTTCAATTGGTATTAAAATTTTTTGTGAAACAAAAGAAACATTTAATGTAATTATTACAATATTAAAAGAACACCACTGTCAGTTTTTCATACACGAATCTAAATATGATAAACCATTCAAATTTGTTTTGTATGGCCTAGACAACAAAAGTGCCGAAGAAGTAAAACAAGAAATGATTTTAAAAAAATATAAATGTACAGACGTTAAAAAAAATTGAAAAAAGTACAATGAGTATGTTGATACTCTTTACATGGTATATTTCGAAAACGGCTCAGTAAAATTACACGATCTAAAACAGAATCTAAAAACTCTCTTTCATATGGTAATAAAGTGGGATTATCAAAGAAGAATTAAAAATAAACCGGTCCAGTGTTATAATTGCCAAATGTTTGGCCACGGAGAAAAGGGTTGCTCTATCAAAACAAAATGCGCTCTCTGTTCAGGCAGACACAAAACATCAGATTGTAACAACAAAGAGAAGTTTAAATGTGCAAACTGCAATGATACGCATGCTGCAACAGATCGTAGCTGTCCAGTAAGGGAATCGTATTTAAATTTAAGAGAATAGTCAAAGATCAACAAATAATAACGGTCCTACTACAATATTTGATAAAAACTCTTTTCCAACTTTACCTCAGCCAAACAATAGATGTGAAATGAGCACAAATGTATGGTCAGTCGCTCAAAATCGTAATATACCTAGAAGCAATATTCAAAATACAAATGATCTCTTTACTGCTGAAGAGATAAGTCAACTTACATTAGATGTTTTAAATAAATTAAAAACTTGTAACTCTAAAGAAGAACAATTGCATGTTATTACACAATTAGCTGTTAAATATTTATACAGTAAATAATTATTCATAATGGCTCAACAATTAAATATTATTTTCTGGAATTGTAGAAGTATTAAAAATAAATATTTAGAACTTTATGATTTTTTAAATAATAATAACGTAGATTTATGCTTTTTGTCAGAAACTTGGTTGTCAAGTTCTGTTCATATACCTCAAATGGGTTACTACTGCATTCGACGTGATCGAGCAGATCGTGTTGGTGGAGGAGTTGCAATTCTTATTAAAAAAGAAATTTTAAACCAATTTTTGTCGAAACTAAACACATTGAAAACACATTTGTGGAGACCTAAATAGTAGACATAGATTTTGGAATTGCAATCGTGCAAATGTTTGGGGAAATATCCTCTATGATACTGTGTCTATTCTTCCGTACACTGTTTTACACTCGGGCTCACCAACATATTTTCCCACAAATAGAAACCACACACCTTCTGTTATTGACTTGATTGTCTCAAATATTTTACAGTATATAACCCACCCTACAACCATTAACGACCTGAACTCGGATCACCTTCCTGTGTTGTCTAAACTAAATATTAATTCTTCACGTTCTAGGCAATTATATTATAACTACAATAAGACCAATTGGAATCTTTATAGACATTTGCTAGAC
Organism: Phasia obesa; assembly: GCA_949628195.1. Taxonomy (NCBI): domain Eukaryota; kingdom Metazoa; phylum Arthropoda; class Insecta; order Diptera; family Tachinidae; genus Phasia; species Phasia obesa. The sequence continues at coordinate 71,568,313 of OX451219.1, forward strand.
GAATCGGTTTCTCATTTACCTTCTGATGTAGGTGCGGTGACAAAGAAAGAAATTATTGACGTAAACGTAGATTATTTTACGAAAAGCATGATCGAAGCTATTGAAATTGCAACTCCTAAAAAAAGTAATGATTTCAACAAACAAGTATTACCACCCTACATTAAACAGCTAATAAGTACTCGTAACTTTTATAGACGTAATTGGCTAAGATACAGAAATGCATCTGATTTTGATTTTTTGAACAACCTTAATAAAATGATTCGCTATGAAATATCAAAATTTAGAAATAAAGCATGGAACACCAAAATTCAAAATTTGGATAAAGCCTCAAAACCGTTTTGGAAAATAGCTAAGTGTTTAAGAAAGAAGCGTATATTTATACCACCTCTGAAAGAAAGCTCTACAACTTATTATACTGATGGAGAAAAAGTGAATCAACTTGCCAATAGTTTTTTAGAAAATCATTGCGTTTCTGACAATTTAAGTAACCATTCCCACATCTCCCTAATTGATACTGTGAATGAAAGATTTTCTCAACTTAACATTAACACAGACTCATGTGAATATGTAAATAATAATGAAATTGCTACAATTATAAAAGATTTCAAAACCAGGAAAGCATCAGGTTTAGATGGCATTAAAAACATTATGCTTAAACAATTGCCTTTTTCCGCCCTTACATATTTATCTTTTATTATCAATTGTTGCCTGAAATTACAATATTTTCCACAAGGATTGAAAATGGCAAAGGTCATACCTATTTTGAAACCCAATAAACTTCCTAATTCAGTACAGAGTTATCGCCCGATAAGTCTTCTCAGTAGTCTAAGTAAGATTTTAGAAAAAGTTCTTAAAATAAAACTCAATAAGTTTATGGATCTGAATAAAATATTACCGCTAACTCAGTTTGGTTTCACCCCTTTTCACAGTACAGTACATCAAATTAAACGTTTATGTAATCATATTAATTCCGAGTTTATAGATGGAAACTCGACCGTATTAGTTACGTTGGATATTGAGAAAGCTTTTGACTCCGTTTGGTATAACGGCCTATTATATAAAATGATCCAATATAATTTTCCACTATACATTATTAAAACCATTGAGTCATTTATAAAAAAATTGATATTATTTCGTAAGTCTGAATGATATATGTTCGGATCTAGTTGAAATTCCAGCTGGAGTTCCACAGGGCTCGGTTTTAGGACCATTGCTCTATAATTTGTACTGTTCTGATATGCCGCAACCTAGGGGAGTAGAATGTGCAGCATATGCTGACGATACTTGTTTATATGCATCACACCAGTATGGTCAAAATATTGTTGCAGACTTACAACCAGCTTTAGATCAACTTGTTTCTTATTTCCACAGATGGAAAATCAAAATTAATGAAAGTAAGACAAACGCAATATTTTTTACTCGTAGAAGAAATTTGTGTTTCTATCCATCAAATCAACTCAAAGTCAATGGCACTAATGTACAATGGAGTAATAATGTTAAATATTTAGGTGTTTTACTGGACAAAAAACTAATATTTGAACTACACATCAAAAAACAGATTAAAAAATTCAACTTGGCAAAAGCAGTGTTATATCCTCTAATCGGGCGTAAATCATTTTTAATTCGTAATAACAAAATAATCTTGGCTAAAGTAATTTTTCAATCTTTAATTTTGTATGCTTGTCCAGTTTGGGGAGTTTGCGCAAAATCCCACATTAAAAAAATTCAAATCTGTCAAAACAAGCTATTGAAGATGATGCTTAATTTACCATGGCATTTCTCCACCAAAGATCTTCACGAAGAAAATAATATAACATTAATTATCGAAAAAATAAATTTTTTAACAGAACGCTTTAAGGTTTCTTGTAGCATGTCTAGTAATCCACTAATTTCCGGCCTTTTTTAAAGAAGAACAATTTATTTATTTGATTGTGTCACCATACATGCGTATATGCATTGCGTATATACTTAAATGTGTATATATGACTTACAATTATATATGTATGTATGAGTGTATATGATTATTACATACATTTTTCTTTAATATTAACTTGTGTAAAATATCAAATCAGAGGTTTTTATAATAATACTTTCCTCTGAAGTAAAATATTTCTTTATAATAAACATCCTCTTATAAACTAAATTTTAATTAATTTTATAGATGAAAAGTTAGTATAATGACTAAAACTCTGTAAATTGTGTGATAACTTTAGGTTAAGTGTTAAGTTTTTAATAAAAAAAAAAAAACAAAAATCAAAATATGGAAAATTGAGGGCATTTTGTTGATATTTGTACATGAATATATAGGAAAATGTAAATGCCATATCTCCGGAACCACTGGGCCGATTTCGTGCAAACTTCACACAAACCATCTACGGACCATCCCCAACATACCCTGAAATCCTTCGAACCGTTTCCGCAGTTATTGGTGACATCAAAGTGTACACTTCCTTTTATATATGTATATTAGGGATCCGTTATTTTTAAAAGTCTGTATTTCAAAACGCCCACCCCCAATTTTTTTCCTTTTGTTAAAAGATGAAAAATGAGCCCTCACTCATTAGGAGCGGAGGTCGGGAACCCGTGCCGCATCAGGCCTGAAGTTGAAACGCGCGCTTCCAGGCGGGAGCCGCGGCCCGCGAATTTTTCATACCAACACTGCAGCTGGTATGCTGCTGGCAAGCATGCAAAAGTGTTAGGGAGACCCTTAGGAACCTCCATGAATTTTCCCAAAGCTGTGAGAAGACTTTCACTAGTCTATTTTTTTCTAAAAAATTAAAATGAATTTTTTCTAAAAAATTAAAACGAATATTTTATCTCAAAATTAAAATATTTTACTTGTCCACAAAATTATACCTAATGTGATATATATATAAAGGGTGTTTTTTATAGAGGTATAGAACTTTAAGTTGCAATAAAACAACGATGGATTATTCGATTGACATGAATTGTATTTATCCGAAAGATAATCTTGTGGCATTACATTTTAAATGTGATTTCTGGCATATGACCGCCACGGCTGGCGCGTATGTAGTCCAATCTGGACGTCCAATTTTCGATGACTTTCCAACATTTGTGGCCGTATATCGGCAATAACACGGCGAATGTTGTCTTCCAAATGGTCAATCGTTTGTGGCTTATCCGCATAGACCAATGACTTTACATAGCCCCACAGAAAGTAGTCTAGCGGTGTTAAATCACAAGATCTTGGAGGCCAATTCACAGGTCCAAAAAGTGAAATTGCACTATTTGCAAGCGTTGTTCAGGCGTGAGCAAGGCGATTTCATACCAGGTGTGAGCAGTAGAACAACAACTACAACAAAACAACAACTTTGACGTTAGATTAGCAGATATGAAACAATTTTTTGACAAGACATTAGCAAAAAAACGAGAGCAAAAAACTTTCAGCTGGGCTATCGACTCCACCTGGTATGAATTCGCCTGGGGCGTGAGTCTATTCATGATGAATTGCCAAGCCAAACTGAGAATAAATCACTTGACAGCTGTTAAATCGGTCGCCATCTTGAAAAGTAATGCCAACTTAAAGTTTATACCTCTATAAAAAACACCCTTTATATATATCACATTACGATCCCGAAACTTTACTGACCTGTTGTATTTCTGTGACAATAGATTGTAATAAAGTTTTTAATCCACGAATGCCTTTTTCAAATATTTTATTGAACCGTTTATTAAAAAAAACTTTGCATACTATTAAATTCCCTTAGCAATGCAAAATTATGAGAATTTACATTTGGCGTAAACTGTTTTGAAATTTAGATCCACATTCTGTGAAAATATCAAGAGTGTACCTATAATGGTTCAAAAATTAGGCCTTATTCATGCAAGACACGTCACTTTCGAAAAACCCTATATGTTTTAGTATTTGCTATTGCCACAGTAATACATCTTATGTGAAATTTTAAGACTCTAGCTTTGTAACAGAGATAGAAGGCGCTGACAGACCGACATACGGACAGACATTGTAGCGATAACAATACGTTTTTACCGTTTGGGTACGGAACCCTAAAAACGGTTAAATAAAATAGTTGAAAAGGACTTAAATAAAAAATATTTAAAAAATATTACATTTCTTAACTATATACCTTTGAACAAATATATGTAAATATTTTTATTTTTTTAAGATTGATAATGTATGTTTAAACAACAATTTTTACAAAATTATGCAGTTAACCGCAGTGGTATATAAAATTTAAAATAACATTATTGCATTGTTCTTTTTTAGCTGATAAAAATTAACTATTACGATATAAAATGAATTGTTGTCTTTTTCTGATAACTCTACTCCACACAATT
>OX451219.1:71572829-71696774 GCA_949628195.1 Phasia obesa
TCATAGAAGTCGAAATTTAAAAAAAAAAAATATTTTTTATTAATGGATATTTATAAATACATAAAAAACCAACATTTAAAAAAAAAAACAGAGTGAAAAAACACATTTTTTAACCCTTTATGGGCCATTTTGTGTTCTGTAAAAAATCCTCCTTTTTCACATTTTTTGCTGTAACTTTGGAACGGTGCGCTATAAATTATTCAATTAAATTGCAAATTAAAGCATACTAAATGTACTTTAAGAAAAATATTTTTAAAAATAATAAGGAATAAATATTTTATATGTATTTCTATTAGAAAATTTTTAAATTAAAATCATACCTTTTTTCTCGAAATTTTAAAATTTTGCTCAAAAATGAAACATTTGAAAATCGAATTGTTTTTTTATTGATAAATAACCATAAACACACTATTTAAAAAAAATTTAATTAAATTCGGTTATTATTATTTTTTTTTTTTTTGAAAACAACAATTTTTTATTATAATCATTATTACCTTCAATGTTAGTATTTACTTCACATTCAATTTCATAATCATAAATTAATTCGTTACAATAATCTTAATCTTCATCTCCATCTTCATCTTCATCTCCATCTTCATCATTGCTATTTTGATTGCTGGGAAGTACAAGCAACTCCAATGCAGATTTTGGCATTAGCTCTTTTTTCTTTTTAGAACTATTGTTCATGCTTGTTATAAACGGATCTGAACTTAAGAGAAATCTATTAAAGATATCTTCCATTGTTTTTTCTCGACTGCATTTACGGGCAAAATTCTCCCTATAACTTTTAAAATCTTTATTTCTGGCTTCCTGAGACTCTTCGGTTAGCTGACCAATTGGCAATGGCGATAATGATATAATTTCAGGCCCATGAATAAAATATTTGTGAAGAGTAGGAGGCATATAGTACCATGGATATTTTTTCACAAATAGCCTGGCAGTGTTATTAGCGAAGTTTGTAAATTTTTCAATGTTGACCTCAATACCACTAGAAACTACAATTAATATTGTGTGCATATTTTTGATCAACTCTAAATCAATATTAGTAATTTCAGCAGATACTTCTGCATTCTTAAAAAAACGTCTTGCAGTATTCCCGTCATTAGAGTTACCAAAACCAGGTTTTGGTTGATCAATGATCAATCCCGTTCTCTTTTTAAATTCGCGTTGAATACGACTTTTAGTTTCAGCAATAATTTTTTTTTCTTCGTCACTTCTTGCCTGCCATTTTTGAATTGGAAGTTTATATGCCAAGTGAATAACACAATCAAAAAATCTTATCCAGCCATGTAGGACAGACAAACCGAACTCCATGAAGTCTACGTTGGAATCTCTAGAAATCATTTGTTCAATATTGTTGAACTCCTTGCTGGTAGCGCCACATATGTAGCACTTTTGTGTGGACTTTGTGTCTGTAATCGCGTTACACACTTTACCGTCAATCATAACGAGAATTAGTTTGTGGTTCACTTTTATCTTTCTTTCTCCAACTGATATCACTGTATCGATAAGAGCATTTTTTTCTGTCTCCACTCTTTTTCTTTCTGTTTTAATACTGTTGACCGTTTCTTTCATAAATTCAATTTTTAATGGCCTGCAAAACCTAGTTGAAGACGGTCGAGGATTATGCCAAATGATTTTGTTTTTACAAACTAATTTTAATGGTACAATTGACGTAATAAATACAGAAGAATCAGATGCATTACTGTCATGAAAGGCTTGTTTGTAAGAACTATGCCCTGAACTTCCGTCAAAGCCCCACTTAGTGTATAAAGTAATTTTTTCGATTTCTTCGTTGTCTAACGAATTTAAATCTGCATTTTTAACCGACAAAAGGCGTTCAGTGGTATGATCCAATATTCCTTGTAGGCTAACTTGCGCTGATGTTTCAGAAATTTTCATTTGTTCTCCCTTTGGGTAACATTTTTTCTTAGCTCTTTGGACCAATTTATATGATGGAAATTTCTCAGGTGCAACCTTTCTAATAACATTATATTGGTGGCGACTTAGCTTCGCTTCTACCAAAACGGACAGAGCTTCATCCGGAGTTAACTGCTGTGGTGGTACCTGTTCTATACTTTTTCGGTATTTTTTGGCTTTTGTTGGAGATGATATTATTTCCTTAACAATTTTCGACTCATCTATTTTTCCAGCAGCTCTCAAGCTCATTTGTGTGGCGTAAGCCAAAACAGGCAAAGAAATTTGATCTCTTATGTCTTTACATTTCTTAACTTTTGTTTTTTCTTTGCACTCTTCAAATGAGAGATCATTGCGACCTCTTTTTTGTTGTGGTTCTGGTGGTGGACTGAATGAGATTGAGGCATCCAGCCAATTCTTATTATTTTTTACAAAAATTTCATTCTTTCTATGACATTTTTGCCACCGAATCTCATAGCTAGAGCAAAAATTATGAAACCTTGTCATAAAATCTACCATATCCGAAGGGTCGACACGTTTTATTACTTCCCATCTCAAAAGTTTAAATTTATCCTGAAGTGATTTAGGTTCTGCACTCCTCATAAAATTATGCAACTCATGACGAGGAATGAAAATTGTTTTGGGACATGTTCCTAAAATTAATAAGATTTCTATTCGTTTAAAATTTGCAAAAAGTAATTCCTTTAACCCTGTACCGAATAATTTACACTTTCACAACACTTTAAATATGTAACATCACATCACAAAACATTGACAGCTAAAACAATAAATAAACGTGTCAGTACCGAATCAATAATACCCTACGGATGGATAGAAATTCTTAAAAATGTATTATCATTATATTAGTAGATTGATATCACCAGCTTAAAACAAAATTAAAACTTTACTCGTATGATGCATGTATATGACCAACAGTTATTATGTAGGACTCAAATAAATGACAATAATAAATAGGGATGGGAGCGTGACCTCCTTCAATTTTTCAAAATAGTGCACTTGTGCCATATACAATTTTCTAATAATTTAAAATTAACAAATGTTTAAGTAAAATTCATTGAAATATCATAAACACATGTAAAATAATTTAATTAGTTTTATTCATAGTAAATAAACCCAACATACGCAATCACGTGAGAATGCGTGAATTAAAGTCACTCACGCCCCCATCTCTAATTAACAACACATTTTTTAGCTACAATAACAACTACTATAACGAAAATAATGACAAAACAAAGTAAAAACAACTTGATGTTTTGTTTTTTTTTTTCATATTTGTGGATTTTTAGCATCTTGAGTTATTTCACAAAAACAAGCATAACTCAAAAATCGCAAAAAAATATTTTGGGGTTTATTAGTTGAGATCTGATATTATAGCACTACATAGACGATTTTACGCAAGCTCACGAATAAAGTTGTTGAAACTCCATATATAAATCAAAAATAGCCCATTTTTGGGCTAATTTTATTTTTTTAACATTTAATATTTTTAAAACATTTATTTAAACAAAAAAACATGTACTATATAGTAAACTACCTGAAGTTGACGGTTCCATTATAAAAATTTAACTTTTAGAAGTATTAATAGAAAAAATTATCAATTGAAATATCAAAATTTTCACTTTTTTTCAATATGCACAAAAAAAAATAACAATTATTCAACTTTAAGTGCTCACTTCAACTAAAGCAAACAACTTAAAAGTATAATTTTTGCAATTAGTGATGCAGAATTTTATCCACTTTCACCCGGTACCAAACACGATCATGAATTTTAAAGTTCATATTTTGAATTAATCGCCACTTTTCATTCATTTGGCCCCAATGTGCGGTGATATTATTTATACAGACATGTACAGCATTATCCATATTGTTGACTCTTTACTTAAATAAAGTCGTATAAGAAAAAATCATTATTCATGAGTTAAAGAAATAGAAGACAAATGAAAACAAATTCCGTTTGCTACAATTGTCGCCGTGGTGTCAGCTACTTAATGATATTGAAGCCGACGCTACATCGTAAACTCTGACATTGTTGTAGAAATACTTATTTTGCTTTTATAAAATTAAATAACTTTTTCAAAAACTTATAAATATTTCCTCCAAAACTTTCTGTTTGTATATGAATTTGTAATTTACAATTTTGTGACATTTTCTTTTGTTGAATAAAATAGAAATTAGCCTAAGTTGACGACAGCCACAACGGTGGTCGTGTAGCCATGTAGCTTTGCTGGCTTCAAAATAATCGTTTTATTTTTGACAGTTTGTAGTCGGTATCCTGATGATGTCTATGTGTTTAATGCACCTAGGTTTTAAAACAGACATATCATCTATTTAAAAATCAAACGCATTTAAAAAAATATGTTACTCTATATACACACATACATACATATGTATATTCTTATATATTATGTTACAGTCATGATTTTCATTTTCAAAGAAATACTGAAATTTTTGTTTTAATTTTTCGAAAATTGTGTGTAAAAATTTTTTGTAAAAATAATTTTTTGTAAAATTTTATTCGAAAATTTTTTGAAAAATTTTTTAAAAAATTTTTTTTTCGAATATTTTTCTGTAAAATATCTTTTTGAAAATGCTTTGTAAATTTTTTTGTAAAATTTTTTTTTAAAAAAATTTTTTTGTTAAATTTAGGACCTTTCTGCAATCTATATTGAGTTAGAATGGTCAGACCAAAGCAAAATGAAATCCTTACAAAAAAAAATTTCGTCATATTGACACATGGGGGGTCCTTTTAACTGCTCCTATTTATCAGTGGGTACCCTGTGGGTCCATTGGCTACCTCTATGTGTATTGCTTTCTACTAAGGTCTCTAATACAAATCAAAGCAGAAAAACCCTACCAATCTAAAAACAAACAAAAATTGCCCCTCGCAGGGGGTTATTGATCCCCCGAGATCTGTATGCACTCCTTGCGATCTACCTGTCGCAGTCTAATATTTATTTGACAAAAAAAGGCAAAAGAGAATCATTAAAGCCGAAAAAAATTAAAAAAAAACGTAAAAAAATATAGGTGGGCGTGGTTTTTAGCCCGTAGCTCCAAAGGAATGATCCGATGTTGCTGAATTGCAATACCAAAATTTTCGAAACTATGCCTGACAGATTGGTGTGCTTAAATTTTTTGTATCTCTTTTGGTGCCTTGGCAAATGACATTACCACACTAACACGGACAGACGGACATTGCTTAATCAACTTCTCTATGTATAAGGATCCAGAATATATATACTTTATGGGGTCGGAAATGAATATTGTAGAAATTACACACGGAATGACAAACTTCACCTGTGGTGAAGGATATAAAAGAAGCATTTTTAAAATAGTAATATTTCTAGAAACTTACAAATATGCTACAGATCGTGCAAGACAGTCTACAACTATTTAAAAAAGTCCTCAAAACACAGCCTGTCAGGAGAAATATAAGGAACAAGAAGATGGCAAAGAGTCGCATTTAATTCGTGTTGTAAAACCAAGATAAGTAAGTTTGAAATAATTCAATCGTTTCTTAAATCAAAGAACGCATTAAAAAAAACTCTGATAGATTTCAATTCAATTCAAATCGCAGAGTGAACGAAGGGATGATAAAACGTTTGCGATACTTAAGTATTTAAAATGTGGTGAAATTATTAATTGCCAAAAATTATCATAAAACTTTATTTAGCACAATTGTTCAACAGATTATTCAAAAAACTCGAATCTGCCGAACCGTAAACTAGGAAAGTAAAACTAAAAACTAAATGGAACCAACAAAAACGAGGAAACGAATTTTATAAAAGCATATTTTGTTAAAAAAATAATTATTGAAATACTTTTTCAGTATTTATAAATATTTGTTATATCTTGTTATTTTTGTCACCTGAATTGTTTTTAAGTTTTATAAACTGTTAAAACTAATATTTAGTCGTCATTTGCGTTCTTTTTAGGGTTCCGTACACAAAGTGTAAATAATAACCCTATTGTTTTCGCTACAATGTCTGTCCGTCTGTGCGTCTGTCAGCTGTTGCCGCTATAGCAACAAATACTAAAACTTATAGGGTTTTCCGATAGAGAGGTGTTATTCACGAATATGTGTTTATTTCTGTAGGAGGCATGGACTCAAGATTTAAAAACAGTAATTAAAAATTAGTTCTCTATATAAAAAAGTATAAAAAAATAGACCTAAAAATTAAAGGGTGTTCCGATAGCGGTGTGATTTGCATGTATAAGGCCTAACTTGTGAACCATAATTGGTAGACTCTTGAAATTTTCACAGAAGGTGTATAACTGTGGCTACTATAGCCATAAATACTAAAACTTATTTCTTGAGCTATAGGAGGCAACCACTTAAAATTTTCAGACAGTAATTAACTCTATGTTCGCTTTCTATTAAATTAAACCTTAAAATTAAAGGGTGTTCCGAGAGTGACGCGCTTTGCGTATATATGGCTTAAGTTTTGAACGATAATAAGTAGACTTTTGAAGTTTTTACAAGAGGTTTATTACTATGGAAACTATAACAAATAATAAAAATTGAAGGGTGTTCCGACAGAGACATGATTTTTACTTAAATAGCCTTATTTTTTGAACCGTAATAGGTAGACTCTTGAATTGGTTACAGTAGATGTTGTACTTCGGACACTGTAACAATTACTAATTACTAAAGGATGATCCATCAGTGACATGTTTTTCACGAATATTACCTTAGTTTTTGAACCGCAATAGGTAGACCTGATATTTTTATAGAAAATGTATTACCATGGCCGTTATAACAACAATTCCTAAAATTTAAAGGGTGTTCCAATAGCGGTGCAATTTCAGCGAATATGACTTTGATTTTAAAAAGAAAATGGTGCCCATAAGACATGAAAAAATTAACAACTTGAGTTTTTAAAGGCGTACTAAACATAGTACGGAACCCTACGTGTGTGAGACTAACTCACAATTAACTGATTTTTTATGTTTTATTAAAACTATGAATTTTTCCGAATATGGGAATATTTTTTTCCCCGTTTCTCGGGAAATGAAAAAGTCCGGGAAATCACAATCCCTAATTATATATGTATTATAAAAACAAACGTAAATACGTATTTGTTTTGTTAAAATTTTCAAAGAGTTTATTTATAAATTGCATTGCGTTGCCTAAAAGTTGAGTACTATCGGGAAAAAAAATTCCAATGACGTTCGTCCAAATAAAATTTAAGGTGCGATATCTACTCGAATTAGCCAAACGCAGTCGTCTATATTGGTAATCGGGTTCATTCGTCTATATGGTTTTATGCAGTAAGATTAAAGTCCTTATTTTGAGAAAATTGTCGAATGTAACACCAAATAAGGAATTAGCATACAATTATGTGCCATGTTGCAATTTGTAGCAAGTTTATACCAAATAATGTTATGATCAACATAACCAAATGATTTTCAGTGATCAAGAAGAAGGGTAACACCGTCATTATCATGATTCCGTCAAATGTCATGACACATTCAGGAGAATACTCAGTACTCATATATAGACACTTTTAGCGTTATATTTTTTGAAACTCTGATTAGGTTTTCGTTTTTAACGTAAACAGAAGAATTTAGTACACAATTTATAAGTATTGAGTAGTATCGAGTAATTAAAAGTAGTAGATATTGCCAGAACTATATGTTTATGCCCATAATGGTATAATGGTACTATCTATTTGTTCTTTTATTTTAGATTTTTAGATACTTCTTCTAATATCACATCCTTCGTTTCTCTTTCAAAAGCAAATGTAATTGGTATGTTCTCCATATGTCACTATTTGTTGCTATGCTAGTTGAAGGTTAAAATTCGGTGCAATTAATTTTAGTGGATCGAAAGAAATCATAAACAAGTTAGCATCTGATCAATTTTCAGAATAGCATTGTTTATATTGCTTTTGTTCAGCAGATCCATCACATCCCCATTTAGAAATTAATGTTAGGCTGCAATTACGAAGTTTATTGATGTTGTGTTCGTCCAAACTCCTTAAAAGGATCTCAGCAGTGTGATCCAATATATCTTGCAATCTTACCTCCACTGAGCTTGGTGTAACAGTGATACCATCTCCCAAAGGTAGACTGAACCAAAAATTTAACTAAATACTTACTGTAAAATGAGGTGTGGAATTGAAACAAATAATTTTTCTAAAGTAAAATTTAAGGAAGTTTCTTCAATTTTACAGCTCTTTTTCATTTATATATAAGTAGTTTTCTTTGAAAGGGGTGTAAGTGTATTTTATTTAATATAGAAATATTTCAGGTTTTGCATTCGTATAATTTGAAAAATATGGGTACATGTTATTACACTAGTTTTGTATTTTTTAAATATTAAATTGATTTAAATTTATAATGTAGTAATTTGTTAAGTGTGATTAACAAAAATGAAAATTGAAATAAACCAATTTCTTTTTATGAAATTTTTATTAAATACTTCAACAATAAAAAATCAAAAATAACAAAATAAAGAGCCTTTATTTCAACAATTACCAATCAACTAAAATTATTTCTACTCTTACTATTAATATATTTTAACTTTTTTCATTATCATCAAGTTTTTCAAAATAGTCATGATCAGGGACAGAAAATAACAGTTATTTTTAAAATTTTACATCAAAAAAGCACACATAAAAAATGATCGTAGAAAATTTTGGTTGGTATCATTATGATGCATAGGTGAAGTACATGCAAATTTTTGTATGATTTTTAAATTTGTGCCTTTTTCGACTTTTATTATTTTACTCAAAAAATAAAAGTAATTTTTTAACTTTTAATATTTTAAGGCAAAAATAAAAGTCATGTATTAAATTTTGCATGGTAATACGCAAGTTTTATTGCTGTCAATTATTCCTCCTCGGACGACGACGATGTATTACTGATGATACCATTCGACAAGCGTATTTCGAAATCGACAACTACAAAGAAAAAAGCTTAAATGTTAAAAGTTAAAGTATTAAAAGTTAGAAAATAATTTTAATTTTTTGAGTAAAATAATAAAAGACAAAAATAACTTTTAATTTCTGCCTTAAAAAATTAAAGTTTAAAAATAACTTTTTTCTTGACTTTTTCGATAAAAGTCATAACAGTTACGGTCCCTGGTCATGATATATTGGAGGGATATACGGTAATAAAGCAATCATATCAGTAAATTTTTCGAATATGGTGGGTCTGGAATGATGATATAAACCTGTAAGTACTATATTTCCAAAACAATAAATTTAGTAATTTAAAATCTTCATTCTCTAAATGAAGTTTTATAGAACATTGTATATGGTTTGCTTTTTAAAACCCTTATCCAACATATGTATCTTCAACCAATTTACTTCTTCATCATTAATATTTTTCGCCTTCTTAGAATTGCATCTGTTTTGTATTTATTATATTGTATAATAAACGGGGAAAGCCGTCATTTACAATGTTGCCATTTACAATATAAAAACACTTAAGAAATTATGTGGTACAATTTTAAACTAAATAGCAGTATGTCGTTTAGGAAAGTGGAATTTTTCGTACATAATTTTCAAAGTAATTATATTTGTAACTTCATTAACTACGAAATCTTGTAATAATAAAAACAATAAAAGTTTTAACAGATTTTTTTGAAAAAAAGTTTAAAAATAATATTCATTTTTATTATTAACTAATTGTTCACGTCAGAACAATGATGATTTTCCATGCCACGTTAATGGTTGAGAGTGATGCCAAAGCTAGTGGAAGTTTTTGACGTCTATCATCAATTGCCGCTTATTCATCATCCTTGCCTTTACATATTTTTTATTGTAGTAGACCAGTATTTTTAGAATAATAATTATTTTGCGCCATATCGTTGGCCGAATTTGATTAGCTTTTTAACATTTATTTGCGCCATATCGTTGGCATTAGTTTTAAATTGTAATTATTCATCGTGATTGCTTTGATATCGTTTTCGATCGCGTCATTCTACTTTGTAGTTTTTTAAAACCTAAAGCAAATTGTAATCTTTTTTTTTTGGAATTTTTACTTGTCTTATTGTGGATTTTAATTAATCAAAGGAAAGTTAATTTGTAACTTCTCCTTATTATATTTTGATTGAAAAAACTAAAAGTTGTGTTTCTTTTTATTGCCCAGTGATAGTGCTTGTGGTTCCTTGTTGGTGAAGACAGCCGTTTAGAAGCCATCAACATCACCCCACATTTTTATTAGTCCTTCGAACTGGATTTTTGGAATTTTGTTTGTGGAACCCCAAGTTTATTTTGAGTTCAAGTGGATAAATTAAGGTGATATTACTTTAACTAATTTTTGTTTACATTTTTCTTGTAACATTTTGTTGGTAAAACACACAAGAAAACTAATTACATTTAACAGTAGCTGTTTGTGCTGTTAAAAATTTCCTTTTGTTTAATAAAGCTTTGATTTACATACTTAGCAAAGCCACAAACTAATTATTTTAGTTGAGTCGCCCTGTTTTTAAGTCTTCAACTCGATCAACAGGACACTTCCTTACATTAGTTTTTGATTTTGTTTTTTCTTCTTCGCGTTATTTTTACATTGTGCTTTTTATACCCTTCACCACAGGTGGAAAGGGTATATATAAGTTTGTCATTCCGTGTGTAATTTCTACAATATTCATTTCCGACCCCATAAAGTATATATATTCTGTATCCTTATACATAGAGAAGTTGATTAAGCGATGTCCGTCTGTCCGTCTATCCGTCTGTCCGTGTTAGTGTGGTAATGTCGTTTGCCAAGGCACCAGAAGAGATACAAAAAATTTAAGCACACCAATCTGTCAGGCATAGTTTCGAAAATTTTGGTATTGCAATTCAGCAACATCGGATCATTACTTTGGAGGCTACGGGCCAAAAACCACGCCCACCTATATTTTTTTAGGTTTTTTTTTAATTTTTTCGGCTTTAATGATTCTGTTTTGCTTTTTTATGTCAAATAAATATTAGACTGCGACAGGTAGATCGCAAGGAGTGCATACAGATCTCGGGGGATCAATAACCCCCTGCGAGGGGCGATTTTTGTTTGTTTTTAGATTGGTAGGGTTTTTCTGCTTTGATTTGTATTAGAGACCTTAATAGAAAGCAATACGCATAGAGGTAGCCAATGGACCACAGGGTACCCACTGACAAATAGGAGCAGTTAAAAGGACCCCCCATGTGTCAATATGATGAATTTTTTTTTTGTAAGGATTTCTTTTTGCTTTAGTCTGACCATTCTAACTCAATATAGATTGGAGAAAGGTCCAAAATTTAACAAAAAAATTTCAATAAAATTTTTAAAAAAATTAAAAAAAAAAATTTTAATTTTTTTTCAAAAATATTTACAAAAAAATTTACAAAGCATTTTCAAAAAGATATTTTACAGAATAATATTGGAAAAAATTTTTTTTTAAAAAATTTTCCAAAAAATTTTCGAATAAAATGTTACAAAAAATTTTTAAAAAAATATTTTTACAAACAATTTTTACACGCAATTTTCGAAAAATTGAAACAAAAATTTCAATATTTCTTTGAAAATGAAAATCATGACTGTAATATAATATATAAGAATATACATATGTATGTATGTGTGTATATAGAGTAACATATTTTTTTAAATGCGTTTGATTTTTAAATAGATGATATCTCTGTTTTAAAACCTAGGTGCATTAAACACATAGACATCATCAGGATACCGACTACAAACTGTCAAAAATAAAATACAAACGTTTATAGGTAAACGATTACTTTAAAGCCAGCAAAGCTACATTGCTACACGACCACCGTTGTGGCTGTCGTCAACTTAGGCTAATTTCTATTTTATTCAACAAAAGAAAATGTCACAAAATTCTAAATTACAAATTCATATACAAACAGAAAGTTTTGGAGGAAATATGTATAAGTTTTTGAAAAAGTTATTTAATTGTATAAAAGTTAGTTTCAAAATCATCCTCAGTTTTATATGTATAGAGTTTTTTTTCTTTTCGTGGTTGAAGTCGCTTCATTTGAATTGTATTTTATATTTTTTATTAAACCTTTTATAATTTTTTGCGCCATATCGTTGACATTAGTTTTAAATTGTAATTGCTCAAGTTCGTTTTTCATCGAATTCGTTCGTTGTCGCTCGCGCCTTTATAATTCGTAATTTTATAAACTTAAATTAAATTGTAATTTGTTTGAATATTTTGATAACTTCATTGTGTTTATAAATGAATCCAAGGAAAGTTAATTTCGAACTTCTATTTTTTATCTTTGATTGAAAAAACTAAACTTTTGGTGTTTCCTTTTTTTTTATTGCGAGACTTCTTGTGTCTTGCCTAGTGCTTGTGGTTCCTTTTTGGTGAAGATAGTCGTTTGGAAGCCATCCTCATCAGCCCCACATTTCTACTAATTTTTTGTCAAAATGGACTTACACTACTTTCAAAGAAAACAGCTCATATATCCAATTTTCTTCAAAAATAAAATAAATAAAAAACTTAGTAAAATAAACGAAAATGTTGTCGAATCAATGGATAAATTTTTCACAATAACTTCTTTTAGGGATGTAAATTTAACTAATTTTATTGTTGTTGTTTTTCTTAGAATGTTTTAGTACTATTTTAACTAATTTGTTTGTTAATTTAACTGAATTTTATATGCATTTTTATAAGTTTTATTGAAATATGGTTTTAATAAAAGAAATTCTGTTTATTTAAATAAAATTAGTTTTTATGAATAAATCTTATATGGATTTTAATAAAAATTAATTTGATTTAACTATTTTTGTCGTTAAGATTCTACTAATTTTTTTCGTTAATATTATGAGAGTTCTGTTTTTGGCGTTGATAAGTGCGGACTCGATTTTTTTTAAGCTCGCATTAACAAATAACAAAACATACATTGTATGAATAACTTCAAACAAAAACAAAAAACAAACCAGTTTTAATACAACAACAAAGTTGTCTGTAAAATCTTTTTTCCTCTTTATGTTTTATAACGGCATATTGAATTGCTACTTTGAAAATAAAACAAAAACAATGACCCTCTTTAATTTAAGTAAAAAAAATGTTGACAATATTAAAATAAATAAAAACAAAAAAACTAGTGACAATTTGTGTATAAATGCCACGCCAGTATCACGTGCTCAATCTTGTTCCTCGATGCTGTTAACGATGACAATAAAATAACTACAAACAAGTCCCCTTCTAAACTCAATATTACCAAAACTAATATGGATAGTGTAGAAAAACCTAAGATGCAAGTAGGTATGGACATAACTGTATTGAAAAGAGGTGGAAGTCCTAAATCTTCGCAGCTTGCACCAATGTCTAAAAAGATAAGAACTCTAACGGAATAAGTTCCCACAATCGTTTTGCTATCTTAGATAGCGAAACAATTGAACCTAAAACGGCACCCAGGTCGTTTAAGCCACCTCCAATTTTTTTAAGGGAGAAACCGAGGGATGACTCGAAGGTTAAAAAATGTAGCAATTGCGGTGGAAATCACACTGCTAACTACAGAGTTTGTCCAGTTTTTTCCATGGTAAGGAAAACCACTTAAAAATTTAATACTCCTGTCCTCAGTTAGTCCAACCAACAACCCAACATGTTTCATACGCGGATATGTTAAATACTAATCATGTTTCAGTACATAAAGCGACACAGAAAAATAACTGTACTCTAAATTTGCACCCAGAACCTAAAGAACAACCATCAATTAATTGATTTGGGAATTTATGCTAAAGATTTAATATTAAAAGCTGAAATTTCCAATATTTTTAATAACTGCGTAAATTGTTATATAGAATTGCACACGGATACGGTTTGTTTTTGAAACTAACTTTAAATAACTAAGTTTATTAAATTCATATGTGATAATGAACAACAAAATTAAATCTATTTTAATCCTTAAGGATTTTTCCGAATTTTTTAGATGGAAATGAAAAACAAGCGTTAGATTCGGAGTTCCGAGAATTGCATTTGCTTGAATTTGAAGAAATATTTCTGTAATATTTTCCAACGAATTGCTGAAATAAAGCAAGATTCCACAAAAGCTCTTCCAATTTAAACATAATTTGTGAAACAAATTATGATTCTATCACATTCTTGCGCAAATGTGGAATGAATATCAAAAACATCGAACAGAAACTTTAGATAGAATATATTCTAAAGATTATTTAAAACTTAATAAATCTATTATCATAAATTCAGAAATGTATTTTTACTATATACGAAACATATATGTATGTAACGAAGCTGACGAAAGAGACCTTATCTTACCAGGTTAAATTTTTCAGTACGGGACAAAACATTTTATGTTTCTGTTGCACCAAATGATATTCTGAGATCAACTACAAAATAGATTTATTTTAACTAATTTGTTGTCCAACTTCAACCTCGACTTTGATATATATAACCATACTTTTGAACTAAAGCTTCAAAACGACATAACTTCGTTAATTTCTCAGATTTGTGCCTGATTTTTTAGGTTCTGTGCAGAATTTTGTACTTTACCGAAAAACATCGATGACTCAATTTTGACCCCTGGCAAGATAAGGTCCCTTTCGTCAGTTGACATCATATATTCAGCTTGTAAAATTAACTTGAATTATTTTATCATCTATCTTTTTAAAAGATATTGTGTTTATTTTTGTATTTATGTTTATAAAATCCATAAAACTATTAGAAATTGTTATTTCTTCTGTTTTTTTCTTCAAATAAAACCTCAACAAATACTTAGTTTTATTTAGACCGATTTTTTGCAGACTTTTCATTAAAATCTTCTGGCAGCCCTGCCAAAAGGTCGTGTTTTGTTTGATACAACTTTAAAAATGCCTCTGAATGTGATATTGAGTGGACAACCCACCTATTGGCCTACTGATCAGCAAAAAATACCGGATGTTATTGATTTTGGCGTCATTAAGGGTATTCCGAGAGAAATGCTAAAAGTTGAAGCGTCATTTGAATTATCCTCTGATCATTCACCCACTATTGTCTATATATGGAACCAGCAAAATATTGTATCACCAACAACTATCACAAGTATTAATTGGTTGAAATATAGAAAGTATCTCAGTACTCACTGTTCCGAAAATATACCGCTAAGAACACCAGAAGACGTGGATCAAAGTCTTATTAATTTTTATCAAATCCTTAAATCAGCTGCCCAACATGCAACAGTAACCCGACAATCAGATAGATACAATCAAATTTATTCTGTAGATGTCGAGCGGCTCTTGGCTAAAAAAAGAAAAATTCGAAGAAAGTGGCAATCACATAGATCTCCAGAACTCAAATCTAAACTTAAAGATTGCACGAAACGCCTAAGACAGCTACTAGACTCTCGAAGAGTAGCATCTCTAAAAAAATAATTGGAAGACCTCGACGCAACTGCACAATCAGACTATTCATTATGGCGTGCATGTAGAAACCTTAAAAGACCAGTAGTGCGGAAGCCTCCCTTTCGAACTTATTAAGGAGATGGGCAAGAAATGCTACCGAAAAAGGCAATTTATTTGTTGAACATTTGAGAAAGGCAGAATTATTCTTTTTGTTCTTAATGCCATTTTACGCCTTAAGTACTTTCCCACAGAGTGGAAGGTCTTTTTGATTACTAAAATTCCTAAACCAGGAAAAGAGCTCACAAAAGTAGAATCATACAGACCTATAAGCCTTTTATCAATCATGTCAAAGTTGTTTGAGAGAATTTTAATAACTAAGCTGAATCCCTTTCTTAGCGCGAAATGATGTATTCCGAACCATCAATTCGGCTTTAGAAAACAACATAGTACGATCCAACAAACACACAGATTAGTAAATATAATTAAAAAGACCTTTGAAAAAAATACTGTTCCGCCCTTTTTATCGACGTTTCTCAAGCATTCGATAAGGTTTGGCACGAAGGCCTAATATTTAAGTTAAAGCAGAACTTGCCCGAAAACTTTTATAAGCTCTTAAAAGACTATTTAACGAATTGCAAGTTTTTACTAAAACAAGGTGATTTTTTGAGCTCGCCACAGCTTATTGAAGCCGGAGTTCCCCAAGGTAGTATTTTGGGACCAATTTTATATTTACTGTACACATCAGATATGCCAATTAGCACCCTAGTCCACACATCAACATTTGCACACAGCTTTTTTGAGTATTTATGAAAGTGCCCAAGTAGCATCTCAACTTTTACAAGACCAATTTTGAAAAATGGTTAGAAAAATGGAGAATAAAATTGAATAAACAAAAATGTACTCACATAACTTTCACACTGCGTAGGGACTCATGCCCTCCTATTCGTATAAATAACCAATGATACCACAGCTTTCAGACGTTAAATACCTGGGTATACATCTTGACCGTCGCATTACTTGGAAAAGCCACATAGATTTCAAGTTAACACAAATGAAACTAAAAGCAGTACAACTAAATTGGCTTATTGGCAGAAACAATTCAAAGGCACCAAAATAAAATTCTTCGTATAATTACATCTGGTATATAAAAAATTCGAACATCGACAAAGACCTAAACATGCTATCAGTTAAAGCAGAAATAGCGAAACATGCAGTCACATATCTAAAGAGGCTTGAATCTCATCCAAACCCTTTGGCGCGTAACATACTGAATGAACCTGATTACATTCGACTAAAAAGAAGAGATACTGCTCTTCTTGGCCGTACATTAGAGGGATGACCCGCCAATGATTGCAAAATCCATGAAACAAACATTACTTTTGTCTAGCACTGGCTGGACTTAAAAAGTAAATTTTTATTTTAGTCTTAAGATACGAGTAATTATTGTTAGTTCAAAAATATTGAAGATACAATAAATAAATTATGCAAAAAAAAAATTAATATTACCTACGAAATTTGGTTCAGTGTATTACATCGTTTTTTTTTCTTTTATTTTGTGATGGTGCAAGTAGATACAAAAATGATTCCTTTATTGTTTCTGGGTAAATTTCTTAATTTTTATTATGTAGCTTCCGTCTTACAGACCTTTTACTATATTTGTCGATGGGTTTCGCAGGTCGGCCTACCGTGCAACTTAACTCGGATTTTTGTGATTGCTATTCAAAAACTAGTTCATTTGTTAGCCATTTCTGGTTGCAATCAAATATTATTTCCTTCTTTCTGTTGCAATCGTTGTACCGTTTCTTTAATTCTATTATAAATCTTTTTTAATTTTTTGGATGGTCATTAAAATTATCTTCATCACATAACTTAAAAGCCGGATTGTCTAAGAATTAAGTTATAAAATCATTTACGTTTTTTTTTTTTTTTTTTGTTAAAAATAAATCTTAGCAATGATATTATAACTAAACTTAGGCATTGTTTCAACTGTAACTGTGGACTTCAAAGCGAATATTAAAAACACAAATTATTCTTCGACTGTAACGAGCAAACTGGCTTTAATTTCTGCCTTTGAATTTACTTAAATACTAATCATGGAAATCTTTGACTTAACTAGAATCTTGTCATAAACAAATGTGTCTTACATAAATTGCTACCTAATTAGGGTTATTTAAATGCAATTACAGTGGAATTACCTAATATCCGACCTTTCAAAAAAATATGTATTACATGTTATTTCTTACTATTTTCTACATCTTTGACATGTTATTTCTTATTATTTTCTTATACATACAAAAACTACAGATGAACAATCGAGGTAAAATTTCTCTAAAGATACTATATCAAGAATATGCTATAAAAATTTCAGAGACATTTCTCTTTGCCTTTACACTAATTTTTTCTTGTAAATCGGTTAGGAAGTTTTTACCTTTTTATTATTTTTATATTGCAATTTATTAAAATTTAAATCAGAAAAATAGAGTTTTCTCCAAAAGGCGCAAATATGCGAAGATGGCTTATTGAATGCAGTTTAATTGATACAAAATAGTTAAAAATCAAAAAAAAAAAGTATAGGCTTTTACAGCTTATTTTTTTTTTTTTTTGCAAAATGGTGTATTTTAACTGAATAATCAGAAAGCGCATTTTGAACCACCATGTGTGTAGGGAAATAACTGAAATAGGAATCCAAATTTTTGGCTTCTTAGGTTCCCATGTGTCTACTTTAATACAAGGTTTTTTTTTTTTCAAATCGATGACATAAAAAAACGGACTTTTGGCCCCATTCTCTCAAAATGTGCTACAGTCGCACAATGTAACCAAATGGACAAAAATCAAAAAAATAAATGACACGCGATTCAAATGATTTGTTTGTATTTTGGTAAAATAGTCTAAAATATTATTTTCAATTCCTTCTAACTTTGACACATGGTGCTCTCATCAAAGTGACCCAAATCCAAAAATGAAAGTTTCATCCAAATTTTCGTATTTTCAAGTGAAATTCGAGAACAAAATTTGGTATATTTTTAAATTGTAGTTTGTTTTGATTCCAATCTTCGAAATTCCGTTGACTTAAAACAATTGCTTTTCTTAAAAAATTTTATGCGTGGTTTTAAAAAATTTAAAAGTTTTTTTTTCATAATTTATTTATTGTAACCTCAATATATTTGAACTAACAATAATTACTCATATGTCGAAAATAAATATACTTGTCAAATCCAGCCAGTACTAGACAAAAAATTGTACGTTTCACTGTTGCTGCTGTCATTTGCAGGTCATCCCTCTGATGTTCAGACGAGAAAAGCAACTAACTAAGTTGCGGGCCAGCGAATTTGGATGTGTTTCAAGCTTCTTCAAATACGTTACTGCATATTTCGCCATTTTTAGTTTAACTGATGGCACGCTTAGATCTTTGTGGATGTTTGATTTTTTATATATCAGGAAGCAACTGTGATCATCCGTATAATCTTATTTTGGCGCCCTTGAATTACATATTTCTACATTGCTAGCCGAGGCAGTTCCCCATAATTGAATGCCATAACACCAAATTGGTATTAGAATTGACTTGTACAATAAAACTTTGCAATATAAGGCGAAAGTAGAATTTCTGCATATAAGCCAGTTTAGTTGCACTGCTTATAACTTCATTTGTGTTTATTTAAATTCAATGTGGCTTTTCCAAGTAAGGCGTCGGGCAAGATGTATACCCAGGTATTTGGCGGCCAAAGGCTGAGGTATCATTTTATTATTTATGCGAAAGGAGTCATGAGTCCCTACGCATTGTAAAACTTATGTGAGTACCTTTTTGTTCATTCATCTTTATTCTTCAATTCTTCAACCATTTTTCAAAATTGCTTATGTGGTCTTGTAAATGTTGTGATGCTACTTGGGCGCTTTCATGAATACTTAAGAAAGTTGTGTCAGCCAATGTTTATGTGTACACTAGGGTTCTAATTGGCATTTCTGATGTGTACAGCAGGTATAAAAATGGTCCTAAAATAGTATCTTGAAGAACTCCGGCTTCAAGCTGAGGCGAGCTTATAAAATCTGCTTGTTTTAGCATAAACTTTGGATAAGTTAAATAATTTTTTTATATAAGTTTTCAGGCAAACTTTATCGAATGCTTGAGAAACGTTGATAGAAAGCGCAGAATAGTATTTTCTTTCTTGAATAATCTTTTTAATTACATTTACTAATGTTTGTGTTTGTTGGATCGTACTGTTCAAAAGTGAATAAATAAAAAAGCCGGAAAAGGCAGGCCTGTACGCTTGCAAAAAGTTAAAACAAAGGGTCTATAAATATAATAAGAAAACAAGTTCTTATTATATTTATAAATCCAAACATATTTAGCTATATATATTATTAGGTTTTTAGCTGTAAATATTTAAAATTAAAAAATATCGCTTTTTAGTATATGCTCGTGAAATTGAAATATATTCTAATTCCAGTTCTATAAGGCCGAGAGAGTTTAATTAAAGAGGATTTAATAACCTTTAATCGATTTTTTGAAATTGTATATTAGAATTGAAATTTTCTGTTCAGAAGTATAAAACTGCTTCTGATTGTAAATAAATTCATCTAATTATAAACAAACTATGAAAAAACTTAAACCAACACAGAGAAAACAATGCCCACCCTAGAGTTACTGTGGCCCACCCTAGAATTATTAAGACTTCGACGCTACATAAACATTTCGCACCGTTAGTGGTCAGATGATTAATATAAAATTACTTATTTATTGTGTCCCAGGATTTCTGAATGTACTCACACACTTTTAGGGCTAACTATCCCAAACGTTTTCTATTATATTCAGGTTTGGGGAGTTTAGACTCATATTGACTAATGCAACAATTAGCTATTTAATATATTTTTTACTGAATTTGTAGTCTGATTTTTCCAAAAGTTATATTAGTTTGTTTATATAAATAAAAAAATATATATACATATATATTTTGACTGCATGCAAAATGACCCTATGAAAAATCGTCCAAAAGCATAAATTAAAAATTGCCCAAGAACTCTTCGTACAAAATTGGGTAATATTTCATATGAAAAGTAACCCAAAAATTTTGGGTGTTTTTTCGTCATTTTTGAAGAATAATTCATTTTTATATTTTATGTTTTAATGAAAGATCACCCATTTTTGATAATAAGAGTGAAAAAAACAATGATTTGTCTTAAAAGCGATATATTTTTAATAAAAAATTATCACTAATAATAAGTAGTTATAAAGTATACCTTAAACCGCAGAAGTGGTAACATTAAAAATTTATTAGGATTTAAACTGAAAAAATAAGCAACTAAGTTTCTGTCTGCTTTTCCAAAAAACTGATTTATTTACAGAAAATATATTAACATCACATTTAAGGTTGTACCAATGGCAGTTTTCAAAAAGCTTCTGATTATTTAAGTAAATTGTTCTGCCGAAAAAGTACAAGGTGCTTTGTTTCTTTTATAACGAGTGATTTTTTAAGAGCTTGAGAACTTTTTTTTTTAAAAAAACGCATAAAATTTGCAAAATCTCATCGGTTCTTTATTTGAAACGTTAGATTGGTCCATGACATTTACTTTTTGAAGATAATTTCATTTAAATGTTGACCGCGGCTGCGTCTTAGGTGGTCCATTCGGAAAGTCCAATTTTGGGCAACTTTTTCGAGCATTTCGGCCGGAATAGGAAATGTTGTCTTCCAAAGCTGGAATAGTTGCTGGCTTATTTCTGTAGACTTTAGACTTGACGTAGCCCCACAAAAAATAGTCTAAAGGCGTCAAATCGCATGATCTTGGTGGCCAACTTACCGGTCCATTTCTTGAGATGAATTGTTCTCCGAAGTTTTCCCTCAAAATGGCCATAGAATCGCGAGCTGTGTGGCATGTAGCGCCATCTTGTTGAAACCACATGTCAACCAAGTTCAGTTGTTCCATTTTTGGCAACAAAAAGTTTGTTAGCATCGAACGATAGCGATCGCCATTCACCGTAACGTTGCGTCCAACAGCATCTTTGAAAAAATACGGTCCAATGATTCCACCAGCGTACAAACCACACCAAACAGTGCATTTTTCGGGATGCATGGGCAGTTCTTGAACGGCTTCTGGTTGCTCTTCACTCCAAATGCGGCAATTTTGCTTATTTACGTAGCCATTCAACCAGAAATGAGCCTCATCGCTGAACAAAATTTGTCGATAAAACACATTTCGAACCGAACACTGATTTTGGTAATAAAATTCAATGATTTGCAAGCGTTGCTCGTTAGTAAGTCTATTCATGATGAAATGTCAAAGCATACTGAGCATCTTTCTCTTTGGCACCATGTCTGAAATCTCACGTGATCTGTCAAATACTAATGCATGAAAATCCTAACCTCAAAAAAATCACCCATTACTAGTAAATATTTCTAGTTATGTTGTTATAAATAAGTTACTAATATGAGTTGAAATACATATATAATTATTGTTATTAATGTGTTTATTGTTGAACTTTAGATTTAGGCGCCGCAGGCAAAAAATGTGTATAAAATATGAAAAATCGCGCGATACTGAAATTTAACAATAAACAATAATTAATTTATTAATTTAATTAACTAATTTCATACCATATTAGCAATTTATTTGTACATTTATTATTTTTTTATTCACATACATTTCCTTTCATAATTATTTTAATGAACGCATACAATATTTATTTATATATTTAACTTGGTTATTAACAGACTGTGATCATAGATTACATACAACTTCTTCTCAAAGCATACTCGATGAATTCAAACAACGGTTCAATTAATTTAAATCAACGATTTAATTTAGCAACGTTTGTAGCGACCGTGACCACGGTTACTCAGAGTTCCTTTGGCAGCACCCCCAGGAGCAGCAGGTATCACAGCTTTCTTGGATTTTGATCAAAGTTTACATACAGAAGTTGCAAGCTGAAAGCTTTCTCGATAAATTAAACCAATATCAATGCCCTTGCTAAAACTATTGACATTTTTATATTTAATAAGAAAACTATAAATAAATTTGGGCGATATTTCATTTATATTTGGGTATTTTTCACAATTTTTGGGCCAAATATCCATTTTTCTTTTTTGGGTAATCTTTCATTTCTTTAGGGTGATTATTGATTCGGCAATTTTTCATTTTTGTGTTTGGGCGATTTTTCATAGGGCCATTTTGCAAGCAGCCATATATTTTTAGACCATTGGGGCCGAACAGTTACTTTTAGACTCCCCTTGTTGTGGGGATTTTTTTTTTCTTTATAATAAGGACGATCATCTCCCGAAATCAGTTGAACCAATTTAAGAAACCCCAAATTCCTTTGTCATCTCTGTGCAAAATTTGGTTTACATCGGACCACGTTCATTATTTTTGTCCAAAAATACACTACGTGGTTACATTGCGCGTCGCGGTTACTGCTAGTATTTAATCAAATAACTCAGCCATGCGCACTTTCTATCAATTCTGCATGGCTTTAAAAAGGGTAATAATTTTTTACAATGAATTGCACATATCAAATATGAAACCTAAACTGTTCTAACCTTATAAATATGCATAGCGGAATTAAAAATAAAAAACTCTATTAAGTATAAAATGTATCTAGGATACTATAATAGGTAACGAACTGAAATTGTGAACTTTAAGAATACCATGCGTTTTCAAGTTAAAGTATGGTGGTATAGGACGAGGGCCGGATACCACCAATGCAAAGTAATTATTAAATATATATTAGAGAACTGCAATAGTGGCACTTTCCAAATTTCAGGCTCATCTGAGAATAACACCACTTGCAATTTTTCTCCATATTATTTATTTATTGTATTTAAATATTTTTAAATATTACCCGAGATATTTTTTATTTTATTTTATTTTATTTATTTATTTATTAGTAACATAATATAATTATATCTACTAATTTAATAGAAAAAAAGGAGTGCTAGCAGCTAAAGCTTTCGACTCCGTCGTTTACAAATAATTAAACTTTGTTAATCATGTTAGTTTTAAATAAGTATTTATAGATTAGTTTAATGTTTGTATCACATATAATTTTTAGGAGATCAGTTGGTAGATTAGATCCGAAGATGTTAGATCGGATAGTGTTGTAGCAAATACATTCGTCTAGGATGTGAAGAACATCTAATTTCTTGGTACACATTGCGCAGTGTGGGGGAGCTGTTTTTTCGAAGAGGTGTTTATGGGAAAATTTGCAGTGACCCAATCTCAGGCGAATGTATGTGTTGGTTTCTTTCTTAGGTGTTGGTTTTGGGTAGATCGGTTTATCCCCCAATGGATTAAAGGTTTTATAACTGTGTTGATAAGTTGACCATTGTTCAGTTTTAATGCTTTTAAGATGAATAAAGGTGACATTAAGGATATCGCGTACTTCCCAAGTTGGGTATTTTATCAGTGGTCTTCTACTGGCTTCTTCTGCGGCTAGATCAGCATTTTCATTACCGGGTATATCAGCGTGGGATGGGACCCACATTATTTTGATTTTATGCGAAAGTTGAATACAAATATTTCGTATCCTGTTAATGAGTTCTGAGTCATAATGAGGATTTAGCAGGGCTTGAATGGACGAGAGACTATCTGTACAAATAACAAATTTTGTTTCTGTATTAGAGGCATAATCAACTGCAGCGAATAGTGCGACAGTTTCGGCAGTAAAGTTGGAGCAATAGCTGTCTATAAAACCGTTGCATATAAGTAATCCGTTATCATTGACTAAAGCAAATGTTATTTTTTTATTAAATTTTACAATACCATTACAAAATATATATAAACTTAAATTACCCAGCTTAGTAACTCCTCGTTGAGATGAAAAACCCAGAATGGGAATAGAACCAATAAGCGTACCGCAGCACCTAATGTTGTTTATGATGGTGTATTTCATTCTTTCTCGTTCTTATTATCTATTCGACCTCCCCCTGTTTGTTGTTGGTATTTGTTTCTAAAGATGTGCACCTTATTTGGCTGTAATAAAAATTCAGCAATATGATAACTAAAGCGTATGTTGTAGTTTTTCAAAAAATTAATTTTTGAAATTTTTTAAAACTTCCACAATACATCTGTCTAAACTACGTTGGACACTTAAATTATACAAAATATTTTATATAATTTTCATATTAATTGTAAATCAATATTTCTTTAAAATGAATTTGATTTGCTAATAATTGTTTAAATTGAAAATTAATTTGCTATTTAATAATTTTGCCATTTTATTTTATTGGTTAACATGACTTATATTAATTTGATTTTTTGAAATTTTCTAATAACTTACCATTTAGCTATTACAGAAGTAAATTGAATTGGTCTACGGATTGAGTAAAGCTAAATATGTAAACTAACTTAAATCTAGAAACAAATGAATACTTACTTATTAACCTACTTTTCTTAATTTATAATAAACATAATAAACAAGGTGAGCATCAACCTAAAACAAATCCCACATTGAGAAAAGAAAACTAATTCCATTTTTTCTTTTTCCCAAATTATCCCACACAATTATAAATGCTCGACAACGAGTGTTTGTAATTCAAATTATCTTTATAGAGATTGGCAACGTTGCAGCTAATATATTCCCCCTCTGCCAACAACTATAAAGAGATTTATTATTACAATACGCAAATGTATTCAACACCTATTTTGGTTCAAAGGGCCTGTGATAACGGATAGACATCAGGGAAATAGTAAGAGGATTACCTGAAAATTATCAAGTAATCGAAAGTTAACTACAGAATTAAATCATAGTACTAAATAATCAAAAACCCTGATGTTGCGCCAAAAATGCATAAAACTACACAGAAAAAATTATTACCGAAATAGTCCAAACAAATGTTTTTTTAAATGTTAATTGATTTTCAAAAACTATTTTGTTTGAAGCTAATAATACTTTTGTTTGATTTTTAATTTGCTGCTAACAGTGTTGCCGTATTAAAAATAATTGATGAAACTAAATTTATTAATATGGAAATGTTGTTCTTCTATAAAAATTTAATTTAAAAAAATTTTAAATTATATTTTAGTAGAGGAACTAATTTAATTACATTTAATTTCAATGATTGCTATCTATTGCATACACAGCAATACAAATACTATGTAATTTTTAAATGCCTATCTGTATATTAAAAGATAAGGATAAGGGGTATACGTCAAATTAAGTCATCCATGAGAACACTATTTAATTTTATTTATTATTGCGGATATAGCAATATGAATGCTGTGTAAATATCAAGTGTCTGACTATTACGGTTCAAAAGATAAGGCCATATACATAAAATAGCTATCGGTACAATGTTTAATTTCTAATTTGAAATATTTATACTTACGGTCATAACGGACTATCCGAAATTATACTTAATTTCTAAGTTACATCAAATATAAGGACACTAATCTGTAAGGTAATTTTGTTATTATTTTGTTAAAATATGAAATTGGTGCCCTTTAGGGTTCAGAAGACACTAAAAATCATACATGAATTTCCGGATGCACAACTTTTAATTTTTAAAATTATAATCTTTTTTGAATGGATTCACGATTCACCAAATGGCACCTACGTACTAAACCACACCCCCTTGTGTCATCAACTGTCATCCCCGCGGGACTGCCGCTAGGTATTACTTCGCGGGGACCGTTGGTATTTTACCTTATCTTCTATTATTTTCCTCCTGGATTCTTCTGCTTCGCTCCAATCGCCTGAGGTCTTTGATTATATAACAACATGCACTTCTGATGATGTCCCAGATTTGGGAATCTGTAGTAACTTTTCCCGATAAAATCTTCAGGGCGGTTTGCATGTTCACTCCACCCAGCGTATCTTTGGCACTCTTAGATTATGTGAGCTGCATCTTCCACCGAGTTTTGACAGTTTAGACAGTACGGTGACATTTCATGCCCGAACCTATGTAATTATTCCTTAAACACGCCGTGTCCTGTTAAAAACTGGGTTAGGTAGAAGTTAAGGTTTCCAGTCTTTCCAGCCATGTTACAATGTTGGGTATCAATAAGTGTGTCCACCTCCCCTTTGAGGATAAGTCCCACCTTCTTTGCCATTCCACTATTGTTTTGCGCCTTTCTTCTCGATTTATGGAGGTTACATTAGTAATCGTAGGTCCGTTCTCCTTCTCTTATATACTCGTTGTATTTCATTTGCAAGTAGGTCAATTGGAATCATTCCGGCTAAAACGCAAGCTGCTTCATCCGATACTGTCCTGAAAGCGCATATGGCTCTAAGTGCTCAGAGTCTGTGTACTGCAGCTACTTTCTTACTGTATGCCTCAATCCCTAATGTCTGTGCCCATATAGGGGCTGCATACAACAAAGATGAGTTGGTGACTGTTGCTAGTAATTTCCTTTTTTCTCCTTTTAGTCCACCTATATTCTATATTTAGTGCTTTAGAACAAGCGTACTCGATGTGCACCTTAAAATTTAATCTGTTGTCTATCATGACTCCTAAGTATTTGATTGCTGCCTTAGAGCCTATTCGCAGGTAAAATCAACCTTAATACACCATCGTACATCACTTTCCATAATAATGGGCCAAGCACGGAACCTTGGGGGACTCCACCTGTGACACTTATAGTGTCAGTATCATAAATCAGGAGTCTATTACGAAAGTAGTCCTGAATTATGGCCTGGAGGTATCGGGGAGTATTCAGTCGACAAGGCAAACACAATCTTCTCCCAGTTAGCTGTGTTGAAAGCATTTTTCACATCTAATGTTACAATCACGCAGTACTCTTTTGTAACATTTTTCCACCGTTTTCATGGACTTCGTCGGAGACACTATCTTCCCATGAGGACGTTTCCTGTTGGGGAAAGAGGTGTTCCACAATTTTTTTAACGATCGACTCCTCTTTAGGTGGTGCAGGGTTTAAACACTTAAGTCCTTGGTTACCAGTTTATAGGCTAGGCCCCATGGATTATTTTCAACATCGTCACATACCTCCACAAAACATCTCCGCTTACTTTTACGAATTGCTAGCTTTAAGGCTCTCCTTTTCGTCTTAAACACCTGCTGATGTAAGCTATTATCAGGTCTACCCCTTGACATTGTGTATAGCCTTCTTGCACGTGTACAATCTATCCTCAAATTCGCAATTTCATCGTTCCACCAGTAAACTGGTTGTTTGTTTGCCGATCTGCTTCTTTTCACCAATGATACATTACAAGCCTGTGTTATCCCATTTATCAGTTGATCTGCCATGGCATCTGCTGTGCCATCCAGGGCAATGTTTTCCATTATAACTGCAAAAACATTCTTATCGAACGTATTGGACTTCTAACCCGTCAAACTTTGTGTCGTTGTGTTCACGTGTAGTTGTTCATGTGCCACGTCTATGATTATAGCACTGTGATCACTGTGTGTATATTGATCTGATATACTCCAATGTACTCGATCAGCGATGCTACTACTGGCAAACGAGACGTCAATAGTCGACCCGCCAACGCCTCTATTGAACGTTTGCTCACTTCTAGTGTTCATCAGTACAATACCCAAGACGGAAAATGCCTCTAAAAGTATTCTGCCTTTTGAGTTTGTGCGGGGACAGTCCCACTCTATAGCCCATGCATTAAAATCACCCACTATCAATACAGGATTTCTAGTGATTGCATAGCAAACAATGTATGGCCTGAAATTCTTCTATGGAATACCTTGGTGGGATATAACAGCTGTATAACGTAATGCCAGAAACTGTGACCCGAGCATATCCACACTGTTGTGACGTTGCGTCCCACAGCATTAAACCACTGACCGACCAGATTGCTGATATGCATGAACGATCAGACACCCAGTTCGAGGACTCCACACCTTGATGTGGTTCACTAAGTAACGCGATATCCACATATAGTTCAAGAACACTTTGCTTTAGCAGCTCTTGAGCGGCTCGACAATGATTGACGTTAAGTTGCAGTATCCTTCTCATTTTTGCAACCTGAGTTTTTCAATCGCCTTACTGTAGTACGGGCAGACCATACATCCTGTAATGTGGTCACTTTTACCATTCACCGACATGCCCCCACACAGCATGCACGAGGGGTTTTTTTTTGCACATTTTGACCTTATGTCCGGTTTCCCCATATCGTAAACATTTCTCAAAGCGATTATGATGACTCCTGCATTGCGACGCATCCAAGCATTTGTAGCACCTTCTCGGCGTGAGTTTCTCGCGTGTTCTGCACACTACCCATCCTATACGGATCTTGCCGATTTCCAAAAGTCGGTTAGCCAATCCAGCGCTCAGACCAACAACGACAGTTTGTGTGCCTCCATAGGCCTTTCTCATCGACTTTATCGTTGACTTCTGCAGTGTTTTAAAGTCGTCAGACAGGTTTACTAAAGCTGTGTAAACTTCATCCTTGGTTGTCACCTCATCTATATCCTTAATTTCTAACGCTATTTCATACGTCAGAGATCGTACATCAGCAGCTGGTCCCAGCACTTCCTCTATTGTCTGCCTAAATTCACTCGTGTCCTGATGAGCAGGTTTATTTAGCTCCAGGAGTAATTCACCTTTTGCAGTTTTCCTAATAGCCCTTACGCTTCGGCCAAGGCTATCTAATTTTGGATCACTTTTCACCTTTGTAAGAATGTCCGCATAAGACGTTTCTCCACACGATTGAATAAGCAGAGCATCAGGTCTTGCCGGTTTTTTCTTACTCTTGGCCTTTCCTTGTACCCTAATCTAATCAGGTCTTTTTTCGGCCTCTAGCACTTTTTTGCCGCTTGTGTCAGTCGATTCGTTACCCGTTGGGATTTCAGCCACACTTTTGTTGATTCCGTCCACTTTCCTTGGAATAATATTCTTCTTCTTTTTCGGACTCCCAATACAACTCCCCGTTGGACTAATAGCAACATTGTCCCTTTTCCTCTTTGGAGTTACAAATTGTTGTTTTCTCGGTTTGCATTCCTGTACTCAGAAGAACGGTTTTAGGTTAGCTAATGTAAGAATATCGTCTGTACGCGATTTGACATTAAAACAATGTCCTTGTGTACATTCGACCTGGTTTTGAGAAAAGCTATCAAATCACTTATCTTTTCTCCAAGTCTTTCCATACCTCCCCTTTTGCGGTTTGCCACTATTAACTGATGGTTTACTAGCCACAGTTATAGGTGGTGATCTTAAAATCACCGATTTCCTCATGAACGGGTTCTCCGAACTTGCGCTGTGTCTCTCTTCACTTTTCTTGTCCTTTTTATCATTGTTGTTGTTTGTGTCTTCAATTATTTCTTCGTGGTCCCAACTCAAAGCCGCTATCTCCGTTCGATGTGCAGTCCCCATGGTTATCTATGCATGCAGGTTGACATGGTATCCTCATGAGACTACCATATCAGTGCCAGGTTTGAGTTAGTCGGGAAACCGCATCCGAGCCTGCACCACCAACCTAATGGTGATGAACTTCGTGCGCAATTTGAGACTCGCTACGTTTGAAAGGGACGGAGGCAGTTGTGACATTAGTCCGGGAGCCATTTCAGTGAAATTTCACTTTCACTTACTGAGGTCGAAGAATGTCACATCTGTCAGCCCAGGGCTCATCAGATCAAGATAGTTGTTCCAGTAATACGATAATCAAGACCGTACTGGGCTTGGTCTTGATGCCTTACGGCTAGAGTTATATTGCCACGGAGATGTATTGAAAATTCGCTACGCATGGTGTTGACTAAGGGAACCACGGAGGCGTCACTCTCCTAACTGCACCGCTCTTGAGTGCACCCCTGTTGGGAGATACCTATTTAGTGGCGGCACCCTCTCGCCACGTCACAGAGTTTTCGTCGGGCCATAACACATTTTTGTAGTGTACCCTCATACTCTGTCGCTCTTGATCGGGGACCGCTTATTCAATATTCGCAGCTAACCTGCATATCTGCAGGGCGTTCAGCGATCCGCCATCTGCTGACCCCGGTAGTAGCCCGAGCTAACCCTACCATGTATGTATGTATGTATGTATGTATGTATGTATGTATGTATGTATGTATGTATGCATTTATGAATATATGTTTTTTTTATTTAACGAGGTGAAATCATCGAAAGACTCTGGCACTCTAATTTACCAGGAGTGCGAGATTTTACACGCTAAAACACCTCGACACACTGACTCACTTTATCACAAAGCTTTTCGTCGTGGGATGAAAAAGGTATAAGAACCCCGAACTAACCAGATTCCCTACGAATCTGCTCCAACCTACGAAGTTCTAAGAGAACCAGCCTCACGAAAGTACGTACATACTCCAACAGACGATAACCAGGAAAGAACCATTTGTATACTCGTATTTATAATCAGTTTTACAGTAGATAGTTCTTTTCTTTTTCAAGAGTGCAATATCATCGCAAATCCGACGATTTTTACCCTGTCTGGAAATTTGAGCTTAAGGACGCCAACATACATTACATTCCACAGAAGCGAATCAATGGAGTCTTGGGTTACGCCTCCAGTTACGTTGTAGTGTTGTGTTCCCTTATCCGTATAGGGCGATAAGTTGAGGGGTCATTTAGTGGTTTCCCACTCTTTGGGAGCAAGACAAGCCTTTTACAGATTTTAGCGAATGTACCGCTACGTAAAGAAGAATCCAGCAGTCTTCTGATTTGTTCAGGACAGCATTTAAATATTTCCTTCAGCACCAGGAGCTTTCCTATCTTTAAACTTTCCAATAGAAGTTTTCATTTCACTTATTGTAACGGTGCTAATCGAGTGTCTTGTTATTTACGTTAGTAAACCAAGATGTAGCTTCACGATACGGAAAGGGATGGTGTACGACGTGAACGAGTATGTTTTTTCTTTGGTTAAAGCAGGGTTTAGACCTTTTAGTTTCGTAGTAACTAATTTATAAGAAAATCCCCAGTGGTTTCTTCTAAGATCCTCGCATATGTTTTCAAAACACGGAAGTTTTAATGTTTTCCGTGCATCCTTGAAGATCTGGTGCCTCTATACCTTGTATATCTTCTCCTGGCCTTAACAAATTTCGCTCTTAGTTCTTTAGTTTCTTGATTCCACCAATAGAAAGGTTGTTTAATTCCGCTGCGTTTTCTTATTGTTATATCCATATCGCAAGCTCGAGAAATTTTGTTTATAAATGGTTTAGCATTATTGTTTGGCGACTTATTTCCGTATTTTCCATTGCCGTCACGAACAGATCCCTATCGAGGCCTACTGTAGGCCTAATTAGCTGAGTTTTAAAACAAAAAATGTTTTACATTGATAAATTATTGGCCAATGCAAACATCACATAAAAAATATCGGATAGCTTGCCAAAATAATTTTGTCTTTTTATCATCGTAAATATATATAAAAACATTGTATCCCTGTTTCAACAACGTCAAAAATATGAGAGGATATTTCAAACATATCGCATTCAAATACACCAGTGAAGCATGTACAACACTGAAGCAATACTGCAATGAAGTGAAGAGGCTAGCACAACAAAAAGAGAGGCTGGTGTTTTTATTATCATGCAGAAGTTATGGGTTAATTATCAATCATACCAAAAACTTCACTAAACAGGTAATGCACCTTTTCAAATGTCTTAATATTAAAAGACAATTAGGAAAAATAGAACATAATTTCCACAAGAAAATCCTTAACTTAAAAATATCACAGACCAACACAAACATAAAGCTGACTGTACAAAAAATTTACCACTTAACAAGTGCAATTAAAAAAATGTTAGTAACAGCTGACTACATTTCGTTTATGAACAAACAAACACAGAAAAAATTATTACCAAAATATTTCCAAACAAATGTTTTTTTTAAATGTTTATTGATTTTCAAAAGCTGTTTTGTTTGTCTCATAATAATACTTTTGTTTGATTTTTAATTTGCTGCTAACAGTGTTGCCGTAATAAAACTAATTGATCAAACTAAATTTATTAATATGGAAATGTTGTTTTTCTGTAAAAATTAAATTTAAAAAACTTTTAAATTTTGAATAGCCTCTAATTATATTTCAGTAGGGGGACTCCGTCTTTTATACAACCTTATGAAATTAAAAAGCAAAACAGTATATAAATTTTCTTAACAAAATTTAAGTTTGGTATATACATATAGACAGAAAAAAAAACAAAATTAAGATTTAAACTAAAAATCATCTTGAAGTTTTCGAATAAGTGTTTTTGTTAAATCTTTTATGGTTTGTGTTGGACTTCTTGAAGAATTATCATTATTTTTATAAATATTTTCTCTATTCTTTAAATGTGGGTAAAACTTTCCTTGCTTATATTTTTAAATAATAAATTGGCTTATTATAAAATAGTATAGGTTATTAGCATTATATTATTAAAATAATTGCTATTATAGCATACACATCAATACAAATAATATATAATTTTTAAGTGCCTATCCGTATATTAAAAGATAAGGAGATAAGAAGATATACGTCAAATTAAGTCCTCCATAAGAACACTATTTAATTTTAAGTTTTATTTATTATTGCGGATATGGCAATATGAAGGCTGTGTTAATATCAAGTGTCTGACTATAACCGTTCAAAAGATAAGGCCATATATCATTAATCTGTAAGGTAATTTTGTTATTAGTTTGTTAAAATATGAAATTGGTGCACTTTGGGGTTCAAAAGAAACGTAATCATATATGATTTTCTCCTATGCACAGCCTTTATTTTTTAAAATTATGAACTCTTTTAATGGAACTAATCTATAATATAATCTTTCAAATAAAAATCGGTTCAGAATTAAATGATCTCTAGAAGTTAACTCAGACGATTTGATAATCTTCACCTTTTATGAAGTCAGTTAATTACACGACAATTTTGCAGATATTATCCATGAAATTTTATTTTGGCCCATTTATTAATAAAATAACAAAAAAATTTATATTGATTTTTTCAAGACTTCAAAAAGGAAATTTATTTTAGTAAAAAAATATTTAAAGTACAAATATTGAAACATTTAAAAGCCATTAGCTGCAGAGGAAAAGGTAAAAAATGTACAAATTTTTTATTGAAGATATTGCTAGATATTCATATATATTTTAATTTTAGATTTTACATAATTTTACTTAGTTTTACATAATTCTTTATGTAAATATGTATGATATATGCTTTTGACCAGCAAACAATTCTCATACCAATAATTTTGATGAATCAAATACAAGGTTTCGCCCCAATTGTGCTCACGAGGAAACACTTTGTGCCTAAAATATATATGTAAGTAACTAGTCGCTAAAATTTGACCAAAGAAAAATGGAAATACATTATTTTCACTGTTGCTCAAGATGTCAAATTCCATATATAGATAAGCATGTTATATATAGAATTTGATATTTTAAGAAATAGCGAAATTAAATGAATTTGCCATTGCCATCCTGTAAAGTGATTCGTCTTGGCCTTTTTTTAATATGGTCAAATTTTACCCAGTAGCTATTTAAATCAGTCACAAAACTGTTACTATTAAACACAATTATCGAAAATTGTTTTTGATTTAGCTAAATTATTTGTTTGAAAATTGTTTGTTATTTCAGTAAAGTTTTTCTTAGTTTCAGATAAATTATTTGTTTGAATTTTTTTAAATTTCAGTAAACTTTTTGTCTGATTCAGACAATATTTTTTTTATAATTTTCAGTAAACTTTTTTATCTCATTCAGACAAATGTTTTGTTTGAAAATTTTTACTAAAGTCAATAAATTTTTTTACCAAATATCATCATATGTTTGAAAAAATCAGAGAATATTTCCAATAAACTAATTTTAAAATTAATTGTCTGAATTTACAATTTTTTTTATAGGACCATATTCAAACAAAAAATTTTCTATTTATGCGAATTAATTGTTTGAATCTGAAAAATATTTTTTTCTGTGAAGAATACGAACACAACAAATCAAAAACAAGATATGGGAAACACAAAGCAAGAAACTTAGCACACTGAAAGAAAAAACTTTTAAGCAATTTGGTTTCATTTATAATGACCATTGGTGTGAAAATAAAACCACTTATGATATACCATTGGAATGCCAATGGGTGCTTTCTTTGGGCAAACAATTTGCACTACCTACGGACAAACGCAATTGTTCCCCAATAGACCTTGAACAATGTATACAGGCGATTGTTGAAAAGGATAGTAAAAAAATATGAGAAGAAGATGGAAACAATTATAGAAGACAAGAACACGTACAGATTTATAAGAACAGACCCAACAGCCAAACTGCAAGAAACCAACAATAATATTGTATCGGATATTGAAAAAATGGTATTATTGACCATTGGCAAAAAAGAAAATTACTATGCTCTGCACCCACTGCACCAAGGATATATGGATTACCGAAAGTCCACAAAACTGGGATTCCACTCAGACCTATTGTATCCTCGACACAAGTGCCATGTTACCATTTGTTTAAATATGTTGGAGAAATTTTGACACATTTAATTTCGGAAAAATACAACAAATTCAGTTGAATTAAAAAGAAATTCAAGGCATAAGAAAGATTTGGTTTCATTCGATGTTATTTCCTTGTTCACAAACATTCCAGTTAACAGTGCCATAAATCCTGTTAGATGGCCACAATTGACATTAGTTCGTACACTACTGTAGAGTATACATATACATAGTAAAAATGTGGGGTGATGTTGATGGCTTCTAAACGGCTGTCTTCACCAAAAAGGATCCACAAGCACTATCACTTGGCAATAAAAAGAAACACAACTTTTAGTTTTTTCAATCAAAATATAATAAGGAGAAGTTACAAATTAACTTTCCTTTGAATAATTAAAATCCACAATAAGACAAGTAAAAATTCCAAAAAAAAAAGATTACAATTTGCTTTAGGTTTTAAAAAACTACAACGTAGAATGACGCGATCGAAAACGATATCAAAGCAATCAAAAAACGATCTTGAATAATTACAATTTAAAACTAATGCCAACGATATAGCGCAAAGATATGTTAAAAAGCTAATCAAATTCGGCCAACGATATGGCGCAAAATTAATTATTATTCGAAAAATACGATTTAGTTAATTCCAAAGATTCAACTGGTCTACTACGATAAAAAATATGTAAAGCCAAGGATGATGAATAAGCGGCAATTGATGATAGACGTCAAAAAACTTTTACTAGCTTTGGCATCACTGAACCATGAACCAGGATGGATGAACATCCCGGCCGCCTT
This sequence comes from Phasia obesa, assembly GCA_949628195.1. Taxonomy (NCBI): domain Eukaryota; kingdom Metazoa; phylum Arthropoda; class Insecta; order Diptera; family Tachinidae; genus Phasia; species Phasia obesa. Next base: position 71,608,145 of record OX451219.1, read on the forward strand.
GCAGTACTGCAACCAAAAAATCTAACAAGCTAGGATGAAAATAAAATATAAAGAAATAAGATATAAAAAATATATGATATAAAAAATTTTCTTGATCTTCCTCAGCATCTTATCCGGTGCAACATGCTCCATATTTTGTTGATTAATGTGTCTATATACTTCGAGAAAATATGACCTAAAGCTTGAGACGAACTAGGTCTCTTTCGCTACCATGTATCGATATTTTCGGTCAGTTTGTGGACTACTTCTACATTTTGCAATTGACTTATGGTTCCTCGAAATAGTAGGAATCAATTCTCAAGACGTACTTGGTCTCTCACCCTTATGACCTTCGGACGAACGAGGCCCAGTGGCTTAGTTTTAGGACGAACTAGGTCCTCTACTCTAAGGGCAGTTTGACGAACTAGGTGCTCGTTGGCAGCGCTATGATTTTCTTTCTCATCGAGCTAGACGAACTAGGTCTTATGATCGGTTTATGTAAAAGTATGATATATCTCGGCAGCGCTTACCCTGCTCATATCCCACAAGCGTACCAGGTTCAAACCATTATGCTCTGATGACAATCTTCCGAAGATATCCTAGAACTAGGATCATGTTGGGTTTAGAGGGATGTTAATATTTCAAAAAATCTAAAAAAGAAATAGAAAAAAAGAAGGGAAACTAAAATTTTAAATTTTCTCTCTCCATTTAGAGAACGCCTTTAATTTCCTTCAATTAGAAATGCTCGATATACTCCACCGTGATTTAGCCGAAATTTTAGTTTTTTTGCAAAACACCTTGTCCGCAAATATTTTTCGATTTTCCTTAAGTTAATGTTTTAGGAAAAAAGATTTATCGGATAAATCTTCTATTATATTTGATGGAACGAAACTAGATGTATAACAATTTAATTGCCTCTTTGGAAAAAACCCAGCATGTTCCAAAATATCGCTATCAGGAATGGTAATATCCGTCGCAAGAATTTCCATGTTTGTTGCTTTTACTTCTATATACCGATTTTCTGTTTTTTCTTCTAAATCTGTATAACTATTACCCATCGACAAAAATTGGTCACTTGATTCGATAGCATCAAGTTTAACTAGATCTAAATTATTGAAATCTACACTATCATCTAAATACTTCGGATATACTCCTGCTGAGGTTGCGGATTTATCTTAAAACTTATATAGTAGTCGATCCAAGAGAGCAGGGAATGCAACGTACGCTGATCGACATTTTCCATACAGATGTAGGGCTAGGGTGCAATCTTCACCTGAGTTGGTGGCAGCCAGAGTCTCGTAAGCAAATCTTAATAAATTTTCAGATTGATCCAAATTTTGTTACAAAGCGCACAAATATCCAAGATAAAAATGAAATAAATCGATTCAAAAATATTTAAGTCTTTAAATAAAAAACAAATTTAATTCCACTTGAAGGTATCAAAAATTGTATATAAATAATTTACTAAATTATAATATACACAAAATTCAAAATAAATCACTCAAGTGCAAGTTAGTCTCACACACGTAGGGTTCCGTACTATGTTTAGTACGCCTTTAAAAACTCAAGTTATTAATTTTTTCATGTCTTATCTTTAAAATCAAAGTCATATTCGTGAAAATTGAATCACTATTGGAACACCCTTTAAATTTTAGCAATTACTGTTATTACGGCCATGGTAATACACTTTCTATTAAAATATCAGGCCTACCCATTGTGGTTAAAAAATTAAGTAATATACGAGAAAAACATGTCACTGATGGATCACCCTTTAGCAATTAGTAATTGTTACAGTGGCCGAAGTACAACATCTATTGTTAACAATTCAAGAGTCTACCTATTACGGTTCAAAAAATAAGGCTATTTAAGTAAAAATCATGTCTCTATCGGAACACCCTTTAATTTTATTATTTGTTATAGTTTCCATAGTAAGCAACTTCCTGTAAAAACTTCAAGAGTCTACTTACTATCGTTCACTATCGGAATGTCACTATTTTAAAATCTTGAGTCTATGCCTCCTAAGAAATAAACACATATTCGTGAATAACACCTCTCTATCGGAACACCCTATAAGTTTTAGTATTTCTTTCTATAGCGGCCACATCTATACACGTTCTGTGAAAATTTCAAGCGTCTGCCTATTATGGTTCAAAACTTAGGCCTGATACATGCAAATCACACCACTATCGGAACACCCTTTAATTTCTAGTTTTATTTTTTTATACTTTTTTATATAGCAAACTAAGTTTTAATAACTGTTTTTAAATCTTGAGTCTATGCCTCTTACAGTGCAAGAAATAAACACATATTAGTGAATAACACCTCTCTATCGGAACACCCTATAAGTTTTAGTATTTTTTGCTATAGCGGCAACGGCAACATCATCTGTGAAAATTTCAAGAGTCTACCTATTACGGTTCCAGAGATAAAAGACGCTGACAGACGGACAGACATTGTAGCGAAAGCAATAGGGTCACATTTTTACACTTTGTGTACGGAACCTTAAAAATTAAGAAATTACTTAAAATTCTTATTTTCCACAAAATAAAAAAATTATATACTTCGTGCCAGCTTTCTGCACAACATTGTGAGTTTCCAAAACACACCACTTTTTACAAAATTAATTTCAATCTCAAAAAACGAAATTTTTTAATCTAATTTTACGAAAAAAAAATTAAATCTTTTATAACAAAAATATAAAAGACAAATGGCACGACCCTAATGTGCAAAATTAAACACTAAAAGTTTCATACACTACTTTTTTTTTAAGAATATTATTCCAAACTATATCGGCTAATAACAAATATTTAATGAATTTATTAATACAAAAATAATAATAAACTCACTTTTTTTTTAAATTATCACAAATTTGTTTATTGTTGAAATATGTATGTATGTTTTTTTCTTATTTTGCTTTGTGGAGGTTGTTTTTCATTTATGTATGTATGTATGTATACATATACATACGTACGTATGTATGTACATAAATATGTATAGTTTTGTATAAGTTTAACCAGTTTTATTTTTTTTGTTTATAGCACCCACTTTTTCTATTATAAAGAAAACAATATTGTGTGCAATTGCAAACACAAAAATTATTTGCAATGTTATTAAATTAATTTACAAACTAAACAAGTAAAAGTGCTATATTCGGCCGTGCCGAATCTTCTATACCCTTCACCACGGTGATTTGATTTATACCGACATGTACAGCATTATCCATATTGTTGACTCTTTACTTAAATAAATTCGTATGAGAAAAAATCATTATTCATGAGTTAAAAAAATAGAAGACAAATGAAAACAAATTCCGTTTGCTACAATTTTCGCCGTGTTGTCAGCTACTTAATGATATTGAAGCCGCCAGCTACATCGTAAACTCTGACATTGTTGTAGAAATACTTATTTTGCTTTTATAAAATTAAAAAACTTTTTCAAAAAATTATAAATATTTCCTCCAAAACTTTCTGTTTGTATATGAATTTGTAATTTACAATTTTGTGACATTTTCTTTTGTTGAATAAAATAGAAATTAGCCTAAGTTGACGACAGCCACAACGTTTCATTTTTGACAGTTTGTAGTCGGTATTCTGATGATGTCTATGTGTTTAATGCACCTAGGTTTTAAAACAGAGATATCATCTATTTAAAAATCAAACGCATTTAAAACAAGTAAAAGTGCTATATTCGGCCGTGCCGAATCTTCTATACCCTTCACCACGGTGATATTATTTATACAGACATGTACAGCATTATCCCTATTGTTGACTCTTTACTTAAATAAAGTCGTATAAGAAAAAATCATTATTCATGAGTTAAAGAAATAGAAGACAAATGAAAACTAATTCCGTTTGCTACAATTGTCGCCGTGTTGTCAGCTACTTAATGATATTGAAGCCGACGCTACATCGTAAACTCTGACATTGTTGTAGAAATACTTATTTTGCTTTTATACAATTAAATAACTTTTTCAAAAACTTATACATATTTCCTCCAAAACTTTCTGTTTGTATATGAATTTGTAATTTAGAATTTTGTGACATTTTCTTTTGTTGAATAAAATAGAAATTAGCCTAAGTTGACCACAGCCACAACGGTGGTCGTGTAGCAATGTAGCTTTGCTGGCTTTAAAATAATCGTTTACCTATAAACGTTTGTATTTTATTTTTGACAGTTTGTAGTCGGTATCCTGATGATGTCTATGTGTTTAATGCACCTAGGTTTTAAAACAGAGATATCATCTATTTAAAAATCAAACGCATTTAAAAAAATATGTTACTCTATATACACACATACATACATATGTATATTCTTATATATTATATTACAGTCATGATTTTCATTTTCAAAGAAATATTGAAATTTTTGTTTCAATTTTTCGAAAATTGCGTGTAAAAATTGTTTGTAAAAATATTTTTTTAAAAATTTTTTGTAACATTTTATTCGAAAATTTTTTGGAAAATTTTTTAAAAAAAATTTTTTTCAATATTATTCTGTAAAATATCTTTTTGAAAATGCTTTGTAAATTTTTTTGTAAATATTTTTGAAAAAAAATTAAATTTTTTTTTTTTTTAATTTTTTTAAAAATTTTATTGAAATTTTTTTGTTAAATTTTGGACCTTTCTCCAATCTATATTGAGTTAGAATGGTCAGACTAAAGCAAAAAGAAATCCTTACAAAAAAAAAATTCATCACACATGGGGGGTCCTTTTAACTGCTCCTATTTGTCAGTGGGTACCCTGTGGTCCATTGGCTACCTCTATGCGTATTGCTTTCTATTAAGGTCTCTAATACAAATCAAAGCAGAAAAACCCTACCAATCTAAAAACAAACAAAAATCGCCCCTCGCAGGGGGTTATTGATCCCCCGAGATCTGTATGCACTCCTTGCGATCTACCTGTCGCAGTCTAATATTTATTTGACATAAAAAAGCAAAACAGAATCATTAAAGCCGAAAAAATTAAAAAAAAACCTAAAAAAATATAGGTGGGCGTGGTTTTTGGCCCGTAGCCTCCAAAGTAATGATCCGATGTTGCTGAATTGCAATACCAAAATTTTCGAAACTATGCCTGACAGATTGGTGTGCTTAAATTTTTTGTATCTCTTCTGGTGCCTTGGCAAACGACATTACCACACTAACACGGACAGACGGATAGACGGACAGACGGACATCGCTTAATCAACTTCTCTATGTATAAGGATACAGAATATATATACTTTATGGGGTCGGAAATGAATATTGTAGAAATTACACACGGAATGACAAACTTATATATACCCTTTCCACCTGTGGTGAAGGGTATAAAAAGCACAATGTAAAAATAACGCGAAGAAGAAAAAACAAAATCAAAAACTAATGTAAGGAAGTGTCCTGTTGATCGAGTTGAAGACTTAAAAACAGGGCGACTCAACTAAAATAATTAGTTTGTGGCTTTGCTAAGTATGTAAATCAAAGCTTTATTAAACAAAAGGAAATTTTTAACAGCACAAACAGCTACTGTTAAATGTAATTAGTTTTCTTGTGTGTTTTACCAACAAAATGTTACAAGAAAAATGTAAACAAAAATTAGTTAAAGTAATATCACCTTAATTTATCCACTTGAACTCAAAATAAACTTGGGGTTCCACAAACAAAATTCCAAAAATCCAGTTCGAAGGACTAATAAAAATGTGGGGTGATGTTGATGGCTTCTAAACGGCTGTCTTCACCAACAAGGAACCACAAGCACTATCACTGGGCAATAAAAAGAAACACAACTTTTAGTTTTTTCAATCAAAATATAATAAGGAGAAGTTACAAATTAACTTTCCTTTGATTAATTAAAATCCACAATAAGACAAGTAAAAATTCCAAAAAAAAAAGATTACAATTTGCTTTAGGTTTTAAAAAACTACAAAGTAGAATGACGCGATCGAAAACGATATCAAAGCAATCACGATGAATAATTACAATTTAAAACTAATGCCAACGATATGGCGCAAATAAATGTTAAAAAGCAAATTTGGCCAACGATATGGCGCAAAATAATTATTATTCTAAAAATACTGGTCTACTACAATAAAAAATATGTAAAGGCAAGGATGATGAATAAGCGGCAATTGATGATAGACGTCAAAAAACTTCTACTAGCTTTGGCATCACTGAACCATGAACCAGGGATGGAAAATCATCATTGTTCAGACGTGATCATGTTGGCTTCTGCAATTGAATGCAGAATGCTCAAAGTCCAGACATTTAATGCATCTTCTCGGGATCACTTTCTCTCTTATTCTACACCGAACCCAACCAATGCGGATTTTTTAAGTTTCTAGCAATCGGTTTCCAAATCCACCACGTGTGGTTATCAAGGGCATATTAACGGCGACGAATTTTGAGCGCACTCTGAGACTTGCCAAGTTTTAAAAGTAGGAGGCGGTTGTGGCATTAACCTGGAAGCTATTTCTGTAAATTTAACCTAATTAGAAAGTTCCAGAATACCGAAAATCGGAGGCCCAGGGTTCGTCTATTCGATATCAAATTCCAGTAATGCGATAATTGATCTTAATGTCTTGTTTCCAAGACGGATTTTTTTCCATAGTTGTGTCAGAGGAGCATCATATCATCCAGAAGTGTCATAATAAATTTCAGCGCATGTGATACACATCCTTGCTTGCCTGAAAGCAGACAATATGGGAGACAATATTTTGAAAGCACTTACTGTTGCGATTTAAATATGCATGATTTTTTTTCCTATGAGCCGCCTAGAAGCAATAGCTTTTGCCGCCAGAAAATGCTTAATTTAATTTTTTAATAATGCTATGAAATCAGTGTTTTAAATCATAGTATTTTATTACAAATCTAATTGTACTTACATACAGTGGCTCACATTGAAAATCGGGCAAATTATTGGTAGAAATTGATCAACTAATTTCAATGACATAGCTTAATAAATTTTAAAAACCTTTAAATACATTTGATAAAGCTTGTAATACACAATAAAATTTTGTAGTAAAAACAGTAACAAGAATTTTCCAATACGGTATTTTTAAAGTAATTCACAAAAAGTTCAAAAATTATAGTCACACTGAAAGTCGGGCAAAGCAAGAAAAAACAAGAAATTTATTTTAATTACCGTTATCTTTGATAATTTCTTGTTATTTTTATATTATAAATGTTTAGCTGCATATTTGCTTTCATGGTGTGACAATATTCTTGATTTTTTTGTAATGCCGCGTACAATCAGACAGTCTACCTTAGGAGAGCGAAAATTAGTTATTAATAAATATTTAGAAGGTAAAAGTCAACGAGAAATAGCAAGTATTGTTGAAAAAAGCAAGTCAACTGTACATGACATAATCATGCGATATAAAAAAGACAACAGATGCAAACAAACAACGTGGACCTGTAAAAAGAAAACTTTGTCCAAGCGATGAGAGGTTATTATTGCGCGAAGTACAAAATGATCCATTCATCTCTGCTCCAAAACTTGCCACAATGGTTAAAGCCAATTTTGGAAAAGAAGTGCATGCCGAAACTATAAGAAGAGTTCTTAGAAAGAACGAATTGCATGGCCGCGTGGCCCGAAAGAAACCATGTATCAGTGCTAAAAATAGAAAAGAGCACTTGGCATTTGCACGAGAGCACATATTAAAAGATTTTTCGTTTTGGAGCACGGTAAAATTTATATGCCACGTTGTGTTTGCTTTTTTGAATATTTTGCAGGTGCTTTTCACTGATGAAAGCAAATTCAATTTGTTTGGTTCCGATGGCCGGCGTTATGTGTGGCGTAAGAAGAACGAAGAATTTTTGCACAAAAACACGAAGAAAACAGTATGGCATGGAGGTCTATCATACATTTTGGTAAAATATTTTATAAAACATTAAGTATTATTTATTTTAAAGCTGTTGAACGTTTGTATAATTAGTTGCCCGACTTTCGATGTGAGCCACTGTACGTCATGCATTACGAAATCGATAAAAAAAGTGCATTTTATATTGCATTAAAAATATCATCTGGAATGCGCAATTATAATGCATGACATTATAACTCCTAATAATGCATTATTTCATGTAACAAATAGAATAAAACATATTTTTGATTTTATTAAATAAAATGATTTTTGTATTTATTTCAATTAGAAGTAAATATTTAAAGAAAAAATAAACTTTACCAAAAACTGATTAAACTTTTTTTTGTATTATACCCTTTCCAAAAAGATTTTAATGATAGCAATCTAAAATAAAATTAAAATAAAATTAAAAATACATAAATGTAAGAAGGCAATTCCACATCAAATCAACAAGGCACTCAAAATGACTACTTCAGATTTTATTGAAACTTTTTTTTCATTGATATCTCGGCCTTCCATAAACCGTTTATACCACAATTGAACGTGTGTTCTGCTTATAGTAGACTCGCCAAACGCCACATTCAACATTTCAAATGTCCTTGCACATTTAATTTCATTTTTTACACAAAACTTAATACAGTTTCTTTGATCCATTTTTTAAAATAGTAAAAAATCGAAGAGCACACCAAAACACGACTAACCTTTTTATCTGTCAAAAACAAGCTGACAATCCAAAATGGCTGATATTGTCAACATAAATAACAGCCATGTGTACCAACATTAAAAAAAAAGCGAAAATCGAACATACGTACCTCACGAAAATTGTAAATAACGGTTATTTTTTTACCATACCACGTATATTTTTATATATTATTTTTTAAGGTAAAGCAATGCAACAATTCGTGTTTTAGAGTACAAAATTTTAATGAGATACAAAACCCTATTTTTCAAGTTAACAGATTTAATGAAGATCAACAATGGAATATTAAAATTATTTTGATTATATTTTAAAATTTAGTAATAGTAAAATTTAGTAATAATACGTCAAAACTAGGATTATATATGCAAGTTAATTAGGATTTAGATTTATACCTTCTTAACCGACTTCAAAAAAGAAGGAGCTAATCAATTCGTCTGAATGTTGCTTTTTTATGTTTGTGCCCGCAGAACTCAGCCATTTCTGAACCAATTTTAAAATTTTTTTCTTCATTAGAACGGTTATGCTTACAGAATGGTCCCGTTTTAAACAGATCATTATTTTAAAAATTAAAGGGTGTCACCATGTTTTTTTCGTGTATTAATAACCCTAAAGGGCACCAATTTAAAATTTTAAAAAATTGCGTATAACTACAGCTCCCACCAATAAAGAGTAATAAAAAATTAATTTAAAATTTAAAGGGTGTCCAAATAGCTGACAAAACCTTGAAAATTTGACAGAATGTCGATTACTATGACCTTTATAATAAAGAGGATAAATATTCAAAATTATAAATAAAAGGGTGCTCTAATAGTTCATTAAATTTTATGTATATGCCCATACTTTGGAACAGTTGTACACCGACCGTTAAATTTACAAAGAACTTGTATTACTAAGTCCGCTATAACAAAAAGTATAAAATTTGAATTTGGAAATAAAAGGGTGTCCCAATAGTTAATGTAATCTTATGTATGTGGCCAATCTTTTGAACCGTTATAGACAGACAGCTGAAATTTACAAGGAACCTGTATTACTAAGTCCGCTATAACAGGTATATAATTTGAATTTAGAAATTAAAGGGTGCACCCATAATTGATGTAATTTGACCTATATGGCCCTATCTTCTGAACCGTTATAGACAAACACTTGAAAATTAGACAGAATTTCCACTACTTTGTCTGGTATACTAACTAGTATAAATATTTAGAATTATGAATTAAAGGATGTCCCAATAGATCTGTAATTTGCTGTATATGACTAAACCTTGGAACCGTTACAGGCATACAATTGAAATTTACAAAAAACCTTTGTAAATAAGTTCTCTATAACAATAGGTCTTTAATTTAAAATTGTAAATTAAAGGGTGTCCCAATAGGTGATGTTATTTGATTTATGTTGCCCTATTATTGAAACCGTTATAGATAGAGACTTGATATTTACACAGAGCGTGTATTATTATGTCCGCTATAAGAATTATAAAATTGGAAATGAAAGTTTGTCCATATAGTTAATGAAATTTGATGTATGCCATATCATTTGAGCCGTTTTAGATAGAAAACTGAAATTTACACGTAATGTGTACTACTATTACAGCTATAAAAATATAAAATTAAATATTGTTCCCATAAATGACGGATGTTGGTGAACAGTTATAAGGAGATGCTTTCACATAGTCTTTACTACTTTTCCTGCTAATTTTGGCGCATTTTGTTTATATTTTATTTGTTTTATATATAGTTATTACAGATTACTTCTTACATTTTTTATTTAGAACTGGTACTCAACTATCTGTTTTGAAGTCGGGTTTTTTGCATGAATTATTCACTTTATTAGGGTTCCGTACACAAAGTGTAACCCTATTATTTTCGCTACAATGTCTGTCCGTCTGTCAGCGCCTTTTATCTATGGAACCGTAATAGGTAGACTCTTGAAATTTTCACAAATGATGTATATCTGTTGCCGCTATAGCAACAAATACTAAAACTTATAGGGTGTTCCGACAGAGAGGTGTTATTCACGAATATGTGCCTATTTCGTGAACTGTAGGTGGGATACACTTGAAATTTAGAAATAGCAATTAAAACTTAGTTCACTATATAAACTATAAAAAAATAAAACTAAAAATTGAAGGGTGATCCAATAGTGGTGTGATTTGCATGTATAAGGCCTTAGTTTTGAAAAATAATAGGTAGACTCTTGAAATTTTCACAGAAGATGTATAACTGTAGCCACTATATCAACAAATACTAAAACTTATAGGGTGTAGGAGGCAACCACTTACAATTTGCAGACAGTAATTTAATCTATGTTCGCTTTATAAGCAAATATACAATATTAAACCTAGAACGATAACAGGTAGACTCTCGAAGTTTTTACAGGAGGTGTATTACTATGGCCACTATAACAAATAGTAAAAATTAAAGGCCGACAGTAACGTGATTTGCATAAACATTGACTAAGTTTTTAACCATAATAGATAGACTCTTAAAATTTTCACAAATGGTGTATTACTATGACCCCTATAAAAACAATAAAAATTTAAAGGGTCTTCCGACAGTGACGTCTTTTGCATGTAAAACGACATATTTTTTGAACCGTAATAAGTAGATTCATCCAATTTGTATACATCCAAGATGTGCTGCCATGGCCGTTACGACAATTACTAAAAATTAAAGGGTATTCTGACAGTGACACGTTTTTCACGTATAGTAACTTATTTTTTTTATAGTAATAGGTAGACTCTGGATATTTTCATAGAAAGAGAATTGCCATGGCCGCCATAGCAATAACAAAATTAAAGGGTGTTCCGACAGAGACATGATTTGTACGTAAATAGCCTTATTTTTTGAACCATAATAGGTAGACTCTTTAAATATTTACAGAAGATGTTGTCCTTCGGCTGCTGTAATAATTACTAATATCTAAAGGGTGTTCCATCAGCGACATGTTTTTCAGGTATATTATATTATTTTTTGAACCGCAATAGGTAGGCACATGTATATTTTTATAGATAGTGTATTACCATGGCCGCTATAATAAAAATAGATAAAATTTAAAGGGTGTTCCAACAGTGATGCAATTATGACTTTAATTTTAAACTTAAAGGGTGACTCATAAGACATGAAAAAATTAACAACTTGGATTTTTAAAGTTGTACTAAACATAGTACGGAACTCTACGTGTGTGAGTCTAACTCGCACTTGAATAATTTATTTTTAATAGTCCGTTACTCTCAAACAAGGTTAAAAACAAATTGTTTAAAAAACATTTACTAATTACGCATAATAAAATGCATGCACCCAACACAGTAACGCAACGCTAATAAGAATCTTTGCCCTACTGCGTTACATTTTCCTAAGCTTTAATAAAAATAAGCAATGCATTGCTTACACCAGCTTGAATTGATTCTAAATATAATTCTTTTAATATATGTATATCAGTTTTATTCGACCTTTTTAGGTTACAAGTAAGACCTCGGGCTCGAAGAATATTTACTCTTTCTTACAACTTTTTTGTTGGGTTGTGACTGGGGTTGACCACGAAGCTGCTATACTCCTTAAAACACCTTTAAAGGCTTCCCCTTCTGGTTTGTGGGGTCTCCTCTCGCTCTATCACAGGTCTTCTTAGAGCACTTGTACCTACTTTGGACACTCTCGACACCTGCCAAAACTCAAGGTCCGCGGGGTTGGTAATCCCGATACTCACTCCAGAGAATACCCTTGCGGTAATGTATGTGTATGTATGTATGTAAATGATTTTGTTCTTATTTTATTATTTCAAGATGCAAAACACTGCCATGAATAACTGGGCTAAATGAATGCATTATTCAAGTGCATTTTAATGGTAACAACTCTTGGGAATAGAGAATTTCATGTTGGATTTAGTGAGGCAGACACAATTACTGGGTATTTAAAAGATTTCATTGTTCTATGTGTATAAAAAAAACACTCTTAATTTTATCCTAAAAATATTTTGAAGAATAATGAAGCACAAATCCACATCCATACAAAATGCATAACAGAACAAACGAACGAACGAGCACTAGAAATGAATTAAATAACTCCTTTACATAAAATTATTGCAACAGAAGAGCAACATGAACCACTTGTACTTCTTTAAGTATAACAATAAATAATGATGAGGACGACTACGATGACAACAAACGTGGAAGGCTAAAACGAAAAAGAAGTTGTAGCTGCAGAACGAGTGCCATAAAGGAATACATAGCTGCCTCAGTTGCACTTCCGTTCTAAACGTGATTGTTGCTGTGTGCGGATGTACAAAATACTACACAACGGAACTAGTCGCTACTGTTGAAAGCGAAAATAAAAAAAAATCTGATTGAGATAACTACATTTTTTTAAGTATCGTTCCATTGCTGTAAAAATGTAAAAGTATTTTTCTTTTCTTTAAACGTACATAATGAACTGTAATATAACTTTGAAGATTTCCTTTGTATGTGAAATAAATAACCGTCTGTCTGCGGACAGACAAATATTGAGAAAACGATGGAGAAGGTTTAAATGTAAATTATCACTTTGAACAATATTCGATAGTAATGCCCAAAACATGGATTTAGGTATCTTGTGCGTACAATCAATAAAATTAGTAGGTTAAACGTGAAATATAAGTCGTTAAAAACAAATTTCGATACTAAACTGTTAACATTCAAGAGCACGTTTACACAGAAAACATATTACTTATATCCCATGAATTTCTTTCTATAAATATTATGAATCAGTGTATGAACTATAAAGTACATAGAGGCACAACTCTCACTATATCAAAAAAGTACTATAAATGTATCCCAACATACCATATAGCAATCAAACTACAATACAACTTGTGAATAAGCTTATAAATAATAGTCTTGAATATTTTCTTAATTTCGATTATAATAATATTTAGAAAATATAAATTCACAAGCATTTTTTAACAATGATTAAGAAACTATTATTATACATAAATGTTTCTAAAAAATTCGTTTTCTTTCTTGTCATAATTTTTTTTTTAAACTTAAAAATAAATGTACAAAATAGAGAAATTAATGTTTTGGGCTATTAGGCCACTACAGCACAAATTAATAGTTTAAATTTCATTGGCAGATCTACTAAGAGTTCTTGTTATTGCAGCATAGGATCTCTTAAAGCGTCTCATTTGTGGTACTTCTGGGGCAATCTTAAAAAATGTGGTTAATGGTGAGTATCTTTGAGCAAGCTATGCATTTTCTCCTAGGCAGTGTTCCTTCATAGTAGTGTTGTGTGCTAAATTTTGTATTGACTATTCTAAAAAGATGTACATACATACATATATAGTAAGAAGTGATTATGAGATTTGAGAAAACTTGATTATGTGCTCCATTGCTCTTCATTTGTGGAAATTAGCCACAAATTACATATATGTACATACAAATATACATTATTTGCGAATATAAATCTACAATTATGTAAAGAAGATTATATAAAGAAGATTAAAAAAATTAATAAAATACTGTTTCTGTAAGATTATTCTACAATTACAAATATAAGCTTTTCTTAATCATGTACAAACATATAATATTTTCATAAGGGTTCCGTTTTGATTTTTCTACAATTGTTACGATATCATTTTTCAATAAATTCTAAAAACTTTCTCAAGCTTAAAGCTTATATTTATAATCTTATTAAAATATTTTTCACAAGCCATTTGGTATGTTGGGATCTCACACACTGTTGCCAAAAAATTTTACTGTAAAATCGTCAAAATTGGGCAAAAAAATCTGCATAACATTTTGAAAATCGGCAAAAAATCTGATAAATTAGAAAAATGCAGAAAGGTTTTTCGGATTTATTTACGAAAAAAACTGAAACAAAATTGTTTCTCGAAGTTGATAAATGCTCGTGCTGAGAGTGGGGTAGAGCCCATTGTTACAAAATGGATCAACGCTATGATCAAAAATGGGAGTTCCAGAATCCGGGGTAGGGTAGTCAGGGGTTGCCCGTAGGAAGGAGTTTTGTCACTTTTTTATGGAACATTACAGTTGATAGCCTTCTCTGGAAACTAGACTTATTGGGCGTCCAAACTTTTGAGTATGGCGACGCACAGTGGTCAATTTCGCGAGATAGCGGTCAAAACTCTATAACTTTTGACCGGATTGGTATTTTCTACGCAATTTGTTTTGTTCAATAGGAGGGACTTTAAGCTTCAATTTGCGTGTTCAAACGTAAAAATCGACTGATAGGAACGTAAGTAATGTGGAGTTAAAAATGCATTTTAATTTTTTGTTGAGTTTCCATGTAAAAGTTGAATATTTTGACATAAATAGGTATTTTTTTATAATTTCTTATTTTCTTCAATCGTATTTTACAACCAATACTTATTTATTATTCCTAAACTTAATTTTGGTCAGAAAATGCCAACATTTGGCCCCTGACATTTATTTAGTCTCAATATTCACAGGGGCCAAAGGTTGGTTTTTTTTGAAGAAAGCTAATTCTTGTGAGGATTAAACTGAAAAATAACACTGAAATTCCCGACAATATTAATACCATTTGGATATATTATATACAGAACACAACATCGATAAAATTTTAAGTAAAATTTTACTATTGATTTAAAGTGCACATATATTTTATTTAAATGTATTAATAAAAATTTATACTAAAATTAGAAACAAATTATAATCTTTAAACTAGTATTAATTAAACAATATTAGTAAAAATTTCTTCCAAATAGCTTTGATTTTCATTTTGCAGTAGTTGTTTAGCTTCTTCATCTAACTCTAATGAGGTTGATTTCCATTTTTGTCGAATACTGGACATATTGTGCACAACCAAATATTAATAAGATCTTCATTAGTACAATATCTGGAAATTTTTCTTGTATTGTGCTCGCGAAAGAATCTGTAGTCTTTGTTCCTTTTTTCTTGCGCTTCTTCTGAGAGATCTCCAATTGGAAGCATATTGTGCTGAATTATTTGTTCCCCATGGAACAAAATTTTGTGAACTGTGGTTGGCATATGTCTCCAAGAATATTTTTGGTTATAAAGGGTTGCTGTCTCATTAGCATACTGACCAAATTTTTTTGCATCTATCTTTTTGCTACATGCTATAACTTCTAATATGATTTGGAATCGTCGTATTAAATCATAATCTACTCCAGTTATAGAAGCTGCAGTTTCTGGATCGGAAAAAAATCTCCTTGCTGTGTTTCCATCATTAGAATTTCCTTCTCCTTGCTTTGGCTGGTCAATTATAAGGCCTATCTCACGGTATTTTTCTTGAATATCTTTTTTTTTTTTGCTTTTTTTTTTCCAAATTTTCTTTGTTGTTTCTCACTGTTTCGCCTAACGGGCCAAATTCCAAATCGTATCCCAATTTAAGAATATGCTCCATAAAACGAATTCTAGCATGAAGAGGTGACATTCCAAATTCATATGCTTCATTAAAACTATCGTCTTGTGTTTGTTGGTGGTTGGCACAATTGACTTGATGTTTTTTGGCATATGGTGCAGCTTGAAGAAGACTTTGTTTCGGTTAAAGCTTGTGCAACTTTTCCATCGATCACTGTAAGTGACATTTTAAAGTTAACTTCGATGCATTGGTCATTAAATTCAAATATCACTGGTTGAAGTTCTTTAATTTCATCTGTTATTTTGCCAACTTCTTCAGTTATGACATCTTTAGTTTCTTTTTTGTAAGCAAACTTTATTGGTCTACAAAATTTTGTTGACGAGGGAATTTTATTCCTCCATACATCTATCTCTGCAGCTCTACTAGTTGACGGCTCTGAACCAATATAAGTTTTTGTTAAACGTAATGGAACGAAAAAAATCATGAAGAAGATAGAACACTATAACTGAATTTAGCCATTGTTTAAACAATAATGAAAAAAAAAGAATGCATGGATTAATATACTATTGCTCGAAGTTTCAACATGATCTTTTTAACCTCTTTGAAACATAATATAACAGGTACTTTGTTTTACCAGTTATTTCCATTGGTTTTAAATTTATTTGAAATTTTCAGGTATTTAAGTTATATAATATTAGATAGCAATAAAATCATTTTTTACCTTTTCCAAATGAATTGCTAGATACCACATAATTTGAGAGTTCTATTGTCATTTTTGTCAAAATTTTGATACACCCTTCTATGTGGACTAGGTCCAAATATGGGCCAACTTCTCCTAATTTCAACAGAATTATTTTTTGGGTCAATAAGAACTCTTGTACAAAATTTCATCAAAATATATGCATAAT
The DNA here is from genome assembly GCA_949628195.1 of Phasia obesa. Classification (NCBI taxonomy): domain Eukaryota; kingdom Metazoa; phylum Arthropoda; class Insecta; order Diptera; family Tachinidae; genus Phasia; species Phasia obesa. The sequence goes on from OX451219.1 coordinate 71,624,890, forward strand.
AGCCTCTTTCACATACAAATAACTTCTCAAAAAATATGACGTGCATTTGTACCGAATATCTTACCTTGGGTCAGAAAAATTGCTGTAGCTCAAAAAGTGCAGTCCCGATGCATGGATATGTATATATAGCAATGTAGGGGAGAGTTAGGAGTACAAAAAAGTAAATTTGTGTTTTGACTCAGCTTGACTCACAGGAGTTGTGCTCTATGAAGTAGGAAATTTCCGAGAAATTTTACCTTTTTTAAAAAAAATATTTAAATTGTTCTCAAAACAGTAGAGCTTAAATTTTTTACCACTAATAGGAAATAAGTTAAGTTATAACACAAAATTTATTTCGTCCAAATATCTTGAAAAACAACAAAGTTATGATCATTTAAATTTTAAAAATTAACTAAAAATATCATAAATTTACTACATTCTGAAAAAGCCCATTTTGGACCACCCTGTTCTCAGTGAAATAGTTGAAATAGAGTTCTAATTTTTTGGCTCCCGAGGTTTACTACTGTCTACTTTCATATGAGTCTAATAACTTTAAAATCGGAGAACAAAAACCAAAAGGAGTTTTGGCCGCTATCTCAAAATATTGACCACAGTGCGACGATGTGGCACTTGTGGTTGCTGAAAGGTTTATCGATACTATCCAAGAATGTATGAGGCAGGCTTTCATAACAACCGAGGCATGGTGCGATGAAAAGGGGCTAACCACAAATGCTAGCAAATCAGACGCTACACTGAGGGAAAAATCATGTTGTAAAATTAACAACAAATTTAGTTAGTTTCAGACACTTACTTTGTCGCTTTTATTGACAACTTTCGTTTACAATTTAAAAACGAATGTGGTTGAACTGATAACGTTAGGTTGTGAAGCTATAGGAATATGAGGAAATTTAAAAGTTTTGACAACGCTCGTTTACAATTTGCATACGAACGTGTTAAATTTAACATCTGACAACGGCTGGTTGTCAAATTATACGAAGATAACGAAATTTAAAAATTTCGACAACTTTAGTAATCAGTGTTTTTATTAGCAAACTTAAAAAATAAAAACAAAAGATTTTAACAAATTAATAATAAAATACTTGAGGAACAAAATGTTATTGGTGATATCATAAATTTGGATGATGGTATTTAGCAAGTCATGCTTTTCTACCAAAGAAAATTTGGAATATAAAGAAGTCGACAAGAAGCTGAAGGAGTTTTTGGAATTAATTTATGATTATTTAAAATATAAGTATCTCAAAATGTAAACCAGGAACGTGTTACGTGTGTTATTTGTTTTAATTTAGCGGCGCACATAACATTCATAAGCTTGCGTTATTTAAATAAGGACGATTTAAAGGAAGTTGTGCCACCACTTGGACTCTGTGTAGAGATCCGAGAAAAGCTGTTTGCTTGAAAAAAAACGGAGGTAATAAATTTTACATGTGTGTCTTTTGATCTTTTTTAAGTTTTAATAAATTTCATAGCTTGAAAACGATGATGACACAATATCAGTGCCATCCAAAGTCGTGGAGTGGTGGAGGCGCAGCGGGAATTCTACAGGCACTCAGTCAAGTTGCTCTGAAAATGGAGGTGTCTTAACAAAAGTGAGATTAAATGAAATAAATATCATAAATTTATATAAAATCTCATATTCTAACTATATAATTCGGATTAGGATAGTCAATTCTTGAATATTGCGATGAAAATATTGAAATATTCATAATTAAAGTATTATCGAATATGTTTTAAGCAAGGATATAGGACTTTGCACGCAAGATTATAATCGCTTATTGAACCAAATTTTTACTTTCTTATTTATTGTATATTTTTTTATAACAAATTACGTTTATTCGTTTAAAAGATATTGTCATTTTATCATTTTGGTCAATTGGGAAAGAGGTTAGCAACGAGAAGTATATAATCGACGCCAATATGTTGTCAGATCAACAACGATGCGGTGTCAATTTGACACAATTATGTTGTCAATTCGACACCGGTTTGGTGTCAGTTCGACACCGCCGAATTTCCTTATTTGTTACCGATATGGCGTCACATTGTACACATACGTTGTCAATTCATCAACGCTATCGTTTTCGCCACTTTGACCCCATCCGTATACAAAGTGACCACAAACGTGGTTGATACACTTTTGACACCGTTTGTGATCATTTCGAACACGGATGGTATCATATTTTCTGTCGGTGTATGCTCTTCACTCGAAGGCGGAAGAGTATAGAGGTTGGATCCTTAATTCGTTTCGCATCGGAAATCAGTTTGTCACGAAAGGTGAATTACCTGGGAGTTACTCTGGATAAGGAACTTACCTGGTACGAACATATTCAAATGGAGATACGTTAGGCAAAAAGGATCTTGCATCAGTGTAAACGAGTTTGGGGAAAATTTCGCCCAAGGCTTCATACTGGATGTACACAATGATGGTGCGACCAAATAATAACTTATGCATCTGCAGTTTGGTGGCCAAAAGTCTCGCGGATTACAGTTTAGCGTAGATTAGATGGGGTTCAGATAATTACTTGTATGGGGTAATTCCATGCCAAATCAAAAAAAAAATTGTTTTCAAATTTACCACTTCCGATTTTATTGAAACTATTGTTGTTATATTCTTTGACTTTCTGAAGCCAAATATAATTTTAATTCTATCTCTTACAGTTTTTAGGTATACAGTTATCAAAATACAGTTGTCAAAAATACCGTTTTTTACCCGACTTCAAAAAAGAAGGAGGTTATTTATTCGTCTGAATGTTGCTTTTTTATGTATGTAACCGCAGAACTCAGCTATTTCTGAACCGATTTTAAAATTTTTTTCTTTATTTGAAAGGTTATGCTTTCAGGTTGGTCCCATTTTAAAATCAGTTCATTATATTAAAAATTAAAGGATGTCCCCACATACATGTTTTTTACGTGTATTAAAATTTTAAAAAATTGCGTGTCGCTATAGCTCCCAATAGCAGAAATTAATAAAAAAATAAATTTAAAATCTAAAGGGTGACCCATAGGTGACGTAATTTAACCTATTTTAGCCTATCTTTTGAACCGTTATAGGCAAAACCTTGAAAATTTGACAGAATGTTGATTACTCTGACCGTTATAATAAAATGTATGAATATTGAAAATTTTAAAGGGTGCTCCAATAGTTCATTTAATTTGATGTATATGGCCATACTGTTGAAGAGTTATACACCGACCGTTAAATTTACAAAGAACTTGTATTACTAAGTCCGATATAACAAAAAGTATAAAATTTGAATTTGGAAATAAAAGGGTGTCCCAATAGTTAATGTAATTTTATGTATGTGGCCAATCTTTTGAACCGTTATAGACAGACAGCTGAAATTTACAAGGAACCTGTATTACTAAGTCCGCTATAACAGGTATATAATTTGAATTTAGAAATTAAAAGGTGTACCCATAAATTATGTAATTTGATCTATATGGCCCTATCTTTTGAACCTTTAAACAAATACACTTGAAAATTAGGCAGAATATCCACTACTTTCTCTGGTATGATAATAAGTATAAATATTTGGAATTATAATGTAAAGGGTGTCCCAATAGTTCATGTTATTTGATATATATGGTTAAACTTCTTAACCGTTATATACAGACAGTTGAAGTTTACTAAGAATCTTTGTCCAAGTCCTCTATAATAACAGGTCTTTAATCTAAAATTGTAAATTAAAGGATGTCCGAATAGGTGATGTTATTTGATCTATGTGACCCTATCTTTGAAACCGTTATAGACAGAGGCTTGAGTGGTGTCCCCATAAAATACGGATGCTGGTGAAAATAGCTTAAATTTTGAACAGTAATAGGTAGATGCTTGAAATTCACATAGCCTTTACTTTTTTCCCGCTAACTTTGGCGCATCTATTATTTCGTTTAAATCTAAATCTTACAGATTACTTCTTACATTTTTAGTTTATAATTGGTGCCCTTCTATCTGTTTTGAAGTCGGTTTTTTTTTTGCAAAAAGTATTTGCATATGAGTTCGAGGATTAAGTATATTCTTATTCCAGTTCTATAAGCACTAGGAAGTTGAGTAATAGCTCATTTTAAAAGGGATTTCTTACGCTTTAATTTGATAATAATCATGAAAAAAATTCCATTCTTTGAACATGGTGGGATCAAAAGTTATACTAAAAAAACTTCATTACAAACTGAAAAAATTTTTTAATAAACTGTAAAGGTAAGAAATATTCCTTAATACTGAAAAATATGTACTTTTTTTAACATAACTTCTGATCCCACTATGGTCCCTCTCTGAAATTTTTATGGTGTACTCTACATGCCACATTTAAAAACATATGTATATTTAAAAAAAAAAATTAAAAGACACTCTCTCAAAGATTTTTATAAAACTTTTTTTTTAAATATAAGAAAAAAAATTGTTAATAATTAGTTTTTTTATGATTGTTAATGCGTATGAAATCCCCTTAAAAATGAGCTATTACTCAACTTCCTAGGGCTTATAGAACTGGAATTAGAATATATTTAATCCTTGAGCGCATATGCAAAAAAGCGATATTTTCCCATTTTTATAACCGTATAGCTAAAAAACTATAAGAGATTAAATTTTTTTTTTTAATTATATTTGGATTCAGAGAGTCAAGGAATATAAATAACAAAAGTTTCAATTAAATCTGAAGTAGTAATTTTGAGTGCCTCGTTTATTTGACGTGGAATTTCCTTATGAGTATATGTGGCGCCATGCATACTGCTCCAACACAGGTAATTGAGGCAATGTTGAGATTGCTACCATTGGACATAGTCATTAGGTCAATGGCTGCAATGCCAACTTTGCGTATGAAGAGCCATTTAATGGATGTAGTTAATAGGATGGTTAGGGAAGCTCAAATGCCGATGGAACGCATGAGCAGAAGAAAGATAGTCGAAAGACTGCATCGGACACTCATTTCGGAAGGCGTTATAGACAATGAGAATATGGAGAACCACATCAGCAACTTTACTGATGGTTCTCTTATGGACGATAGAACAGAAGCAGGTGTATACTCAGCCGAGCTGAACTTGTCCTGTAGTCTGCGTTTGGGGGAGTACGTCTGCGTTTACCAGGCAAAACTGCTTGGACTGCTGCATGAGTGGGATCACCTGCTGGAATTTGAATAAGATACTCATTGCACTTTACAACCAGGCGGTTATAAAACGTATGAGGCAAGTCAATTTTTACTCCGAACTAGTGGTGGAATGTGATTTATAACTTAAAAGATGTGCCTTGGTTAATGAGGTAACATTGATGTAGGTTAAAGGAGACATAGGCACAGCTGGGAATGTAGCAGCAGATCATGTAGCAAAAAGGGGATCTGCTGTGAATTTATGTGAACCAGAACCAAGAGTAGCGCTACGTAGTGGCGTAATACGAGCTGAGATCCTACAATGTGTGGACTCATTATACCTAAAAAGGCGATGGGAGACCACTACGTTTAGGCAGGCACTAATGGTGCTCAAAGAGCCCATGGGCAGAAAGTACTCAGATACAATAGATAAAAATCGAAGAAGATGATACTTGGTGGCAGTGCCTGGAGGGGGTTGAGGTGGTAGCGCACATTGTGTGTGAATGTCCGGCACTGGCTAGCATAAGACTTATGACCACTGATAGAATCTTGTCAAATGTAGACACCAAGGGAGTTGAGCCTTGAACATATACTAGCAATTACTAGAGACTGCGTGATAAGAAAGAATGCCGACAGTTACCACTCGCATTCTGAAATCACTAAAATGAAGATTAAAGGTAGGTTGTAGCAAATAACTCTATGAGAGTTGCCGTAATTACATTTCGGTTGTCTATAATCATAGAGGACGTAAGAGGGTCGAAAAGGGACCCGTTAAGGAAGTGGTCGGCTTCGTTATTCCCCATACATTAAAATTTAAAAAAATTAACTAAAACCAATATCATCTAAATTAAAAGAAGAAATATTGAGAAACATTTATTGATATTCAACAAAAAATAGGAGTACTGTAATCTTTACATTAGTGGTGGATCGGCAAAAAAATTATCCTCAGATCAATCACCCACTATTGTCTATATATGGAACCAGCAGAAGACGTGGATCAGAGTTTAATTTATTTTGATCCAAATCTTAAATCAGCTGTCCAACATGCAACAGTATCCCGACAACCAGCTAGATACATCAAATTTATTCTGTAGATGTCGAGCGGCTCTTGGCTAAAAAAAGAAAATTTCGAAGAGAGTGGCAATCACACAGATCTCTGAACTCAAATCTAGACTTAAATATTGCACGAAACGGCTAAGACAGGTACAGAGTATCATCTGTGAAAAATTACTTGGAATACCTTGGGCAACTGCACAATCAGATTATTTATTATGGCGTTCATGTAGAAATCTTAAAAGACCAGTCGTATGTAAGCCTCCCTTACGAACTTCTTGTGGAGACTTTGCAAGAAATGATACCGAAAAAAGCAATTTATTTGTTGAACATATGGAAAAGGTTTTCACTCCAAAAATATGTACTTATGTATAAAGCTGAGTTGCACCAGTAGAGACTAGTGCCGAAGTACCCCTAAGATTTGAATTTAGAGATATTGAAAGGCCAATAACGTATCTAAACACCAAAAAAGCCTCTGGCGTTGATAAAACAAGTAACAAGACAGTTGCTCCGCATAGGTCACAGAATTATTCTTTTTGTTTTTAATGCCATCTTACGTCTTGAGTACTGTCTCGTTGATTAACATGATTCCTAAATCAGGAAAAGACCACAAAAAAGTAGAATCATACAGACCTATAAGCCTTTTATCAAACATATCAAAGCTGTTTGAGAGAATATTAATTACTAAGCTGAATCCAATTCTTAGCGCGAAAGGATGTATTCCGAGAACAACATAGTACTATCCAACAATGACACAGATTAGTAAATGTAATTAAAAAGTTCTTTGAAGGAAGAAAATACTGTTCTGCGCTTTTTATCGACGTTTCTCAAGCATTCGATAAGGTTTGACACGAATGCCTAATATTTAAGTTAAAGTTGAACTTGCCCGAAAACTTTTATAAGCTCTTAAAAAATTATTTAACGAATAGGAAGTTAATACTAAAAGAAGGTGATTTTTTAAGCTCGCCACAGTTTATTGAAGCTGGAGTTCCTCCAGTTAGTAATTTGGGACCAATTTTATATTTACTGTACACATCATATATGCCAATTAGCACCCGAGTCCTCACATCTACATTTTCTGATGACACAGCTTTTTTAAGAATTCATGAAAGCGCCCCAAACCCAAATTTTAGATGAGCTAAAGTTACTTTTACGTCGAGAAATTTTATTTAACAAAATAAGAATTAAGTCAAAATAATTTAACAACAAGCAACAAAGCTCAAACAAGACAATAATAACCAACAGTGAATCTATATTTTCTTACTTTATTTCTACACTTATTAACTTTTAAACTTAAACTTATTAACATTTAAACTAAAAATTATTTTAATATTTTTTAATAAGCAACCAAATAAAAGCTTTCTGTTTTTGTTAAAGATTTTATTTTTTGTGTTGGACTTCTTATACGAGTAGATTTATCATTATTTTTAGAAATAATTTTGTCTGTTCTGAAAGTGTGGTTAAAATGTTCTTGTTTATCCTGCTTTAGAAATCAGTGAAATAGGTTTAAATAAATACTTCCCCGCAACAAATAAATTGGTTTATTATCAAATACTATACTATTGGTTTATTATCAACACTAATTAAAAATCGTTTTAGAATTAAATGAGTTCTACGAGTATACAAAAAAGAACTTACAGACGATTTGATAACTTGTTCCTTTTATGAATTCGGTTAATTACACGACAATTTAGCTGAATTAAAAACAAGTTTTCGCTAATACTGAGAAAAAAATTGACTATATAAGTTAAAAACAGGCGAACGTAACAAGTAGTCGCAATTCTACAACAAAATTTTGCGGTTATTCTTACTGTCAAACTCCGTATATACATGAACTAATAGGGAGTATAAACTAATGAGTTGAATGAAGTTCACTATGAGCTTCAGATCCCGCCAAAATAGGGCTTAGGTTAAGTATACATATGTACGTAGATTTATGCTCAATTGATATAACAGTGTGTATTTTCCTAATGTTTAGTGTATTTGTCTAATAATAGAGAATTTTACCTTTACATTTACGTTGAAAACTGTAAATTTATTTGATTGTGCGTTTCTACGAAATAACCTCCCTTCGGATTTATTGCATTACATTAAATTGTATCAGTACTTATAGTACTTATTTACATATTTTTGTTTTCCATTGGGACTTAGAAGTTTCAGTTGTTCCGTTTCCCTTTAAACTCATCATATTATTCTTGTATTTGTAAAATTGTTCTCTTTACATCGTTCATGGTATTTAGTTGATATTGCATCAACTTCTCTTTGCATTTCACATTCGTTTTTTTATTTTTCTTTGCGAACTTAATAGTTGTTGCAAGTAAAAGACAAAGAAAAAACAGAACAACAAATTAAGAAAAGCAGGAAACAACTAACCTCTTGTGTATAATATTGTGTTCATAAATGTTAAATTATCAAAGGATTTTAATGTCATTTGTTCAAAAGTTACCAACTTCAAGTTGTGCTTTGAAAATTACAAGTACCCATGAACCAACCAAAGTACCAAAAAGAATCAGTAAAGAAATAAAATAAAAACAAAAGTAAAAAATCATGCAAAATCCGTTTGTGTATAAATTTGAATTTTATTTCTTCATTTTCATGGCGTCACACTATAGTAGTCGTATTATCTATTACTTGTATTTAAACTCAGTCCGAAAGCATTTATTGTGTTAGTAGTTGTTTCCCCATATAAATAATATACATTTTCTTAAGGGAGAAAGAATTTGGGGGTTTCCTTCAAAATAGTTTTATTTCATTTACTTCCTTTGTTATGTTTCAAAAAAAAAAAAAACAAAAAAAAACAAGATACAATTTTGCAAGAACTAACATAAATTGTTTAGATGTTTAACATAAATTATTTAGATGTTTAAGCATTTGAATAGGATTGGAAAAAGGGAGTGTTTCGGAAAACATTAAAATATTAGTTGACCCTAAAGAAAAATTTTGACAAATTAAAATAGAATTTTATTACTTATAGAGTATTTTTGGCTTCTCCAAAATTAGGCAAAAGGTTTCCTGATGATCTGGCGATAGTCGGCCCATTCGATAGTTTCGATAGTTTTCTTAAAAACTATCGATACTATCGAACTTTTTTAAGTGCTAATTCTAGCAACAAAATAATTAAAAGTTTTTAATAAGACTTTAGCAGTTATTTTTGCAATGTTTACTATTTGAATAAAAGACAATTATAGAATCCTTAACACAAATTTTATTTATTATTATAAAATAATATTATAATAAAAGAACAAAACATAAAAAACCAGAAAAGTAAAAAAAAAAATTAAGAAATTGTTTTTAAGTTTTAAATATTTAAGTGTTTTTAAATAAATACAAATGAATTCTTATTTAATTGTTTAAAAAAAAAAAAAGATAATTTCTTAAAGATAAAAAAAGATAATGTATGTATAACGTAACATAAAAATTAAAACTCTCTTTATTCTAAAGAGATATAAACAAAAACAAAACTTAGTTATTGGTACATTTGATTCGATGATAATTGAAAAATTTGATTTTTCAATTATTAAAATAAAACTAATTTGAGATAATTCTTTTAAGTAAATTAATGAATGTGTATCGTAAAAAGTATGTTAAAACAAAATACATAAAAATCAAAACTCTTATAATTCTAAAGAGATCATAGGGAAACATAAACAAATAAAATTTGTTATACAAAAGGTACATATGAGCTATTTCCATTATTGATTTAATCAATAATTTTTGTTAATAAATAATAGCTTATCAACAGTTTTTGGTTTTAAACAACTTCTGCGGTCTGAAATTATGCATCCAGTTTTGCTGAACAACCTTTCAGATTTCGTAGAAGTTGCCGGTATGCATAAATACTTTAAGGCACAGGATCTTACCAGCGACATATCCATTCCAATATGCTGTAAAATTAAAAATTTATTATATGTTACTAAGTTACTTAAATAGTCTTGTTACCTACCAATATTGCAATGGATCGTTATCCCTGGGAGAATTTTCATTCTCCAAATATTGCCTAAGCGATGTTATAGCGTCAACCTGATGCGTTCTAACTTTTTTCGCAATTTTGTTTCCAACAAATTTTAAGACGGACGGTTGTGGTAAAGGATTCATAATTGGCTCTGAAGTTGGCTGTTCTATATTTTGTATAGAAGTGCTATTACATCGACTTATGAAACTCAATTCATTTTTTAAAAATTGAGTCCCATTATCAGCATTATTTGTCGACAAAAAACCTTTTTTTTCATACGTGGGTCTAACAATGTTCCCAACCTTGCTACGGTTCTCTCTTCATATGGAAAAAGCCTTTTTTCACTTTTTTTCTATGAGAAAAACACAAGCCTGTTGGCCTTCAAAAGTCTTCAAGGTTAACTTAACATCATCGAGAGCTTGAAAAAGACCACACGTTAAAGGAATAATTAAAGAAATTGTGACATTCGTGCTGGACGAAGTTTGAGTCGTTGCTGCGTCAATTGGCGTTAATAGAACTTTCATATCATTAAGTATAGCTACATCATCAGCTGTTAGAGGTGCTGGTGCTTTTGGCGTTGCTAACAGTACGTTTGAAATAAAGGCATTTGTAAGTAATATCCTGTCAATCATTTTTAGGGCGCTGTTCCATCGCGTTGGTACTTCTTGCAGCAAACTATATGGCTTTTCCTTGCCTTGTTCAGCTTAAAATTTTTCGTAAGCAATAGTGCTGCTTTTAAAATAAGTCACAATTCTCTTACATTTCATTAAAATGTTTTTTACATAGTCTTGGGCCAAACAATCTTGCACTACAAGATTTAGTGTGTGAGCAAACCGAGGAAGGTTTCTTTTCTGCAATATGTCGCACGCCTTGATCATGGTGCTGTAATTATCAGTGACTATTGACGTCACTTTCGCCATCAGACCCCACTCTTCTAAGACGGCATGCAATGATTTCGCTTTATTTTCAGCATTGTGGTTTGTGGCTATTAAAAGTTTCTTCGTCGATAGAACAGCAGTGCGTAAAACAAATTCTTTTGCTATAAAGTGAAAAGTAACGGTAAGGTAGCCCTCATTTGCTCGTGAGGTCCAACAGTCTGCTGTAATAGCACAAAACTCTGTTTCATCTAAAATTGACTGTAACTTTGTTTTTGTACTGTTGTACATTTCAACCATCATTTTATTTTGCAGTGTCGTACGTGAAGGTAAAGCATAGCGAGGATCTAAACATTTTACGAAGTCTCGAAAACCTATATCTTCCACTACGCTAAACGGCTGCACGTCGATGGCAATCATAGTCATCAGAGCTTCACCCAGACTTTTCTTACGTTCTGTTTCTGATCCGTAACATTCACTTTTTTTAAAAAACGATGTGATGACACTACTCGGTTTTTCATCTTTTTTACAATTCGGATGAGCTCGTTTAATGTGGTCTAACAAATTGGATGTATTTCCGCTGGTTTTATAAATTTTTGTACATAAACTGCATTTAGCATAGTTTTTATTCTTCGTCATTTCAAAATAGTTCCAGACGTCTGAAGGTGTCTTGCGTGATTTTTTGAGAAGGGATTCTTCGTCGTCACTGTCTTCTTCAATAACATACATACATACATAAATTTCCATTAAGATGATATATGTACATACATGAATATTACTAATTACCATTTATTTTTTGTAGATATCTTTCCATAACTCGTGAACTTCTAGTTGTACTTGTCTCGTCAACTTATTATATTTACATATATACATATATTTATTTAATTCTCTAAAATAACAAACTATTTAAACAAATTAATATTTCTGTTTTACTTAGTTTAAGTTTGCTTTATCACCTGTTGTTTCTACAGAAAACGAAGACTATTAGGTTGCAGTTGACATTAGGCCGCTGCCGCTGGACCAAAGCAGCTAGTTTTAACTAAATTTTATTACCAGAATTATTCAGTTAAATAAGGAGGCACTCTTTATTTGTTTTGATTTCCTTTTAGTTTACATAAAGCAAGTCCATTTAACTCTATTTTTATTTGTATATTAGTACATAACTTCAAAAGTTCACAGACGGCTAAATACCTGCGTGGAATAAGTTATTGCAAATGCGACGTTGAGTACATCTAATCAACTTCGCATTTCCAATTAAAATTTTCCGATAGTATCGATATCCAAAAAAACTATCGATAGTCAGCCAAAAATAAAACTATCGATAGTACTATCGATTGTTTTGCAGCTCTAAGTGAAATACGTATAGGGACTAGCTCTTTCCCCCCAACAAACAAATTGCATTTTTATTATAAGACGTTATGGGTAATTAGCATAATATTAAATAATTAATATTTAAATTCCCAAAAATTTTATTAATAACTAAATATGCAACTGCTTGTGCAAACCTTGGCAACACTTGGTTTTTTTTTCGATTCTCTTGCGAGAACAAAATTAACTTGTGTATGCTTTTCATCACACCTTACGTCTGCATTTAGTGATGGCAAAAAACCATCCAATTGTAGAAGGACAGTAAGGAAAAATAAAAACGTGGTTTGTTTGTTGGTGTTTTGTTGAAGCTTTAATATTATGTAATATTATTCTATTAACATGCATAATTCTCATTATGTTTTGTAGAATTTTATTACGTATAGAGTATTTTTGGCTTCTCTAAAATTAGGAAAAAGGTTTCCTGATGATCTGGCCTGAGCAACCAGTGAAATATGTATAGGGGCTAGCTCTTTTCCCCAACAAATAAATTGCATTTTTGTTATAAGACGTTATGGGTAATTAGCATAATATTAAATAATTAAAATTGATATTGTTGTATTTGATTTTTACATTAATATTGTTTCATTACTTTGTTGTAAAGGTGGCCATTCTGTGCATATTCTACTCCACCTAAATGTTAAATTTACGTGCCAACTTTTTGTAAATGTGTCTTTCCACTTTTGAATTAATGCGGTTCGACATTGTACTCCAGCCAGTCTTTGCTTGATATTTGATTTTCATCTAAATAAAATGATTAAATCACATAAAGGACGTTACGAATTGTGTTGTTCGAATTAAAAATAATATAATACTATAATACAATATCATTTACAGAAAAATGGGACTATTTTCACACAATTTTAAATAATTCATCTAAACTTTTATTTTGTTTTATTTTTTAAATGTTTAAAAATTTAAATGATGTAAATAGATTTTCTACAGCATAACAATTTGGGTTTAATAAACCACTTTAATTTTGGTGTGTTATATATATATTTTTTTGTGTAATTTTTATTTACTGTATTTTCTTATAATGGAACTATCAATAATTACTCATATCTTAAGTCTAAAAATATACTTGTTAAGTCCAACCAGTGCTAGACAAAAAAAGTGTATTGTTTCACGGTTACTGTTATTTGCGGGTCATCCCTCTGATGTATAGATGAGAGAAACAGTGTCCCTTCTTCTTAGCCGAATGTAACCAGGTTCATTTAGTATGTTACGGGCCAGCAGTTTCGGATGAGTTTCAAGCTTCCTTAAATACCTTATGTCAAGTTTCGCTATTTCTGCTTTAACTGATGGGAATGGGATTTAAGTTTATGCGATTCTTGCCACCGTTCTTTAAAATGACCAAGAAACCTCTTTTGAATTGCTCTTTTCACTATACCGATTTCTTCATCCTAAAGCATTGCATATTTTGATGTAACGAAAGCGGTTATTAATTCCAAACTTGCATTGCAATTAATGAGTTCGTAACTCAGTTCACTATATGTGACCCGGCCTATGAAAAGGTGGCTTATGACTCCAAAAAAAAATTACCCACTTTTTTTTGGTTTCGATAGTTTTTGAGACGTGAAAACTAGAAAGTCCTAACTTGCTTAGAAGTTATGGTAAGTCAAAGTCGATTTGGGGATTTTTTGGGGATAAAATCCCCAAAAACCTGACAACACTGGGTCAGAAACTGGTTTGTGCCTTGCATTGAAAAAAACATCACTCTTTATATACACACACGAACTTATCTCATTTATGCTATTTTGCATTTTTTGGTTGCCTTTTGGGCATGACTGTTCATAATGGAAAAGAAAAACTACTAAGAAACTGACGAAATGCATTGTTTATCTTTAACAGCTAATTTTTCGAAATTTTGTTTCCTAGTCATAAGCCACCTTTTTATCATTTTAATGATATCTTTTTCACTTCTCTATTTGCTATTTTCACATATTGTTTTATTTTTATTGTTGTAACTAAATATCATAATAACGCACGTGCGTTTTGTAATTTTTTAAAACTAAAAACTTTATGTATTTGGAGACAAATTTTATGATTTTATAAAAGATTATTAATTATTAAAACTTTTTTTTATTTGATAGTATGGAGTCTTACCTTTCATTTTATTATAGCGGGAGCACCTAGCACGACCGAGCAACCTTTTTTTTTCTTCCAAGGAAAATTTCAATTACGGCACATTACAGAACAAATTTTATTCTATCATATTTTTAAACCATATGAGCGAACTTTATAATTTTTTTTTGTAAATACGCAGAAAAGGGTATATTTGAAAAAAATCACTATTTAAATAAGATCAATAAAATTACCTTACGTACAAACACTGTAGAAGTGCGTAAACAGTTTTCAATATTTTAGACCAAAATTTACATGTGACTTTACTTTACTTTATTATTTCAAAGACAAATAAACGTTGTTTTGGGATACAATTTATGGATTCTTCATACTGAATCAAATTTCTACAAAACTGCATCATTACATTTTTAAATTTTATGTGTCGAAAAAATAACTTATTGCACAAAAAATCCCACTGTGCGCCGGTCAAGATGTATGCCGAGATATTTGACGTCTCAAACCTTTGGCAACGTTTGGTTATTTATGCATGATTCCTTACGCAGTGTGAAAATTATATGAGTACATTTTTGTTCATTCACTTTTAATCTCCATTTCTTCAACCACCTTTCTAAATTGAATATGTGGTCTTGTAAATACCGTGATGCTACTTTGGGTCTTTCGTGAATGCTTAAAAAACTGTATCATCAGCAAAGTAAAGTCTGAAGTATACAATAAGTATAAAAAGGGGCCCCAATATACTACTTGAGTAAGTTGGCTGGGGTGAGCGCAAAAAATCTCCTTCTTTCACAATAAATATTCGTTCTGTTAAATAACTAACTAGCAACTTTTATATAGGTTTACGGGCAAATTCAATTTTAACTTATATATTAGGCCTTTTTATGTCATACCCTATCGAATGCTTGAGAAACATCGATAAAAAGCGCAGAGCAGTATTTTCTCTCTTCAAATGTCTTCTTAAGAATATTAACTAGCCTGCGAGTTTGTTCGACCGTACTATGTTTTTTCCTGAAGCCTAATTGATGGTTTGGAAGACATACATCCTTTGTCGCTTAGAATATGGTTCAGCTTAGTTATTAACATCCTCTCAAACAGCTTTGACATATTAGATAAAAGTCTTATAAGCCTGTATGATTCAATCGAGCGAGCTATACGGGGCAATTGAAATAACATCTTGTTACTGGTATTATCAACGCCAGGGGCTTTCTTTGTGTTTAAATCCATTATTGCTTTTTCAATATCACCAAATTGAAACCTTAGCGGTACTACATCACTAGCCTCGACAATTGGCAACTAATTATTATATCAATCGATATATTTGCCGTAAAAACCCTTTTCAAATGTCCAGCATATAAATTGCCTTTTTCGGTGTCACTCCTTGCCCAGCCTCCAATAGTGCAATTCACTAATTTTAAACAAAACGATAATCGCTATATTAGTCAATAGCTATTGTTGTTTGTAGTAACGGCCGTAGAATTTACTAACTACTTTATAGCGATAGTAGACAACACTATCTGCCTGTCCCACGATGTCGCTCGATGTCGATCGTTTGCACAAATACATTTAAAACAAAAACAAATTCAAAAATGTTGTTGTTGTTTTAAATGTATTTGTGCAAACGATCGACATCGAGCGACATCATGGGACTGGCAGTATTTTTCTATCTACACAAATTAGTAAGATTTGGAATCTCTATCAAAAAAATGCGAAAAGCACAAAGATGAATAGAATAGAAAACAAATAAATAAATAGAAGTTTGTGAAAAATTAAGTTGACAAGAATTTTAAGCGTGGTAACAATTTCGTAAAAGGTAAGTATAAGTAAAATAAATATAAATTTAATATGTATTAATTTATGGTACATACATATTGTGTATGTAAATATTGTAGCATGGAAAAAAATAAAAGTTCAAAAAAGAAGCCGCGCATCAGCAGAGCAACTAAGTCGGATGGTAGATTTTATGATAGAATGTCCGCGTTTTGCCATTGGAAAGTTTCAAAAGCTCCACGGAAAATTTGAAAGTGAGAAGAAGTGGCAAGAATTATCCAAAATGCTGAATAGTTTCGGAGGAGCAGTGAAGAAGTTCGACCAATGGCATAACTACGGTAGGTAAACATAATTTGTAAAATAACCACATAAATAATTGTCTTTATAACAAAAAGATATGGAGAGACTTAAAAATCCGCACTAGAATTAAATTGCGGGACCGGAAAAGGCAACAAGCGCTAACAGCGAAGAGGCCTATCAGCCAAGAGCCTATCAGCGAACTAGAAAAGCGTATTGTTGTCGTCATTGGGAGCGAATACATCAAGGGCCACGAGTCAGTTGCGGAAAATGTACCAATCTCAGAAGTAAGTGACAAAATATTGAATTTTTCTCAACTGAGTTTTATTATATTTATTTGTGCTACATATTAGAAACTTCGACTCCGTCTAGAAGATGGGAACAATAGCGTACATTTTATTTAAAATACGTTTGGATTATTTAAGTATGTTTTTTTAACAGGTATTAGATAAAGGAACTGCAGCAAATGCCGAGGCAATTAAATTGATGGCAGATGCAATCAAAACGATGGGAGAAGGTTTAAAATCTGTTGCTGAAGCATTTAATAAACTAGCAAATTCCCTCGATCGTTTTTAAGTAATCCTGTAGACAATTAATTCCTTTTTGTTTCCTTTTCCTATGATAAATTGAGTACGAATTTGTTTTTTTTATAACTTTAAATACATTGAATTTAATATTTTATTTTTTCTGCTGCTGCAAAATTTGCTTCAGCAGTCTGTCGTTCCACTTGAGTCATTGGGAACTTCATATTCTCATAAAACATGGAGTGGTTGATAGCATCTGTTACGCTATGTATGCAACGGCTTATGGATGATTGGCTCATAGGTATTCCCCATTGCTTTCCTACCGGCCGCTGGTAACACCCAGTTGCGAAAAATCGCAAAGCAGCTAACACCTACCAAAATAAAATTTATAATTATAATTCCATTACAATTAAACTACTTACCTGTTTTTCAGTTGATATTGCAGTTATTCTTGAACCTT
This sequence comes from Phasia obesa, assembly GCA_949628195.1. Classification (NCBI taxonomy): domain Eukaryota; kingdom Metazoa; phylum Arthropoda; class Insecta; order Diptera; family Tachinidae; genus Phasia; species Phasia obesa. The sequence continues at coordinate 71,642,337 of OX451219.1, forward strand.
TTAACTGGCCATTAAGCTGATAAACTATTTCTTCAGCTAAGTCCGGAGTTAATCGGTAGAGTTTTGCTAAATGAAAAGGATTTTCTAAGTCTCGAAGCATACGACGATTTACCGATGCTAGAAACAGACTCATTAACCAAAAATTTGTTTGCTAAATATTCAAAAACCATTTCAATAAAAAAAATAAAAACGTTCTTGTCGACAAAAAAAAAACAACTCAAAAATGATGGCCGTTTATTTAACGACAATAGACTTGCCAACAATAACAGCTGACTTCAAACAATAACAAAATGGTTAATTTTTTGTTTAATATTCTTAACGTTTCGATATTCGTTATAACAGGTTAGTGAATTGCACTACAGATGAATTTTGCAAATGAGGCTTAAGTAAGACTGGCCTTTTTAGGTTTCTACAAGCACGCCATAATGAATAATCTGATTGAGAAGTTGCGTCTAGTCTCTCAAATAGTTTTTCATGAATGCTACTCTTCGAGATTCCAGCATCTCTCTTACCCGGTTCGTGCATTCTTTAAGTCATTCTCTACGAATTTTCCTTTTTTTCAGCCAAAAGCCGTTCGACATCTACTGAATAAATTTGATTTTATCTAGCTAGTTGTCGGGTTATTGTTGAATGTTGTTTTGAGGTTTTAGTCAAAATCAATACGACTCCGCTCTACGGCTTTAGGTGTTCTTAGCGGGATGTTTTCTGAACAATGAGTTCTGAGATACTTTCTATAATTTAACCAATTTTTGCTTGTGCTAGTCGTTGGTGATACGATATTTTGTTTTTCCGATATATAGACGATAGTGAGTGAATGATCTGAGGATAATTCAAGGGACGCTTTAACTTTAATCTTTTCTATTGGAATATCCTCAATCACACCAAAATCAATAACATCAGGTATTTTATGCCGATCAGTAGGCCAATAGTTGCGTTGTTCACTCGATATCACATTCAGACGGTTTTTTAAAAATGGTGTAAAACAAAACACGACCTTTTGGAGTTATTAGTCTAGCGTTGTAGTCGCCTGATGCTATGAAACAGGGACCTAGTGATTTGTAGAAGTCGCTAAATTGACTTTCTGATATTTGAAATCGAGGAGGTGAATAGATCGAAGAAATAACGAAGCTTTGGTGAAATTCTTGAAGGCAGATGTTTGTTGCTTGAAGGTAGTCCTCACAAAAATCACACAGTAAATGATGTTTAATTCGAGCCCTTATTAGTATTGCTGAACCACCACATACTCTGCCACGGGGGTCTTTAGTGTCATATAATACATAACCATTGCTTTTAAAAAGTTATTTGTTGGTGCTTCAGGAAGTATTCGAGTTCATTTTTGTGTTGGCGTAAGCCGTTTGTGTTCCAGAAACATATTTTTACAGTTCATGGTTTCTTAACTGCCGCCTGCAACATCATATATTGCATGCGTACCACTTCTTGCATCATGCTGCTCATAGAGCTCATAAAACTGTTTAAAGAATGTCTCTATGCTTGCTTCGAGACGAATATAGTTACCAGATGGTGTTTGTTTTTTTGGGTTTTGGGTGCAAATTTGGAGTAGAATTAGTCGGTGTCGTTTTTTGTACTGAAATATGATTGGTTTTTAGCATATCCGCGTATGAAACATTTTGGTTTGTTAGTTGGTCTAACTGAGGGTAATAAGCAGTTGCTCGATATTGTGGGTGCATAGAAGGAGTATTTAATTTTTGAGTCGACTTCATTACCATAGAAATAAGTGGACAGCCTCTGTAATTAGCAGTGTAATTTCCACCGCAATTGCTACATTTTTTAACTTTCGAGTCATCCCTTGCTTTGTTGCATTGAACGGAACAATGTAGCTCGCCACACACAACGCAAACCGGAGGCAACTTACATTAAGCCATATTCTTGGCAATTTAGACACTGGGCGGGTCCTGATCGTTCCCTTACGGTTATTTTGCGGTGTAACAAATATTTCAAATTATAAATGGGGTGCGTTTCGTTCTTCTTAAATCTGATATATCCAAGTTCTAGTGCAACGCGGAATAGTGGTTGGGGGATGCGTTTTCGATTTCGAAGAGCACTTTTCGCGCTATTTTTAGCTCTTTTTATCTACCTCTGACGCAAATTTTTACCCTTTCAGAAAAAAGAGATAACATTCTTATGAACAACGCGTTTGGCACTTTATGCTTTGTTAAACAAGTTTTTCCTTTTTACCCTTTATGCTTTCACCGTTCTTGTCAATCACATAACATTCATATAAAATGTGGCTTACAAATGTGTCATGATTTACCCCCAAGCGTATTTGGAAAAACAAATTCAAAACAAAAAATATATATCAAGTCTAAATATTATGTAAAAAGAATTATGTACTTACTTATATGGCCAGAAGAAGAAAATAATAAGTAGACTCTTTTTAAAAATCCCTGTTTATTTAAAATTCTCTGTATTCAATTATCTCTGTTCTGTAAATGGAGCGATTTAGTACATTTGAAGTTAAGTTTGAATAATTTCTTTTAATGTTTAAAATTTTCTTAGAATAGGAAGGTTGTGCTATTCACGAAAAATTTTATATATTTTTCATTTTGGTCATTACCCAGATAATTTGGTTTTTCCATGTATACTGCTCTTGAAATCGTCACTGATAGTCAAAGCCTCTTTAATTAGACGTCAAATAAAGCCTAATTTGTTTGGAGTTCGAATGACTGATCGAATATAAATTGTAATAGTTTTAGAGAATTTTCAAGAAGCTGTTTTACCACAAATAATAACAAAATCTATAGTTTAAAAATTTTCATATTTGGTTTAAAAAAATTTAAGACACAATGCACAGTGAACGGTCCCCATAGTAAAACTGGAAAAAATCGAAGGAGTTATAGTAGCTTGGCCTACTTTTTTAAAAAATGTATTAACATTTTTAAAAATCCTTGTATTTTTCCAGTGCGGGGACAATTAAATACCCAAAATTCCCCATTTCAGAAATTATTTTTTTGAATTTTAATCTATCATTTCACATACAAAATGGTAAAGCATGATAGTTTTTTTTTATAAAAAATAACAAATCTCTACTTATTTAGGGTTGCCGTATACCTTTTTTGAATATTATTTTAAACTTATTTTAAACTCATAAACATTGGTTTTCAAATAATGTTATTTGAATATGAATAGGTTTACCAAATTGACAACACTAAATATTTTAACATTAAATTATTATTTAAGATAAAAAACATATTTATATAAAGACTAATAATAAAGTAACAAACAAATTCAAATAACATAACAATTGTAAACAATTTCTTGATCACTAAAATAAGTTTCTTAGTCTGAATCAGTGTTAATAGATTCATCTACTATTATGTAATTACTAATTTATTGATTATTGTTGAAATAGCTCCTTGTATTTATTGTATTTCTATTAGATGAAATTAATGGATCAGAAGAAATTAGGACTTTATTCATTAAATCTTGATTACAATTTTCTCTGCTATTTTTTCGAGTGTGCTCAAGTCTGTTCTTTCTTAATTGTCTTGTCAAGGCAAGTAGTTTGTCTAAAAACTTCACATTGGTGTAACGGACATGAAAAACCAAACCACTTTTGGAATCATGGGAGTCTCAGCTTTCATCCCATATGTATTTTATTGATAAATTCAAAAGTTTGTTTATTGATTTTTTTCTACTAGACAGTTTACTGTGCAATGGTCCGATATCGAATAATAAACAAATATTTAATGAAACAAGTGAAAATTCAGCTCGATTTACTTTCGACTCTTAAAAGTAAATCGAAGTAATAATGAAATACTAACGGATTTCGATTTACAGAACATTACAAAAAGTGAATTCATGTCATAATCGAAAAGTTCGGATTGGGATTACAGAACAGTGTTGATTATAATTTAACTATGTAGGACTACCTATGGAAATATTTGTATACATTTTAAAACCTAACTGAACCTTTTGTAACTGTAAAAAATTTAACTTTAAAATTTACATATAACAATAAAACAGACTGAAAAAGAAAAAATCGTTTTTTTTTTCATATGAACGCTATTTAGCTTTTTTGACTGCAGGCTCGACACGTTTGATCTTTAAAAAGTTGGCATCACTGGTCAAACTCCTTTACAGTTTTACGGTAACTGGTTTTATCAATGAATTGTATTTTTGTTTCATCAATGTTACTACACGAACACCTGAATACGTAGATTTTTGATTTTGACAGAAACCTCAAATCCGCTGCCCAACATTCAACAATTTTTTTTTCGCAATTTTTATTTATTGTATCTTCAATATAATTGAACTATCAATAATTACTCATATCTTAAGTCTAAAAATATACTTGTTAAGTCCAACCAGTGCTGGACAAAAAAAATGTATGTTTAACGGTTACTGTAATTTGTGGGTTATCCCTCGATGTACGGATGAGAGAAGCAGTGTCCCTTCTTCTTAGTTGAATGTAACCAGGTTCATTTAGTATGTTACGGGCCAGTGGATTCGGATGAGTTTCATGCTTCTTTAAATACCTTATGGCAAGTTTCGCCATTTCTGCTTTAACTGATGGCACGTTTAGATCTTTATGGATGTTCGCGTTTTTTATATACCAAGGAGCAGATGTAATTATACGGCGCCTTTGAATTTTTTCTACGTTGGTAGCTGAGGCAGTGCCCCATAATTGAATGCCATAACACCATATTGGTTTTAGAATTGAATTGTATAATAAAAGTTTGCAATCTAAAGCTAGAAAATTATTTCTGCCAATTAGCCAGTTTAGTTGGACTGCTTTCAACTTCATTTGTGTTAACTTTGTTTCTATGTGCCGTTTCCATGTAAGGCACCGGTCAAGATATATGCCGAGCTCTTCGACGTCTGAAAGCTGAGGTACCGTTTGGTTATTTATCCGAATAGGGGGCAAGATTTTCTGCGCAGTGTGAAAGTTATGTGAGTACATTTTTGTTCATTCACTTTTATTTCCATTTCTTCAACCAGTTTTGTAAATTAAATATGTGGCCTAGTAAATATCGTGATGCTACTTCGAGTCTTTTGTGAATGCTCAAAAAAGCTGTGTCGTCAGCAAATGTCGATGTGTGAACTCGGTTACTAATTGGCATGTCTGAAGTATACATTAAGTATAAAAAGGGCCCCAATATACTACCTTGGGGAACTCCGGCTTCGATTGACTGGGGTGAGCTCAAAAAATCTCCTTCTTTCACAATAAATTTTCCTTCGGTTAAATAACTATCTAGCAGCTTATAGAGGTTTACGGGAAAATTCAGTTTTAGCTTATATATTAGGCATTCATGCCATACCTTATCGAATGCTTGAGAAACGTCAATAAAAAGGGCAGAGCAGTATTTTCTCTCTTCAAAAGTCTTCTTAACAACATTAACTTTAACAGCTTTGACATATTTGACAAAATGCTTATAGGTCTGTATGATTCAATTTTTGTGTGGTCTTTTCCTGGTTTAGGAATCATGGCAACCAAGGACACCTTCCACTCTGTGGTAAAGTACTCAAAACGTAAAATGGCATTAAAAATAAAAAGAACGATTCTGCGAGCTACACGGGGCAACTCAATTAACATCTTGTTACTGTTTTTATCAGGGGCTATATCAGTCGATATATTTGGGGTAAAAACCTTTTCCAAATGTCCAGCAAATAAATTTCCTTTTTCGGTATCACTCCTTGCCCAGCCTCCAGCTGAAGTTCGAAAGGGAGGCTTACGTAAGAGTGGCCTTTTAAGGTTTCTACAAGCACGCCATAACGAATAATCTGATTGAGGAGTTACGTCTAGGTCTCCCAAATAGTTTTTCAGGGATGCTACTCTTCGAGATTCCAGCATGTCTCTTAGCCGGTTCGTGGATTCTTTAAGTCTGCTTTTGAGTTGAGGAGATCTCTGTGATTGCCATTCTCTACGAATTTTTCTTTTTTCAGCCAAGAGCCATTCGATATCTGCAGAATAAATTTGATTGTATCTAGCTAATTGTCGGGTTATTGTAGAAGCATGCAGACCCATAAGCCTTTTATCAAACATGCACTGAGGGAAAAACCACGTTGAAAAATCGACAACGATTGTGGTCATTTTGACACCTTTATGTTGTCAGTTTTGTTTGACAACGGGCGTTGTCAACTTGTAACGCAATTGGTCGAAATCACAACGACTGTCTTCAACGTGTTTGAATGTCAACGAAAGTGCTTTGACAAATTGTCAACGAACGTGTTCAAAAAACATAATGTTGTCAAACTCCACAAGTTCTATTAATTAATTTTCATTATAATAGATTGAAATAATCTTATTTCTAAGATTATAAAAATTGTTCATTTATGAACAATTTACTGGCGATGAAAATAAACGCAGGCTATTGTTTAACTAAACTCTACAAAATATCTTCAAAAACTTAAACCCGTCCGGTACTTGTACTGGACAAAGCTGTATGTCGTATGAAGGCAGAAAGCAGAGTTGTAAATAAATCGTGGTAACAGAGTTGTATTTAACCCTTTCGCTACAAATTTTTATGGGGCGGCTCAAAAATTCTAATTTTTTGGTTTTTTGCCCTCATTTACCCTAGAAACACGAACCAATAATTGGTTTTAAAAATTTTTTATCCTAAAAGTGTTTTCTGGAACGTATCCATATGGATACAAATTTGGTTTGTGGTAAAGAAAAATGCTGTAATTTGCATATGATTCATATTTGAATTTTTATTTTTATATGTACATAAAATTACATTTGATTTTAGAAAATATAGTTAATGTTAAAGAAAATAAGTTTATTTATACTCCTTATTATATAAACCAAGAATTATATACAGAAAATCCATAAAAATACAGTTCAGCAATTCATAATTAAAATTAAATAAAACTAAAAAAAATAATTGTTATACGTAAATGAAAAAACTTACCAATAATTTATTCATTTCTTATATAATGATATTCTTTGAAACAATTTCTCGACCCATTAGGAATACACAGAAGAACATCACACTTCGAGCATTTGTACCTGGTTTGCCCCTTACACCCATTGACTTTACATCTACCTTTATCCGTCACATGTTCTGGCCAATGCTGGTTACCGTCATATCGCACAGATATTGATGGATTTGTTTTTCGAATCTTCCCGGATGTCTTTGGACTTGCTGAAATATCCTCCTTGGAGCTCGTTGTCGGGCGTCCTCGTTTACGACAACATGCCTGTTGATTGGACTTAGCTATAAGGCCATTTGCAATGTCATTTCGAAAATGCAATAAGTCCATATATTCTTCATTGTCTTTTCTATACTCTAACCATGAATTACAAATTGCCAAGTCAACAAAGTGGTCAAACATTTTTAAGGTCCACTTTTTCGACCTAATAGAAATTCTGTATAAAGATAAAAGAAAATCCATTTTATCTACACCTCCCATATTTTTATTGTATTGAAGAAACTAGTTGCACGATTCCTCCATCAAGCCATTTTAGAAGAAAAATACTATCCGAACGCTCTATACGGTAGTCAAAACTCCCACGCCCTTCTCTTTTTAGTTCTTTTTCAGATTTCATGTCGATTTTCCCAATTCGATTTCCCCTTATTGTTCCTGTGACAAAAATTCCTCTTTGGCGTAAATACGAAACTAAATTGAGAGTTGTAAAAAAATTATCAAAATAAATTTTGTAGTTATTTTGCTCAGGAATAGTTTTTGTTAGATGAATAACTATATCTGAGCAAAACCCTAACGTTGATCCACTTAAAATTGTACCCTTTCCTTGATAGATTTCGAAATCATATACAATTCCTTTTGCACTACATAAACAGAATATTTTTATACCCCATTTTATGGGTTTCTTAGGCATATATTGCCTAAATGTGGTTCTTCCTTTGAATGGAACCATCATTTCATCAATACTTAGATTCTCTTCTTTCGGAATGGTATACGATTTTTGGATGAACATATTTATAAGACTGCGAATTTTATATAATTTATCATTATGTACTTCATTAGTTCCAAACTTCAAATTATTGCGCAAGTTATGAAACCTATGTCTAGACATATTTTCTGCGAATATAGGAATTTGTGTACCAGCAGTCCAATACATTTCTATTCGAGGATAACCAATGGTACCTATAAATATTTCTAAAGCTAAAAATTTAAGGAGTTCTTCAAAACTAATATTGACAGATTTTCCATTTTGAATCAGTGAAATTTGATTTGTCCAAGAAACAATATTTTGAAGAAAATCATCAGTGAAATACTCTAAAAAATATTCTACAGGTAATTTGTGTTTATCGGGTTTTTTGTATGATTCAGAAAAAGTATTTTCTGGTGTTTCCCAATCTGTTTTTTTCCAACGAAATTTTTCAACCTTCTTGTGCTGAAATTTCTTAGAAATTGTGAAATTTTCCGTAACAGCTCCATTAATTGAACATTCTTCTTCAAGCTTTTCTATATCCCCAAGTGTTTCACCATTATCAACATTTATATCTTGTATGTTTATTTCATACGGACTCTGGCGAGAAAGCTCTTCTAACATAAAACTTGTATTGTTATCTAAAGCATTGAACAAATTATTCATAAGGTCCGATTCTTCCGATTCATTTTCATCAGAAATATCGGAATCATTGAAATTTGTCAGAATTTTTTCAATTTCTGAGTCTTTTATTTTTCTTGGCATTTTTAAAATTGAATTTTAATATAAGCGTAGCTAAAAATAAACGTCTGCTTCTTATCAGCTTCAAAACACAAATGACTTGTCTGTAAACAGTTTAGTACAACAAGATACCCACAAGTTGAGTTTGTATCCATATGGATACATGAATTCTTAAAAAAATTCATACAGCTTTATAAATTATTTCAATTAACAATTTTTAGTGTAAAATGTTAAATTAAAGGGCTTTCTCTGTGTTTATGGCATTTTTGTTAAAAAAAAATTAATAGATTTGCATAAATAGCAAATTAAAAAACCGTCCTTTTAATCCAAAAATAAAAGCAAAATTATGTAGTTTTTAAAAGCTGTAATTTCTTTTATTAAAAACAGAATAAAGTAGAAAAAAAGATCTTAAATGGTAGATCAGATCTCCAGGAATTATAATCTACAAAGATCCAAATTGTTTACTTCGCCTGGAGTTTGCAAAATGGTCTTAAAAGTACGTGTATCCATATGGATACAATATAGCGAAAGGGTTAAATAAAATCCGTTAATTTCAAAAAGTGGACGTTAACATTAAATTCAAATACTAAAATAAGATATATGTGAAATTAATTAAATATAATTCATTACGTTAAATAAAATAACAGAAATAAAAGATAATTGTAAGTAATAAAAATATTGGGCTGCTTCAAGATTCATTTATTTTATACAGACGCATTTTTTTTCTAAATAACAAAATGGAGCGATATACAAATTGAAAATTGGCTCCAAACGTCTGGAGACGTTTTGATGGCAAAGCTTTATACTTTATAGCCAATGATGAAAGTGACGATGAACAATTAGAAAATATTTTTTAGAAACCATTAACTTCGACCAGTTAAAATTTAATCAGTTAATCAGTTTGAAAGAACAAAGTGTTTTTCTAGCAGCACAAATAACTTTTAAAAGTTTGCGGTTTTTAAAGAGACAGTGGAGTTTAGACAGATCTTTTTCTGTAAAAAACAGAGGTAATATTGTGTTGTAATTGTAATGATCACTGTTATTTCTTATGTTTTTAAGTATAAATTCATGGTTTGGAATTGATGGTGACACAATGTCTGTGCAATTCAAGTTGGAGCAATGTTGAAAACGTGATGAAACTGCAAAAAATTACTCCAAAAACGAGAAAGTATTATCCAAGGTAAGAAAAATTCCAATATATTTGATACATCTTAAACAATTTTTTTATGATATAATTTAGGATTTGAAGACGCTGTTAAACAAAAATCAAAGGAAATACAGCGCTTAAAAATGCTGATGAATAAACACATTTAAAATTATTTACATGTAATAAAAATCACGTTTTGTAAATAAAATAGTTTTTAAAAATGTATAATCTATTACAATCTGTTTTATTATTCTAGTAAATTTGGAAAAGAATAAGCATTTACAAATCGACAACGGTATGGTGTCAACTTGATAACGGTGTGGTGTCAATTCGACACCGGTATGGTGTCACTTTGGCAACAATACGGTGCCAAAGTGTCCACGTTCGTTGTCATTTCAACAACCCTTCGTTTTCAATATTTCGTTGTTGAATTGACAGCGTTCGTTCACAGTTTGAGCACAAACGTGGTAGATACACTTTCGACACCGCATGTGGTGATTTTGTACACAGAGGTGTCATTTTTTCTCTGGGTGTGTCAAAGCTATTGGGAAATTAAAGGTCATCCCAATTCCTAATCATCAATTTGGATTCAGAAAATAACAAAATCCAATAAAGAAAATATTGTTCATCTTTTTTCATATACATCTCAAGTGTTCGACAAAGTATGGTATAAAACCTTAATATATATAAGTGAAATCTGAATTTGCCTAAAAACTTCTATAACTTGCTAGAAAGTTATTTAACTAATATACTGAAGGAAGGAGAATTTTTAAATTCACCTCAGTCTATTTCCGCTTGAATATCCCAAGTAGTATATTGGGACCCATTTTATATTTATTGTATACTTCGGATATTCCAACTAGAAACCGAATCCATACATCGACATTTGCTGATGATACAGCTTTTCTAAGCTGTATCATATTCTATTTAGAAAAATGGTTAAAGAAATGGAGAATAAAAGTGAACGAACAAAAATGTAGTCATATAACGTTTACACTGCGTAGATCAAATGATACCTCAAGTTTTTGAAGTTAAATATCATACAAAATATACATCTTGACCGGCGCCTTACATGGAAAAGCCATATAAAATCAAAGCTAACACAAATGAAGTAGAAAGAAGTCTGATTTAACTGGCCTATAGGCGGAAACTCTACTCTCAGCTTAGATTGCAAACTTTTGCTATACAATTCGATTCTCAATCCAATATGGCGTTATGTGATTCAGTTATGGGGCACTGACGCAGCTTCAAAATTTGAAAAAATTCAAATGCGGCAAAATAGAATTGAAAGAATGAATACAGGCGCTCCATTTTATATTAAAAACTCGAACATCCATAAAGATTTAAACGTGCCATTGAATCGCGAAACATACATAAACATATTTGAAAAAGCTCGAAACACATCCAAACCCGCTGGCTTGTAACATTCTAAATGCCCGCGGCTAAATTCGACTAAGAAGGAGGGATTTTACCTTTTTTGGCCAAACCCCAGAGAGATGAATCTAAAATGATGACATCAACGTAAATAAATTTGAGCGCGGCATTTGCTGGACTTAATATTAAAAATAATAAGAATAATTTAGTTTTAATATGTGGATACTTATGGTTAGTTCAATTAGATTTGAAGATTCAATAAATAAAATTGCAAACAAAAAAATATTCGGGTATGTTCTGTAATCCGAATCCGAGTGAAATTGAATCCGTATGAAATTTTAAATTGCCATAACTTTAAAATCTTCCAACATTTTGATATTATTTTTTATACATGTGATTAAACACCATTCACATAACTTCCTTGATTGCTAATCTGTTAAAATAATAGGCGCAACTAAGTTATATTTTTGTTTAGAAATTTATTCGATTTCAATTTCACTCGGTTCCGGATTACAGAACATACCCGATTGTTAGCTGAGACAAAATTATAAAATATACATTCCTAAAGAATTTTTTTTTTTCTATTTACAAAATTGACGGTCATTTTTACGCTAAAATAGAAAAAAATTTAATAATGTTGCAATTTTTAAATTGAAAATCGTCCAGTTTTTAACTCTAAAAAGGTATAATCTTGAAATTTTTCCACAATACTTTAAATTTGAATCACTAATTATGGAAAAAAAATTTAAAAATTGTGTAAAATATTTTGAAAAAACTGGACCAGGGTATCGAGAAATCAAAAATTTTATTTTTAACTCGTTCATTTAAAAACATAATTTACAGATTAGACCTTTAAAGAAATGTCAAGTTCTAAAAGAACTTTTTGGGCTAACCAACCCAAACGGTTTCTGTTATATTCAGGTTTCGGGAGTATAGACTCGTATTGAAAAATGCAACAATTGTCTATTTAATATACTTTTTTACTGCATTTGCAGTGTGATGCATTATGATGTTGGTATGTACAAGCAATTTTTTCAAGCCAGTTACATATGTATGTATTTACAAATGAAGAAAAAATACTTTTTAATTTATTCGGGCCAAATAGTTACTTTTAGACCACCTTGCTGTGAGGACTGTGCTACCTCGCAAGTTCCTGATAATATTTTAGTTGAATTTGTCTTTTGTTTTGAAAATAATCCACACCAGAAAGTAGCAACATAGATTTTATATAAAATTCAATTATGGTAGAGCCCTTTAAATAGTGTCTAATATTTGCGGTTTATAACAATTTTTCAATACACATAAATTGGTAAAATTACGTAAATCCACTTTTTAACTCTTTTCTTTGGAAATTAAATATGTATACGGGAATAAAAGTATCCTATATTTGAACCGAGGTCCTCTCAAGGCTTTCTTTAAATAAGCCTGGGATAGGCGGCATTTAACGGGCTCTGAATTACGGTGCGGTAACTTTGAGAATTAAAGGCTATTTAAATTCGATGAAAAGGCGTTAAAAATGAAACAACAATTCAAATATAAACCTTTACTATTTTGAGTTTATAACAGGTTTAATAAACAAATTTTGTATGGACATTTGTTTTATATATTTTTATAAATTAAAAATATTTTTTATATATATATACATATATATATATATATATATATATATATATATATATATACTGAGGAGTACATGTTTGATTGAGAATTTGTGGTCAATCGTGAAGAGACGGTTGGGACAGTACCAATCACAAGCACATTGGAGTTGCTTTCGTTTTTGTTATTTTTTTTAGAAATTGATGCCTTAAGTTTTGAATGTTAAGTATCTTATACTAAATAAACTACGTCGATATGTATGTATGAATGTATGTATGTATGCATGTATTTATGTATATATGTATGTGTGTCAGCATGCGGTAGCATAGATTTATAACTAGAATCTATAGAATTTTAAAATACATATCAACATTTAAATTAAATGTGTTGTTAGCCAGGTTTTCAATTATACTACAGCACTCAGTACAACAGTGTACTATACTTTTTATTTAGAAACTAGCTGTGCCCGCCACTTCCTGAGCATCCTTGCAATATTTTGTTCGATTTAGCTTTGAAAGCAATCCACACCAAAAACCCTTACTTTTTTAGTATCGCCTTAAACTATGCTTAAGTTATGGTTATGTAATTACTTTATAAAACAGTAATGCTTCAGTTATGGTTTATGTATTTACTTTACTACTAAAATAACTGCATACTTTCACTTTTTCTCCACTTTCTCTTGAAAATAAGATATTTTGAGGAAATAAAAGTATTCTATATTGGGACTAGGATACTTCGGTGCCTCCTCAAAAAATATTGTTAAAATCCATCCAGTAGTTTTTACGTAATGCGAACGCAAAATAAAATCAGACAGACAGACGAAATTGAGTTACTATTTAATTATATGTATATATGGAATATAGATCACAACATACCGAAACAAACATACATATGTAAGTGCAAACGAATGCGTATAGTTGTGTGTTTGTTTTTGGATGAGTATGGTTTTAAACTAACGTTGTTTACCATTTATATGATTTTATACGCTTTTACTAGTCGCAAATACACAGAATTTTTTATAACGCAATGGTTAGTTACATCCGTTAAAACTGGAATGGAGCAAACACTAACTTGCTCTAAACGTATGATACCCAGAGGTAAAAAAAGTAGTTATGCCTTATAGTAGGCCTCTTTATTATTAGAGTCCTTCCCAGATGAGCCTTGCTGTACGGCTTGCGTTAAAATACAAAACTTTTTTAAAAATTGTTTTTTAATACATTTATTATGCTTTTTATTACAATTTTTAAACGTAATTGTACGTTTTTTTAATTTATCATTTGAAAAATGCATATCTTCTTCTATATAAACAACACAAAATGTGTTTCTTTGTATGTTTGTTTGTCGGAAAGCTATAGCTGCCTACACCAGTGAACCGATCTTTCTGAAATTTTCACAGTTTGTTACTAGATATACGGTTGGAAAAATGGGGTACTTATTTTTTTGATATTCGACGTGGGCGAGGCACCTGCCATTCCAAGTAAATATTTATCATCAAGTAATAGGTAGTGCCTTGAAATTCTGCACCAGTAAGCTCTATATTAACTTACATAGTTAAGAGAAAGACTGGATTGGAATAGTGGGCGTGGTACCTCCCATACAAAGTGCAAAATTATTATCCTGTATCTAGAGAAATGAATTAGGTACCACCTTGGAATTTCATACCAGTAACCTCCATATTAAAGTACATATTAAAGCTAAACACAGACTGAATTGGAATAGTGGGCGTGGTACCTCCCATACTAAGTGAAAAATTGTTATTGAATATTTGAAATTTTATTAGTCGAACTATTTATTTTACATACAGATAAAACTTGAAGTCAAGCTGAAGTTCGTTTTGTTCTCTCTAAGAAAGAATAAACTAAATTACAAATTAGGTGATAATATTAAAGAAAATTTGGGAAAATTTAATTTTAAGACACCAGCAGAGCGGAATGCACATTTTCTAAACAGTTACGTCCGTCATCAGCACTCTTCGTATCTATCTACTTTGGGTAATGTTTAGTTGTAAGCAGCATCTATTTAACCAACCAAACTCAGATAAAGGACTACGCCAAAACTGTATTCAATCATCAATCGTCAGTTAGTGAGAATGAAGTCTAGGTTTGCTACTAGATTAGTATTAACTAAAAGCGAATGTTGGAAGAAAAAATAAAAACAATAATTCTTGCAAAAAAAACCGACTTTAAAACTATTAGTTAGATAAAAAGGTAAAAAGTAATCTGTAAGAATTAGCTTTAAACCAAGCAAAAGAAGCGAAAAAAGTAAACACTATGTGAATGTCAAACATATCCATATTACTGTTCAAAAGTTACGCTATTTTCACCAGCATCCGTCTTTTGAAGCCTCTGTCTATAACGGTTCCAAAGATAGGGCCACATAAAGTAAATAACAAAGATTCTTGTAAATTTCAGCTGTCTGTCTATAAGAGTTCAAAATTTTGGCCGTTCATAGAATTACATTAAATATTGGAGCACCCTTTAATTTATAATTTTGAATATTTATACTTTTTGTTATAACGGTCATAGTAATCGACATTCTGTCAAATTTTCAAGGTTTTGTCTATAACGGTTCAAAAGATAGGCCCATATAGGTCAAATTACATCACCTATGGGCACACCCTTTAAATTTTATATTTATTTTCTTATTACTTTCTATTGGTGGGAGCTACTGTGACACACAATTTTTAAAAATTTTAAATTGGTGCCCTTTACGGTTCTTAATACACGTAAAAAACATGTATGTTGTATGGGGACAACCTTTAATTTTTAAAATAATGAAACGGCAACAAAGTGACTGAGTTCTGCGGGGACATACATAAAAAAGCAACATTCAGACGAATTGATAACCTCCTTTTTTGATGTCGGTTTAAAAGTAGCTTTCATTTCTAACCGAAGATTGGCTGAAGCAACAACAAATATAAGGTGGTAAAAAATTAAAGTAAAAGTTTTATACAAGATTGAAGCTTTAGGTAGTGGTTGACTTCGTTCTCGCTAACTGATTGATGATTGAATACAGTTTTCCGTATTCCTTTATCTGAGATCGGTTGGTTAAATAAATGATGCTTACAACTAAACACTAACCAAATTAGATAGATAAGAAGAGTGCTGATGACGGATGTAGCTGTCTAGCAAATGTGCAACCCGCTCAGCTGGTGTCTAAAAACTAAATTATTTTTTTTTAATATTATCACCTAATTTGTAATTTAATTTATTCTTTCTTGTTAAATTGTTATCGTTTTCATACTTGATAAAAGGAACCCTTATACCCATGTAAATATTCTAGAAAACAGGCTGGAGGAGGACAGTGTTCGTGGTACCCCCATACAAATTAAAAAATTATTATGGTGTATCTAGAGAACTGAATTAGGTAACACCTTGGAATTTTGCAGCAGTAACCCGCATATTAAAGCACACGGTCAATCTAAACATAGGCTGAATTGGAATAGTGGGCGTGATACCTCCCATACAACGTGGAAAATTATTATCGTGTTCCTGGCGAACTACAATAGATAAAGCGCTGAAGCTTTGCACGAGTGACCTCTATGCTAATACGCATAGTCCAGCAAAATACAGACTGAATTAGAACAGTGGGCGTGATAACTCCCATATTAAGTGAAAAATTATATTACTATATAATTATATATATTACTGCAATTTTATCGAATCTAGCCAGATTAAACTTTTCTACTACTCATGATCTAAAGTCAGCATTTCACCAGATCAGATTAGTGGAGAGAGATAGATGTAAAACCGCTTTTAGCGATAACAATGAAAATTATGAATTTTGTCGTCTATCTGTTGGTCTCCGAAATGCTATCAGTATTTTTCAACGAGCCATTGATGATATCCTGCAGGACGAAATTGAAAAAAACATGCTTTGTTCACATGGATGATGTGATAATTTTTTCCGATCTATCTCATGATAGAATATTGAAAATGTTGGAGAATTCAGGAATGCGAATTTTAACCGAGAAATCTAAATTTTTTAAGAGGGAAGTTGAGTTGCTGGATTTGTTGTTTTGAAAAATGGCATCACGACATCTGCTGATAAGGTTCAAGATATTCTTAATTTTCCACAAAACTACAAAAATTGTGAAATTTTCTGTATGGAGTGAAAACCATTAACATTTTACTGACCTTAACGTTTGCAACTTCGGATAAGAACCCAATCCCTGATTGTTCTCCTAAAATTTAATTATAAGCCCGGTGAAGAAAATGTCGTAGCGGACGTATTGTCGCGGCAGAATATGCACAATTTAAATAATAGTGACTCTGAAACAGTGCATAGCGAAATGTCTTATTCTGCTTTTGTTAATCAATTTACCAATCAAATAACAATTTCTAAAGCTCCAGATGATAGCAAGATAACGGTAATAATATTTCGGCAATATACAAAAACTTTTACTTACTGCAAAACTGTGTTAATCCTCGTGTTGCTAATGCGACCTAGGAACTTTGCGGAAATTCAAAACTAAATCCTAGATCATTTCCCATCAGTGAAATTTATTCATACGAAAAAGTTCGTAATAGATTTAGCAAATGAAAATAATCAATTGAAGAGATTAAACTTGAGCATAATCGTGCCCACAGATCTTTAAATGAAAATTATAAACAAGTTACATCTGAATATCTTTCCCTAAAATAAAGAAAATACTCGATTCGAAAATGTTATACCCAGAATATTTTTACAGTAACTGATTGTAGTTAAAAAGTAATCCGTACAGTTATTATTAACTGAATAAACATTTCAAATTTAAAGCATTTTATTTTTCAACGGATTCCAATATTCATTTCTAAAAAAACTGAATATAAATAGTGATTCTCCGTTACAGTTAATATTTTCATTTATTTTAAGTTGAAAATTCGGTTATAACGAAAATAATAAAACTAAATATGTATGTATGTTAAAACTATTTGACAGTTTTAGAAAAAAATCAAAATAACAATATTTGTGTAAAAAAATCATATTCATACATACATACATATATAAGTTGTGTAAAATAATTATTTAGTGCACACGACCGCTGTACCATATTATTTGGTAAAAGTGGTTTTACACGACGAGTGCTTGTCATATGAATTGTCAGTTTGATAACCCATATGTAATTTCATGTGTTTTTCAAAATAGCCATTTTACATACGGTTTTAATTTTTGCTTTCAAATACAATATATAATTTTGGCGCCACACAGCTGATGCAAATATGCAAACTTAGTGTTTTTACCACATTTTTAGCGCTTTTGGTACCACAAAAGGCATAAAATAACAAAATATCAAGTTGGCATTACAGGATGTCAAATGCTTTGTCACATCAAAATAGCACACGTTCCAAAAAAAATTCATATGTATTGTACATATAGAAAATACACATGTTATGTCTGAAAGGGTTTACACGACGTGTTTAGAATTTACACATGGAAAAGTTACAAGTCATATGACAAATACACGCCGTGTAAAACCACTTTAAGTAATTCAAGTACTATAGAATACTAGCTACATATGTATGTCAAAAATAATAAAAACAAAATTAAGCCAATCTTCCAGTCCAATTGTGATTTTAAGAGTAGGGTTGCCAATTTTTTTGGGGCTTGGCAACTTTGTTTTTAACATTATTGGCAACTGTTTGAACTCTTGTTTTTATATCATAGCTTGGGTCCATATACTTAAATTTTCTTTATGACAAATAAATAGTAACATACATATACACATTAGGGTTGAACGAAAAAATATTTTTTTCAATTTCAATATGTATTAGCGGTAAAAAGTTGCTATTGTTAAGTCAATTGCAAAGTCTGAAACCCAAAGTATGGTTGGTAACAGAGACTCTGCAATCCTTGTGGCAGTTTTTTGTATCTTCTTAAATGACTTTTGTCGTTTTGAAATAAATTAAATATATTACCCATATTTCTAGTTTTTCTCTTAGAATACCTTTAACATTAAATTTTTTTCTTCTCTCATTATCGTAAACATTTTCAATTTTAAAAATTTTTAATTATTATTAGGCGAACTATTTATGTATTATATAAATTATTTATTCGTGGATAATTTGTTAAAAAAAAAACAAATTTTATTTTATTTTTTTTACTAAACACTTCTTTATTTTTTATCTGTCAAATTACCACTGAACTTATAACTATTTTACAAAATTAATTACAGCTTAAATTCTAAGATAAAATGTGCTTAGTAATTAATAAAAACATGCTTTGTTAAAGTGTGCAATATTATTGGTTTTTTGACCGTCTGGAAACATGTCAGCAATTTACAATGAACTAACCAAAAGTTTAATAAACTGCAATTAGGTCGTTTTATATGGCAAATAAAATAATTAAATGTTTTTTATATTAACACCTCCCCACTTAAATCCGATCGTCCTCGTTCGGATGGAAATAAGAACTGTATGTATTTGTTGTTACACCTTTGGGTTCATTTCCTTTGGATTCCGATAATTCCGGCATAGATGTGTGTGCTTGGGGTTGGTTACTTACTAATGTTGGAACGACAAATGATTTATTTTCCTTCTTACACATTCCGGATTTAACAATTACAAGGATTAATACCAACATTGCAGTTAAGGCTATTCCAAGAATGATATTTGAGTTCTTCACATTTTTACGATTGAGTAGGTCTATGGCTTCTGTGTTATTAAGTTGCATTTCTTTTATCATCTCCAACGACAATTCTTCTTCGATATTTGGCTTTGGATTTCTAGGTTGCAAAATAGCAGGTAATGGCTTCATCTGTGCCGTCTCAAATGAGTTGTAGATTTGATCTGATATTGAAACAGATTCATTATGGAATTGCACTAAGAATGTACCGGTAAGGTTCCGAGGTTCTTTGTTAATAAAAATCGTTCCATTAAAGTTATTTAAAAGGATTTTTCCGTATGAAATTTCATCTACGGTGGGTATATTTCGGTTGTTTATTAAACTGCAATTTGCTGATTCACTTTTGATTAGTCTTGCTAGGCAAGTGTCATTGTCTAAATTTTCTAAATTTTTTCTATTGCATATGGTAAGGTTATTATAGTTTTTGCACGCATTTTTTACTCCAAATATTACATTATCGCATATTAGGATTTTATTATAAATAATCTTGTTTACATATTTTTCATGCTTAATAGGTTTTACTAATATTTCATTACAAGAATTTACATTTGTTGTTGGTATACTAATGATATAAACAATATAATCATGATTTGACGCAATCTTAACTTCAGAGAATTCAAATGCCTGTTCTAAATTTCTGTATAGGATAATATAAATGAGTTAATTATTCCGATTTTGGCCCAATGCATGGCATATTGAATATTAATTATTTCCTCTCTTATTATATCTATAATTTATATTTTAGGACCGTTATGGCCTGCTCTTTTATGGAGTTAGTACTACTACTGTTTATGTTTCTTAATATTTCATTAATTATTTTAGTTATTTCCTTAAATTTTTCAATTGATAGTCTATTTATAACTACTTGCTTATTATTATTTCTAGTCGCTAGTTATTCGTCTAATTGAACGGACGTGTTTTTTTTCAAGCTCGCAAAAACCGTATAATACAAACAAAATTTTGTGAGTGAATTTTCAATAAACAAACAAAAACAATAAAACCTGTTTTGATACAGAATAACAAAGTTGTTGTATTTTTTTTTTTTTTCTTGTTTACAACGGCATTAATAGTTGATTAATAAGACAAACCAAAAGTAAAGTGCGAGGGCTCATTTATGAGTCACTCAAATTTAAACATTCTTAATAAAAGTGCGAACATAAGCAGTAGAAATGCTTACGTTACAATAAATGCTGATGAAAACAGCGAAATAAACAAAAACAAAAAAACTGATGAGAAAAATTAAAATGAGTTAATAAATAAACTGATTTCACTGATTGGAGAAAATTCTTTTTATGTAATTCCCATTAAGCGTGGTAACATTGATGAGACAAAAATACAATTCATTGATGAAAGCAGTTACCGTAAAACTGTAAAAGAGTTTGAAAGCTGCAAAAAAAATTTTTATACCTATCAGCTGAAGAGTAGCAAAGGTCTACAGGTCGTCATTAAAGGTGTAGATGCATACGTTGATCCAGCTGAAATAAGAGCTGGACTTCAAAAAGCGGGTTTTAAAATAAAAAGTGTAGATAATCTCCGAAATCGAGAACGTGTCCCCCAACCGCTATTTCGAGTTGAACTGGAACCTGGCGATTTAAGATTTAAAAAAACGAAACGTACCCTATATACAATCTGAGGTATCTGTTGCACCGCAAAATCACAGTAGAGGAACCACATAAACGATCAGGACCCGTCCAGTGCCTAAACTGTCAAAAATATGGTCATACTAGGGCTTACTGTAAGCTGAATTCTGTTTGCGTTGTGTGTGGTGAGCTGCATTGTTCCGCTCAATGCGATAAGTCAAGGGATGACACGAAGGTTAAAAAATGAAGCAATTGCGGTGGAAACCACACTGCCAACCACAGAGGATGTCCTGTTTATTCTATTGTAAGGAAGACGTCTCAAAAACCAAATACTCCCCCTAAGCAAAAACAATATCAACCAAATGACCATTACCCTCAGCTAGGTCAACCAACCACCTAACATATTTCATACGCTGACATGCTAAAAAACAACCAAGTTTATAAAGCGCCATCGTCAGTTAACCCTAACCAATTTTTGCACCCGGAACCTAAGGACCAAACACCTTCGGTTAACTATAGTCGTCTAGAAGGAACCATTGAGACATTAGTACAGTCGCTAAACACTTTTATGAGCTCTATGGGTAATATGATGCAAGAAATGCTAAAAATGCAATCTATGATATTGCAAGCAGTACTTAGCAAACCATGAACTGTTTAAAAATATGTTTCTGGAACGCAAACGGCTTACGCCAACATAAAAATTAACTCGAATACTTCCTTAAGAACCAACAAATTGATGTCATGCTGATTGCAGAAACACATTTAACAAGAAATAGCTTTTTTAAAATCAATGGCTATATCTTATATGACACCAAAGACCCCCGTGGCAGAGCATGTGGTGGTTCAGCAATACTTATAAAGGCCCGCATCAAACATTATTTGCTGTGTGAGGATTACCTTCAAGCAACAAATATCTGCCTTGAAGAATTTCATCAAAACTTAGTTATTTCTTCAATTTATTCACCTCCTAGATTTCAAGTATCAGAGAGTCAGTATAGCGACTTCTTCAAATCACTAGGTCCCTGTTTCATAGCATCAGGCGACTACAACGCTAAACATACATTTTGGGAATCACGACTAATAACACCAAAAAGTCGTGTTTTGTTTGACACAATTTCAAAAATGCGTCTCAATGTGATCTCGAGTGGCCAACCCACCTATTGGCCTACTGATCGACAAAAAATACCGGATGTTATTGATTTTGGCGTGTTTAAGGGTATTTCAAGAGAAATTATTAAAGCTGAAACATCACTAGAATTATCCTCAGATCATTTACCCACTATTGTCTATATATGGAATCAACAAAAATCGTATCACCAACAACCAGGACAAGCATAAATTGGCTGAAATATAGAAAATATCTCAGCACGCATTGCTCGGAAAACATCCCGCTAAGAACACCAGCAGACATAGAGCAGTGTATAATTGACTTTGATCGAAACATCAAATTAGCTGCCCAACATGCAACTGTAACCCGGCAAATAGACAGATGCAATCACATTTATTCTGCAGATGTCGAGCGGCTCTTGACTGAAAAAAGAAAAATTCTTAGAGATAGATGTTAGTCCGGCAGTTACCCTAAGGTTCGAGCTTCGAGATATTGAAAAGGCAATAACTGATTTAAATACTAAGAAAGGTCCTGGCATTGATAAAATCAGTAACAAGATGTTATTTGAATTGCCCCGTATAGCCCAAAAAATCATTCTTTTTGTTTTTAATGCCATTTTACGTCTTGAGTATTTTCCTACAAAGTGGAAAATTTCTTTGATTACTATGATACCTAAGCCTGGAAAAGACAACACCAAGGTTGAATCATACAGACCTATAAGCCTATTATCAAATATATCAAAGCTGTTCGAAAAAATATTAATAATTAAGTTGAACCCAATTCTGAGCGCCAAAGGATGTATTCCGAACCATCAGTTTGGTTTCAGAAAACAACATAGTACGATCCAACAAACACACAGATTAGTAAATGTAATTAAAAAGACCTTTGAAGGAAAAAAATATTGTTCTGCACTTTTTATCGATGTTTCTCAAGCATTTGACAAGGTATGGCACGAAGGCCTTATATACAAGTTAAAGCTGAATTTGCCCAAAAACTTCTATAAGCTCATAAAAAATTATTTAACTGATCGAAAGTTCATACTAAAAGAAGGAGATTTCTTAAGCTCGCCTCAGTTTATTAAAGCCGGAGTTCCACAGGGTAGTATTTTATACTTGCTGTACACATCCGATATGCCAATTAGCAATCAAGTGCACACATCAACATTTGCTGATGACACAGCTTTTTTAAGTATTCATGAAAGCGCGCAAGTAGCATCACAAGATTTACAATATCACGTACTCAAATTGGAAAAATGGTTGAAGAAATGGAGAATTAAGGTGAATGAACAAAAATGCACTCATATAACTTTCACACTGCGTAGGGACTCATGCCCCCCTATTCGCATAAATAATCAAATGATACCCCAGCTTTCAGACGTCAAATACCTCGGTATACATCTTGACCGGCGCCTTACTTGGAAAAGCCACATAGAATCCAAATTGACACAAATGAAGTTAAAAGCAGTCCAACTAAACTGGCTTACTGGCAGAAACTCTATCCTCAGCTTAGATTGCAAATTACTACTCTACAAGTCGATACTTAAACCAATTTGGTGCTATGGGATTCAATTATGGGGTACTGCCTCAGCTAGCAATGTTTAAAAAATACAAAGGCCCCAAAATAAGATTCTTCGAATGATCACAGTTGCCCCCTGGTATATCAAAAACTCTAATATTCACAAAGATTTAAACGTGCCAGCAGTTAAATCAGAAATAGCGAAACATGCGGTAACGTATTTGAAAAAGCTTGAAACTCATCCAAATCCACTGGCGCGTAACATTCTTAATGCTCCTGGTTACATTAGACTAAAAAGAAGAGATACTGCTTTTCTTGGCCGTACAATAGAGGGATGACCCGTAAATAATTTCAACAATCGTGGAATATACATTTTTTTTGTCTTGCACTGGCTGGACTTAAAAAGTATATTTTATTTTATACTTAAGATATGAGTAATTATTGTTAGTTCAAACATATTGAAGATACAATAAATAAATATGAATTCCAAAAAAAATTTTATTTGTTTTTTTCTCTAGAATTTCAAAATCGTCGTGGTCAGCACTTTCAGCTATCCATTTCCATGCGGATCCTAAAAAATTCAAGGATCTTTTAGATTTCCGTTTTAACCTACCTAGGTACTCTTGAAGCTCCTTTAACTCATGTCTAAGGAAGGGGTAGAGGAAGTGGGATTGATTAACCTTTTGGTGTAATGTTTCTTCTAAGTTGTTGATCAATTCTTGGTATTCGTCCATATTAATAGTATGAATCAGTTTGAAGGTCCCAGTCTGTATCTTAGCTTGTCGAGAGTTCATAGTCACTAATTGTGAGTTCGTGTAGTCCATTATTTTAATGTCAGCATAAGCGAGTAACCTGCAATTAAAGTTATTTTAATTCCTAATGTTAGTTTTGTGAATTGTTTTTCCTGATTCTGCTATAACGGTAGTGTTCTTATTTTCCCTAACTATTTCTTTCTTATATGTTTTGCTGAGTTTTGTCCCTAGTCTTTTGTTTCCTTTACGTAAATAGTTTGTCCAGGTTCGTAAGTTCTAGGTTCTGTCTTTTTCTTGTTATGATAAGTTATGTCCTCCAATTGTTTTTCCTTTAGTGTTTTTACGGTAACTTGTTTAGCTTTTTCTAAATCTAGAGGATTCGTAGTAACTCTCCCCAAAAAGAATCTTTCTATGGGTTTCCCTTTTGTAGTTGAGTGTACCGAATTATTATATTCGTATATTGCTCTGTGTAGTAATTCTGAGAAAGTCCACTGTCCATTCTCGGCTTTCAGACAACGCATAATCTCTGAAAGTGTGGGGTGGAATCTCCCTATTTGCCCGTTGACGCTACTGCTGTAAGGTGGAATCCTAAATACCTTTATGTTATATTGATTATCCAGCATGAAAACTATAGCTGTAGAATTAAATGATTTTTCATTGTCCATGACGATTATTTCTGGCATACCGAATGAAAGTACCATCTCTCTTAGAGGTTCTTTACCTTCCTCGACGGACCGAGATTTTAGAATTTTGGCTTGCGCGAATTTTGAAAATTTGTCTATAGCGGTTAGTATTGACGTTTTACCTGTCATAAAAATATCTATGTGGACGATTTGTCCAGGGAATTGTGGTATTGGGGTCTCCTGGATTGCGGTTTTGTTAGGGTGCCTTTCATATTTATTTTCCTTACACACTTTGCAAGGGCTAATTAGTTTTTTATTTTCGAATGCATTTTCGGAAAGTAAAATTTTGTTAACAGTTGTGCCTTATTCTCAGTACTGTTCTTGTTAGCTCGATTGTGCTTTTTAAGTATTTCGGTTTCCTGTTCTTCGTCGTTTTTCAAATCTGTGACTGTTTTCCTAGAATATTTTACCCTATATTGGGTGAAATTATTTCTATAAATTTCTTGCAACATTCCCAATTTTCATCTGATGCGTGTATGCAATTAGTTACCGAGGGATTCAGATACCTTTTTAATATCTGGGGCAGAGACTCTGGTGTAATATTAAGTTCGTTAATCCTATGTCTGTGAAAGGTAGGGAAAACAATTTCAAAGTTATAAAACGGTTGGCTTCCTTCATTTGAAATGAATATTTGATTCTTGAAGGCGTTTATGGGAGCATCCGTGTATTTTTTTTTTTTTTTGGGTTTTGGGATGAACTCGCATCACTGTGTTGATTCTGTTGATGTTGATTGGATGTTGATGGTTCTAAAATTTAATATTTGTTTGCTCTTAAAGAGATATTAAAATTGATTCACTTTTAAAACAAAATTCAGTTTAATAATTTTCACTTTATCATAGGGTTTAAAAGAGATGTAATTTTTAAATTGATTTGCGTTTCAACAAAATTTTCTTGTTAAATTTATTGTTGATTTATTTCACTTAATTGGATTCTATTATTTATTCTTTCTTTGTGTATTTTTTTCACATTTTAAAGTTTAGATAAAACATAATTTAATTCTATTCTTACATAAAAATGGTTATCATCCTTATGGAGCTGGTAGTGGGGTATTGTTCCTTTTTCTTCTTAGTACTGGGGTACCCGCGTCTCACACTATGTTCTCCACTCAAAACGTCCGTATTTTGTGGATAATCTTCCTTGGGTTGCAGCCTATGGGGTGCTTCTTATCGGGAGTCCTTGAATCTGCAGCCTAAGGGGTGCTTCTTGATTTTATGGGATCCTTTTTAACGTTGGGCGCCAATTATTTATTCGTGGATAATTTGTTTAAAAAAAAAAATTAATTTTTTTTTTTTTTAATAAACACTTCTCTATTTTTTAACTGTCAAATTACCACTGAACTTATAACTATTTTACAAAATTAATTACAGCTTAAATTCTAAGATAAAATGATGCTTGGTAAATAATAAAAACATGCTTTGTTACCGTGTGCAATATTATTGGTTAATGTTTTATATTCACATATACAATGAAATTTATAGTCAAGCTTTAGTTCGTTTTTATTCTCTCTAAGAAAGAATTAATTAAATTACAAATTAGGTGATTATATTAAAGAAAAATTGGGAAAATTTAATTTTTTAGACACCAGCTGGAGCAGAATGAACATTTTCTAGACAGCCACGCAAAGCTGCCATGTTTTTAAAAGTAATATCGTCATATTTTTGGGAAAAAATCGTCATTTTCGTCAAACTAGCGTATTGATATAGTCTTAAAAACTCCTAACTAAAAAACGCTTTTTAACTAATAAAATATATTCTATTAAAAGCTAAACATAGCAAAATAAAGTCTTAAATCAACAAATCTTACAGCATTATTATAAATACAGAGATTAAACACTTTAGAATTCACATCAAAATCACATGTAAATAGAATGCACGTTTTTCAATACTTTTAAAATAAATAAATAAAATGCTCGTTTAGTTTGTTTAACTTTAAATAATCTTTTGTATATATAATATTGTTTCCAAAGACAACTTATTTAATGAATTTCTTAACGACTAATGCTCTTTTATAATTTGGAGAAGAATGTGGTAAAACAAGGATTTTTGTAATAAATTAAGTCAAAACAAATACGTATGTGTTTTTAGCAGGATAAGTATCTCTTAGCTATAATATTTTTAATCGCTTGAACTCTGTTTCTAGCTCTTATCTTTCACTTTGTTCAACAAAATAGAAAACATCTTATTTGTAACTTCAGAAAACTAACATTTTTATGATTAATAACATTATAACAATCAATTTGGGCTAGAACTTTAAATTTAAAAATCAAATATTGATCAGATATCAATATTTGATTTTGACAAAGCTCTAAATAAAAATAAACACAAATTTAAACACTATCACATTTTTCTTCTGACAAAACGTCTCTTGTATATCCCTGAATAAATGTTTTCATAATCTAAAAAATATCTTTTTGATTTCATAATTAATTAAATAAAAGTCTTCAGTTTTAAGCAATATAGTTTTTAAAAATTTGTTCATTACAATTTTTAGCATTTCATTATACTTATAAATTTTTCTGTACCCTCGCTTTGAAACATTTAATTTATGTATGTTGTTAATAATTCCTAGAATATATTTTAGAAAACTTAGAAACTTTTTATTTATTGAAATCAACTTATCGGTATTAAAGTTTGCAGCAAATGAAAAAATATCTTTAATGGTTCCAACGTCTCTAATATTCTAACCACAATAGCTTCTAAAGATATCCTACGCGTTTTATTTCTAATAGACTTAATATAATTTCTAATTGGTTGCGCCTCCTCGGGCTATTTAACAAATAATTGTGTTAAAGTTTCTATCGATGATGGAAGATATAGACAAGCGTAACAACACAACGCCAAAGAATTACTAACAAATTATTGTTAATAATAAAATGTGTCTCTGTTGCTTTAAAAGTACAAATAAATGATGCAAACTTGAATGATTTAAAATCGTCAAAATTAGGATATAAATCGTCCCATCGTCATTATGTCATTTTAGGACCCAAAATAGTCAAAATGACGATAAATCGTCAAATCTGGCAGCATTCATTTTTAGTTAACACCAAGGCGAATTCATACCAGGTGGAGTTGATAGTCCAGCTGATTGTTTTTTTGCTAATGTCTTGTCATAAATACATTGTTTCTGCTAATCTAATGTCAAAGTTGTTGTTTTGTTGTAGCTGTTGCTCTACTGCTCATACCTGGTATGAATTCGCCTTGGTTAACAGAAATCTACTATCAAACCAAACTTCGTTGAGTAAACATGGTTGCGCGATGCTTTGCGATTTTTAATTTTACAAATTTTTAATTATTATTAGTCGAACTATTTATATATTACATACAATGAAATTTATAGTCAAGCTTAATTTCGTTTTTATTCTCTCTAAGAAAGAATTAATTAAATTACAAATTAGGTGATAATATTAAAGAAAAATTGGGAAAATTTCACTTTTTACACACCAGCAGGAGCGGAATGCATATTTTCTAGACAGCCACGTCCGTCATCAGCACTCTTGTATCTATCTACTTATGGTAGTGTTTTAGTTGTAAGCATCATCTATTTAACCAACCAAACCCAGATAAAGGAATATGAGATAACTTGTATTCAATTATTATCAATCTTCAGTTGGTGAAAACGAAGTCCACCACTACCTTAAGCTTCCCTCATGTTGAATATTTTTACTTTTAATATTTATCACCTTATATTTGTTGTTCCTCCTTCAGCCAACCTTCGCACATAGGGGTATTTTGCCAATCTAGCCGGACATTACTTTTTTTAGCTTATATTGGCTCTAAAAATGTACTAAGTGCCCCTAGGCACTTAGCAGAAAAATCTGTTATGGTCATAGGCTGTCAAGGCTTGAAAATAGGAAAAATCGGACTATGGAGAAAAAAGTTCCCCTTGGAAGAACTAATCTTACCTCTGAAAAATGCAAGTTTCTTTTTAATTTTCCCGTCATTTTGTTTAGCAATTACAACTTTTACGGTCAAAGAATGTTCAAAAATTTAAAGTTGGACTCAAGAGATTCTTAAATGCCATTTTTAGCCCCGCCCCCTTTTGTGGGCAATTATTAAAAGAAATAGATAACATACTAACATAACATAACGTCCCTGTGGAAAAAATTTTTTTTTTATTTTTTTCCGATTTCCTAAAAATATTTATTTTTAAGTTTTCCAATGCCTAAACAATCCCCGCCTCCCAAGAATATTATTAAAAAAATATTTTTGTAATTTGTTACTTTATAGTATTTTTATTATCGGAAAATAATTAATTAATTCATAGTTATAACTTATTTATGATTGTAACAATAAATTTTATTTAAAATTATAACAATTAATTTATTTAAAACAACTTTTCCTTTGCACTAAGATGATGAGTGCCATGGTTCTTCTTCGTCTGATTCTTCAAAGACCTCTTCTGTACTGAAGAGTACAGGTGGAAGCATGAAAGAAATTGATTCTTTCGTAAAAGGTAATGACCTTTTTTTGGAGTGGGTCTAGTAAAGAGTGGGTAAGAACTTAGCAAAAGCCTATGAATAATATCTATGTTACACTGAACCCTTGAAAACTCTCTGGCAAAATTCTGCCTGTAAAGCCGGAAATGTTTGTTTCGTGCCTCAGCCGCTTCTTCTGATAACAGCCCAATAGGCAACAATGCTTCATTTATAAGAGTTGCACCATGTATTAAAATCTTGTGCATTGTAAGTGTCATAGGATGCCACTCATATAGAGAAAAGTAAAGTTTTTACAACTCGGTTCGGTAAGTGGTTTACAACTCATCAATTTTTTGATTATTTGTTAGATATATTTTTATAAATTCTTCTTTTTAGTTAACCTCTGGATTGTGGTTTTTGGTTCTTTAGTTGATGATGATTGCTGGTAAAAATATATTTTACTTTAAATATATATATGTACATATATAATTACATTATATTTACTTATGTATGTATGTTATGAAAGTATCGTTTACTTTTACTGAATATTCAGTTAATTTTTAAGTTGTTAAAATAAAAGAAAAAAACATTTGTTTTTACGGATTTTATCAGTTAATTTTTGAGTATTTAAAATTAACAAAACATTTCATTTGATTTAAATGAATAATGAGTAGACCGGTTTTTAACTGAGTTTTAATTTATTTTAAATTGCATTTTCAGTTATTTTAACTAACATAATATTTTGAGTGTAAAATATGTTTAGAAAATAAATACAATAGAAAACCAAAAGCACCAATAATTGGCTCATACCAATACCAGATTTTCCTGGAAGGATACTTTATATTGATATTTTTCAACTAATAAAATACATTTTCTTACACTCAAAATATTATGTAAGTATTAGTAACTGAAAATGCAATTTAAAATAAATGAAAATTCAGTTAAAAACCGGTCTACTCATTATTCATTTATATCAAATGAAACGTTTTGTTATTTTTAAATGTTAAAAGCTAATTGTTAAACTCTGTAAAAACAAATGTTTTTTCTTTTATTTTTACTAACATAAAATTTAACTACATATTCCGTAAAAATGAATGATATTTCCGTTGATTTTATTTTTTTAACTGTAAAAAAAAATTCAAATTCAAAAATACTTATTTTTGTAAATAAAAAATTGATAGAAACTACCTTCTTTTTTTATTTCATATTAAATTACCTTAAGAAATTAACCGACTATAATTTAAAAATTTTCTATCAATATCTTATTTTCTTTTGCTTAAACTAAAAATTGTTAAAAATTAGTTTATTCGTTGAACAGAACGGCCGAAAATTTGTAAGCTCGCAACAAAAAACATATACATTTTTTACAATCAAAATTTTAAACAATCAAAAAACAAAACAATAAACCTGTTTGATACAGAACAACTAAATTGTTGTATTTTTTTTCTTCTTTTTTACAAAAAAACAGTGCGAGGGCTCATTTATGAGTCACTTAAATTTAAATATATCTGAGAAAAGTGTTAACATAACCAGTAGAAATGCATATGTTATACTAAATGCTTACGAAAACAGCGACAAACCAAAGGATGACTCGAAGGTTAATAAATGTAGCAAATGCGTTGGAAATCACACTGCTAACTACAGAGGCTATCCAGTTTATACTATAATAAGAAAGTCAACTCAGAAATTAAATACTCCTGTTAAGCAGCCACAATATCGAGCAATTGCACTTTACCCTCAGTTAGCTCAACCAACAACCCAACATGTTTCATACGCGGATGTGTTAAAATCCTATCATATTTCAGTATACAAAGCGACACCGACAACTAATTATACTCCAAATTTGCACGCAGAACCTAAAGAACAAACACCATCTGGTAACTATAATCGCATCGAGACATTAGTACATTCGTTAAACATAAACAATTGATTCGCATGCTGTTTGAGAGAATATTAATAACTAAGCTGAATCCAATTCTTAGCGCGAAAGGATGTATTCCGAACCATCAAATCGGCTTCAGAGAACAACATAGTACCTTCCAACAAACACACAGATTAGTAAATTTAATTAAAAAGACCTTTGAAGGAAGAAAATACTGTACTGCGCTTTTTATCGGCGTTTCTCAAGCATTCGATAAGGTTTGGCACGAATGCCTAATATATAAGTTAAAAAGGAACTTTCCCATACACTTTTATAAGCTCTTAAAAAACTATTTAACGAACAGAAAGTTTTTACTAAAAGAAGGTGATTTTTTAAGCTCGCCACAGCTCATTGAAGTCGAAGTTCCCAAGGTAGTATTTT
This sequence comes from Phasia obesa, assembly GCA_949628195.1. Classification (NCBI taxonomy): domain Eukaryota; kingdom Metazoa; phylum Arthropoda; class Insecta; order Diptera; family Tachinidae; genus Phasia; species Phasia obesa. The sequence continues at coordinate 71,674,007 of OX451219.1, forward strand.
GGGACCAATTTAATATTTACTGTTTACATTAGATATGCCAATTAGCATCCGAGTTCACACATCAACATTTGCGGATGACACAGCTTTTTTAAGTATTCATGAAAGTGCCCAAGTAGCGTCGCAACTTTAACAAATACTCAATTTGGAAAAAGGATTGAAAAAATGCAGAATATAGAAAAATGTACTCATGTATGATGTAACTTTCACACTGCGTAGGGACTCATATCCTTCTATTCGCATAATCGTATGATTAAAGTTGCTCCCTGGTATATAAAAAATGCGAACATCCACAAAGACCTACACATACATGCAATCAGTCAAATCAGAAATAGCGAAACATGCAGTAACGTATCTACAGAAGTTGAACCTCATCCAAACCCTTTGGCGGGTAACAATTAATAGAACCTAGTTACATAAAAAGATAAAAAAAAGATAAAAAAAGATAAAATACTGCTTCTCTTGGCCGTACATCAGAGGGATGACTCGCAAATTATTGCAAAAACCGTGAAACAAACATTATTTAAATTTGTTTGTCTAAACACTTTTTGTAGAATTGGTTTGAGTATGTATGTAACACAAAAAAAAAAAAAACAAAAACTTTGAATTTAAAATTGGAATAAGTGGTTGGCGAGTATTATTATTTTAAATTATATATCGTAATTTTTTAATATTCTACTAATTTTTCTAATAAAACAATAATTATAATTCATAGTGTAGGAAGACTTATAAGTAACATTATTTCTGGAAGATAATTTTTTCCTGTACAATATTTATTTTGCTTTTTACTTTTATGTAAGTAGAAATTGGAAACTTAATTTCAACCAAATAGAAAGTTTAAAGAAGACAGGCTGGCTGACCAAAACGTCAATTGCATACCTTCGATTTAAAATTTATTTCTTCACAGTATTGTAATTTTTTGTATTAGGGGATGCAAATTTTCAATACAGAATAATAAATAATTAAAATGGCTGCATGTAAAATGACCCTTTGAAAAATCGCTCAAAAACAAAAAATTGCCCAAGAAATAAAAATAAAAATTTGGCCCAAAATTGTGTAAAAATAGCCAAATATAAATGAATTATCGCCCAAATTTATTTATAGTTTTCCTATTAAATAAAAAACCCATTATTATAACTTGCCAATAGCTAAAGTTGAGATTTTGTGGAAGCGATAACAAGTGTTTCGTTATAATAAGACGGTAAAGCTCGTTACTATAAATTACCTTTAATGTACCTGACAGTTAAATGTTATTTTTAGCTTACTTAAAATAACGAAAAACTATTCATCGCTGCAACAACATCCTAACTTTAGCTAAAGGCAAGTTACATATAATAATGGGCTTAAAAATGTCAATAGTTTTAGTAAGGGCATTGATATTGGTTTAATTCATCGAGCAAGCTTTGAGCTTGCAACTTTTGTGTGCAATCTTTGATCAAAATGAAAGAAAGGAGCGACACCTGCTGCTCGTGGTGATGGTGGTAACGGATCGCTGCGTAACCGTAGTAACGGTTGTTAAATTAAACCGTCGATTTAATTCATCGTGCAAGCTTTGAGAAGAACTTCATCACAGTCTGTTAGGAAGCTTTTTGCTACCAAGTTTAATATATTGTTGCCAATGTACGCAAATAAATTATTGTATGCGTTAATTAAAATAAGTATGAAAAGAAATATATGTGAATAAAAAAATAATAAAGATAAATAATGAGTTTTTTTTCCACAGGCAAAAAAAAAATTAAAAATTAAATATGATTTTCCCGATGGATAGCCTTTATATTTTAAAATTATTAACTTTTTTGAATGGAACTAATATATAAGAATTATCTTTCAAATAAAAATAGGTTCAGAATTAAATGATTTCTAGCAGTTAACTTAGGCGATTTGATAACCTTCGCCTGATATGAAGTCGGTTAATTACACGACAGTTTTGCAGATATTATCCAAGAAATTTTATTTTGGCCCATTTATTAAAAATTACTTATTCGAAAAAACGGCTTTCTTGTCATGTTGAAAAAATAACAAACAATTTTATATTGATTTTTTCAAGACTTCAAAAAATAAATTTATTTTAATAAAAAAATATTTAAAGCCCAAATATTCAGGTATGTGATAAAAATCGATTTCAACATAAAATCGAGTGAAAATGTGTAAAAGATGTGATATGGTTACTTTTTCGTTTTCACAATATCGATTTCATTTTCCATTTTGTTCCTTTAAAAAGTAATCGTTTTGTAGTGTGATGAAAATCGTTAATACCAGTTTGAATTCATTTTAAAATCACATTGTTTGTCTCGTGTGAAAAGAAAAAAATTGAAATCAAATCAAAACAAGAAAATAAAAATGTAAGTATTTTTCGCGAAAAAAAACTTAAATTATGCCTAATTATTTCTCACTTTTAAAGGGGTAAACATAAGAATTTACAGCCAGAGGATACTTTTATTAAATTTATGGAGCAGCATTCAGATATCGCCAGGGGCTTCACTAAAAGCGAAAAGGGACTTGTTGAAAATCTGTGAAAAGATTTAACTAAAGAATTAAATTCCATGGGCCCTCCATTACATGACATGTCAGGTTGGAAAAAAGTAAGTATATATTTAAATACAATGCACATATTTGTTTTTCTGTGAAATTATACACTTTTACAGGTATGGTGCGACTGGAAAGCGTGTATAAAAAAGAAAATTGCTACAAATAAAATGGAACCTAAGGCAACAGGCGGTGGACCATACAACCAACTATATATCTCAAAAAAAGAAGAGGCAGTTGGACAATTGTGCGGTTTGTTTGCTATTGTTGAGGGAATACAAGGTTCAAATTCATTCGTTACAAACAACACCAGTAATTTATTGTTGTCTTCGGATGAAGAAGTGTTTTTAACTGAAAAAAATTCTAAAGCTGGAAAAAGGAAGAGTACTGAAGTAGATAGCGAGGCCCCGAGTACATCAAAGCGAGCTTCTCTAAAAAGTAGAGATGATAATCTGAAGGATCACTTAAAACAATACATCGGGAGTGACTTGCAAAACAGAACGAAAATATCGGAGTCTTTACAAAATTCAACGGATATTTCTCAGTTAAATACAGAAAAATTGGATATAATAGCCAGCAATATAAGACGAGTTTATAAATCTATTGATAACATTGCAGATGAGCTTAAAAGACACCACAATGAAATGGAAAAGGCCACAGTAGAAAAAAATATGATAAAAAGAACAGACTTAGAAATAAAACAAAGAAAGTTAGAGTTGGAAGAAATAAAAAATAAATTGAATATTTATTTATGTTATTTTATTATAAATTAGAAAAATGCTTCTAAACTTTCAGCAATGTTATTTCTAATTGCTATGGCGTCATTGTGAAGTGCGGTTGCAGAAGAAATCACTTCTTCCATTTCAAGACTAGGATTGTCTGAATCTCCCGAAGCCTCCTCAGAAAAGTTTTCAATTTTTAAAGAATTGCATAAGTTATGCAAAGCTCAACATATCTATGTATGTTGATGATTTGAACCAATTTAAATGGTTTATACCACAGCGTTCGGGACAAGCATCTAAAGCGACTTTTAAGAACTCTAGTTCTTTCGACGATGTTCCTGGCTGAGGTATGACTTCTGTTGAATCGTTGTTGTGGCGCACTGCTTGGGGCCCTGTAGGGTGTCATCACAAATGGTTCAAGGGCTAACCCCGAATCAGCTAGTAGCCACGAACCACGTTCGCCTCTTTCATATTTTTCCAAAAGGACATTCCTAGCAGTGTTCATGTTCCATATAAATGAATCATGGCTCGAGCCTGGTCTAGTTGCATCTACGGCTTTAACATTCATTTTATAATCACAAATCTAAAATATAAATAGTTTAAAAAGTATTTTTATATTTATTCTTATTTAAAAAACTCACAATCATAGCATTAATACTGTAGAATCCCTTTCTATTAAAGTAAAGGTGTTCTTCACACTTCTTACTGCAATATGGGTACCATCTACTCATCTTATAACTCCTGGTATTCCATATTTCTCGAAAAATAATTGCTTGGATTTCCTGATTTCATTTTCGTTGGATTCTAGTTGAATTTGGTCGGGACATATTTTTCCCTCTAGGCAGTTTAACATTTTTGTTAAGGACTTGGAAACTGCACCGTGCATTGCAATATTGACGTCATTACCAACAGATTTTTGGAAGCCCCCTTCTGCCAAAAATCGTAGGGTACTTGCTAATTGTATAACGAGTGGTATGGAAGTATTTTTCCAAGAATTCCCCACTTTATTTAGAACCATTATAAATCCTTCCTTTTTCAATCTAAAACACTGAATAAATCTGGAGGCAGGTATTAATTTTAATGTCAAAACAGGTAAAAAATAAACTTACATATCATCCGGTAAACTTAATGGATCTGACTTATCCCTCATTTGTTTTCGTTTTATATCTTCCGTTCTATTTTCTTCTTCCAACAAAATTAGAGAAGATGCAATTATAAAAGCCATCTCGGAAATTTAAATGTGTAAACTTTTGTGAAATTTAATTTTTTGTTTTTTTTGATTTGACTTTTTGTGCATAACAAAGTCGTATGAATACAGAGATATATTTTTTCAAAGTTATATTTTCCTTAGAGATACAACGGAATCGAAACTAAAATGAAATCGATCGAAACTTATCACACAGTTCTCGATTTCAGTATTCGATTTACGTTTAAAATCGATCGAATCTTATCACATACCTGATTGAAGCATTTAAAAGTTATTAGCTGGAGAGGAAAAGGTAAAAATGTACAAATTTTTATTGAAGATATTGCTATATATTCATATGTATATATTTTAATTTTTGATTTTTATTCACAGTTTTTCAGGTGGCGGCAATGGCCATCTTTATGTAAATATGTATGACATATGCCTTTGACCAGCAAACAATTCCCATACCAATAATTTTGATGAATCAAATTCAAGGTTTTCCCCCAATTGTGCTCAATAGGAAACGCTTTGTGCCTAAAATATATATGTAAGTAACTAGTCGATAAAATTTGACCAAAGTAAAAAGAAAAAGGGAGATACATTATTTTTACTGTTGCTCAAGATGTCAAATTCCATATATAGATAACATTTTTAAATATATAGAATTTGATATTTAAAGAAACAGCGAAATTAAATGAATTTGCCATTACCATCCTGTAAAGTAATATTAATAAATTTTACCCAGTAGTTATTTAAATTAGTCACAAAACTGTTACTATTAAATACAATTAGCGAAAATTGTTTTTGATTTAGCTAAATTATTTGTTTGAAAATTGTTTGTTATTTCAGTAAAGTTTTTTATTTGTTTCAGAGAAATTATTTGTTTGAATTTTTTGTTTAATTTCAGTAAACTTTTTTTCTGATTCAGACATATGTATGTTTTGTTTAAAATTTTTTTCTAAAGTCAATAAATTTTTTTTACCAAATATTACAATTATTTGCTTGAAAAAAATCGGAGAATATTTTCAATAAACTATGTAATTTTAAAATTAATTGTCTGAATTTACAACTTTGTTTATAGGACCATATTCAAACAAAAAATGTTCTATTTATGCAAATTAATTGTTTGAATCTGAAAAATAATTTTTTCTGTGTAATAGTGGATATCAAAAGACTTCTTTGTTCGTCATACAATTTTACAGTTTTCTTGTAAAAATTTTGAATTTCTTTACCATTTTAAGTGGTATGAAGAATATCTTTTAAACAAAAAATGGTATTTCTTGATGAACTTGAGAAGTTTGTATATTATCAATACTAACAAAAGGTTCAGATATCTTCTTCCATTTGCTCAAATTATGTTCAAAAATTTTATATATTTTTTCTCAAAAATATAATTTTGTTTTTTTATTATTATATTTTTTTAATGTTTATCTTACCTATAAATTTAGTGCATTAAGTTCCATTGTTGCAACAAGTCCCTAATATCAATTTCAAATATATTCATTTTAGTAAATGCTCCTATAATATTCCTTTAAAAACTTCATTGGACTTTGTTTTAATAATTAAAAATATTTGATTTAGTACAAAGTCATTAGTAAACGTATGTACTATTTTTTTGTCATTATATTTATATCCCCAAACTTTAGCTTCTGAATAAATTGAAAAATTTTCCTTGGGTATATTAAGTTTACTGCTTACATTTTTCTTAAGTTCAAATGCAACAATTGGCTTTGTAAACACGAAATCTTCTTGTGAATTTTCTTTAGTTAAATAATTGATATTTGTTGCTTAAAAGAAGAACTGCGATATTTTTTCTAGATGTTATAACATGAGAGTATATCTTAAATTCTCTGTGTTTCGCTTCAAATTTAAAACTCTAAAAATGCCTCAAAGGTCCGCATTGCTTTACTATTGTTGTGTAATGTAGAAGAAAATGGAATTTGGGCGTAAGTTTTCTTTTAAATAATATTTGATAGTCTTTAGTAAATTGCTCTATTTTTATCTTTATTTGTTTAATTAAAGGTATAGAAACTTCGTAACACAATATATCATCAATTAGTTCAAAAAACTTAACCTAAAAAGACCAAACTAAATCTTGATGTGGAATAAATTCTCCTATTATAACGGTAAAATATTGACTCAACGCCATCTTTTCTTTGAATATCTATTCCTTCAATCGCAATTTTTTTTAATACTTCGATTAAAGGCTCGTAGCATTTATTTCCATATTGCTTGATGTTAGCAGATTTAATTGAACAAGCAAGAAAAACTATTTTTGAATTTATAGTTGGCTTGCATGGAAAGCTGTAATAAAAGTTACACATGGAATTTTTGTTTGCTTTAGAGCCAAGATGATTGTTTATTCCAAAATCATCTGCATACAGAAAATAAAGAATCACAATTTTATTTTCGTATAAACCTTTTGTTTTCTTTTGTTTCCATAGTTTGCCTTGAACAAAATTTACAAATAAGTGACTGTTCTCTATATTGTGCTTATGCTCTAGAAAATCTTCAAGGTAAACGGCGCGTTCGTATATCTATTTTAACTGGAATTCTATTGGCATAATTATTGCACTTGATTTTAAATTATCATCTATAGTAAAAGATTTTGTAACAGACATTAACTCTTTATAATATAGGTTTTTCTGAAATTTAAAGTCGGATGATATATCCCTAAATAAAAGTTGTGTGTCCTGTAAAAAAGATGAAAATGTTTCTTCAAGGTACATAGTTGCTAGGATCTTGGGTTTGCCCTAGAAATTTTAAAACTGGATTTAATATTAAATCCTGTACCTCATTTTTTATATTAGTTACATGATGTAACTTACATCCGACTTAGATCAATTGTTGAAAGAATGTAATTTTATAATAAATTTAGCAGTGGAGTCATAAAGGTTGGAAAGTTCTTTCTTATAATTAAAAAGTTGATGTTGAGAACATGAGCTATATTCCATTTGAGGACTTTTAAAATTGCTTTCGGCTACAACATTTTCTTTATCGTTTATCCGTAGCCATTGCTAAAAAAGCAGTATCGATTATATTAATCTGAAAGTGTCTAAGCACATGTCTTTTAAAAGAATACTTTTTATAAAATTGTTGATAACAATCTTTAAAGGTACATTTGTAGGCAAAGTCTCGAGAAATAGCATACTGTTTCATGTGGTTAAACAATTCTTGTGGAGATTTGTAAGTGTTTTCACACAAGAAACATTTTATTTCCATTTTATTTAATCTCGTGATACAGCGTTGAGTTAAAATTTTGATTTTAAGCTTAAAAGAAATAGAAAAACAAAAAAAAAACAAGTCCATTGAAACAACACTTTTCAAAAGGGCAATAATTTAAAAAAAATTTTTTTAATCTGATTAAAAATGTCTCTATCGCAATAAAGACTGGACATGGTGTGATAAATATCGATAAGGTACAGTTTCTTTTAAGATCGCTTAAAATTTACAATCTATGCACATACATATATAATTATTTAGATTTCTACAAAACTTATCTTTTTAATTTGCAATAAACTCCACAACTGAAATTTCTCTGTTTAATTTGTACACAACCGTTTTTACGCACACAGCTTTATTTTCAAAACAATTTTTATGAACTTTTTTATTTTTCAAAATTGATTTTATATTTTGTTAATCAAAAAAATGTATACATCCATATGTACGTATGTATAAATCATAGTAAACTCATTAGAAAAGTAAAAAATAAAGTAAAATAAAAGTAAAATAAAATTAAAATGTGGTACACCCGATGCGCTTCGCTACACCCATCTAAAAAAATACAATAACCACTTGGAAGAAAAGTATGGGCAATCTTTAACTCGAAAACGCATGCTATTCTCACAACAAAACGGTTTTATTTTATATGCAACGTACGGCGCCCACTGTTCCCATCCATTCTATTTTTTGCTAGACTATATGTATTAACACGATAATAGTTTGTTACTTTTTTATGGAAGGTACCACTCCCACTATCCAATTCCAGTGTTTATTTTGCTAGACAATGCACATTACTCTGAGGGTTAAATGTGCAAAGTTTCAAGACTCTACCTATTGTAGTTCTGCAGGTACACAATAATAATTTTTCACTTTGTATAAGAGGTACCACGCCCACTATTTCAATTCAGTCTGTGTTTACATAATAACTTAATAGACCAAGTGCTGGTCAAATAAATAAATTAATAGTTAATGTTTTTATTTTATAATCATCTCTCTGTTTTTCGCAAAAAAGGACAATACGAATACTTCTTAGTCGAATGTGGCGAAATTCGTGTTGCATTAAAATAACCACTTTCAACTTTCCCTTTTTTTATTGTATTAACAAATTTATTGAATAAATTACCACTATAATTACTATTATAATAAAAATCAAATAAAATATTAAATAAGAATTTTTGCCTTTTTTTGTTTTTATTCGATTAAATTATTAATTTAGTCAATTAGTAGTTGTATTGAATTTCAGTCTAATATCAAACACCTATTTTATTAAAAATAAACTGTTAATAACTTTTTCATTATAAAAAATCGCCAAAAATATAAAAATGAATTATTCTCCAAAAACGTCGATAATACACCCAAAATTTATGGGTTACTTTTCATATGAAATATTAGCCAATTTTGTATGAAGATTTCTTGGGCTATTTTTTATTTATGCTTTTGGGCGATTTTTCATATGGTCATTTTGCATGCAGACAATTAAAATAAGTATTCAATCCAATGTATATAAAAACAGAAGAAATATTTACATAATTTTAACATCTAAAATTTACTGTAAAAAAATAATTTTTTTTACAGTATACAAATTTGACTACCAATATATTCTTACACTGAGGTTTTTTGACAGAAGACTTAGGTTTTTGACATTTCAGTTGGCAATCTATTTGTAATCTATGGTATACCCCATTATATTAAAGAGACTTCTCACTTCATTTTTGTGTGCCTTCCAAAGAAGGCCATTTAGAAGGCCTTGTCTCTTTCTTCTAAAAGTATACATTCCTACTTTGCTTCTCTTATTAGGGAATTAGGAATGTGTGCTCATTTTGTATGGCAAAAACATAATTTTCTATTTTTAGATTTCTCATTTATAAAACACAAAAGTATATTGAATCATTGCTGATTGCGATTGAGATGTTTCGATAGACCGATTAATAGTGCGCTAGTCTATCAGACTGGAGGTTGACGGTTCGAATCCCAAAAAATTTTAATATTTCAATTAAAAATAAATTAATAATAAAATTAGAACAACAATAAAAATAACTTGTCCCAGACATTTTTTTTTAGTTTTTGCTACGAAAAGGCATTAAATCAAAGCAGACAACATTCGGAAGACCTTCTGGAACGCTTGTCGGTAGTAAAGAGGCCTTCTAGAAGGTCTCCTGCCCTGGGGGCGATTGCCCCGGTCGACCTGCCCTAGGGGCGGCACTGGCCTTAGTCTATTACTTAGATAAATTTGATAGCAATAAATTCCAAAAAAAGATTTTTAATGCAAAAAAAAAATATTTTTTTCGGTCAACTTGAAGATTTTTTAAAAAAACTATGGTAACACTGATTACTACTGACCTCATATTCGTACACATGGATAAGTTCGTTATTGCCAGGTTTGTGTTTTGGATGAGGCTGTGTAAGTGAAACATAAATTATATTTAGATTTAGCCCTTTACGCGATATTTCAGCACAAATACACTTGCAAACCCATGCAAATATTGTTACAAGTAACTTTAATAAAGTGGATGAGAATTTTTATCCGCAGGGATTTCAACAGATATCAAAAGTCAGCAGTGAAATTGCACAAAAGCCACAAAAAAAGAATAATGACATCATTGTAGTATTTTATTAAAATAATTATAATACATCAAAGTACCCAGAAAATATCTATTGTGGTGTTTTCAAAGTGATTTTTGGGGCGTTAAATTTCAATGGGAAATAAAAATAAAAAACAGATGAAAATAATACGAACCAAAAACTGACTTAAACATAATGTAATAATTTCCCTTTATTATTTATCTCTAAACAAATTTGAGACGAAGGTTTAGTTATAAAATTTCATAATGTAAAAAAACATTAATTTTATAAAAAAAGGTAATATTTTTTATTTCATACAACTTATGGTATTTTTAATTATAATAGTAAAAAATCTACAACATTAAGGTAAAGGAAGTCAAAAATTTCCAAAATAAATACCAAAAATTCCAAATTTGGAATTTTTTAGTCTTTTGCCCATAAAGACTACATAAGGAATAGGGTTCATAAAATAGTTTCATCAATAGTTGGGGGTATATATGGCTTTATTACGGCAGAACTTTTTTCCAACCCCAGTTTTGGGATTTTAGAACATATAAGCTAAAATCAAAATTTTGATGTAAAATAAGTCAAATTGAAGGACCTCCATCTTCTAAAAGGCTGATCAATTTTCAATGAAATTTGGTTTAAGCGTACGTACATTTGCTAGCTTACACAAAAGATATAAAAGAAAATTGTTTTCTATTAAAACAATTTTTAGCCTAAAATACACAAAAATTCAATAATTTTGAATTGAAATTCGTCTAGTTTTTAACTCAGAAAAGATATAATCTAGTATTTTTCCACAATATTTTCAATTTGGCTCACTGACTATGGGAAAAAATTTGCTGAAAATGGTTTAAAATATTTCGAGAAAACTGGACCAGGGTATCGAAAAAATTTTAATTTTAAAATGCTTATAACTCGCTCATTTTAAAAAAAATTTACAGGTTTAACTATCGTTTTATAGGTATCAACTAGATCTTTGAAACTATGTATAATTTTTAAAAATCCATCAAAAATGAAAGAAATGCCAAGCTCTTAAAAATTTTCAAGGGCGAGGTATCCAACAAGAAGTGAATGGTGCTCACCGTCTCATCTTAAGTTGGGATACTCCTCTGCTATGCTCATAACAAATTGTGGATCAAACAGCCTGGCCTTTTACACATGGCTTATTTTATTTCCAAAATATTTTTAATCTGTCCCAGGGTGAAATGACTCAATTGGTGCAATTTAAAATTTCATATATATTATCAAGACAAATCTATATAAGATGGCATCGCCGCGACAACAAATACAACAGCAAAAAACACCTACATGCATTTGTTGTTGGCAGTTGTTCCTTACCTTTTTGGTAGTATTTTATATCTTGAAATATTTTTTGAATAACAATTTTATTTTATTTTTTTCAAGTTTTCCCAAAAATAAACAAATTTTTGACAGCTAACTGCCACAAACAAAGTGAAGCAAAAAGTAACTTCGCCGTGCTGTCACCTACTAAAATGAATTCGCCTTGGTTTTTTTGTAGGTAATTTTCAATGCACACACGTTGTGTGCGTCCTGACAATATTTTGTTCGATTTTGCTTTGATATAATCCACACAAAATTTTAAGACTCTTACGTTATTACTTTATATAAAGGTGCACATCCCTGGGTAAAATTCTAAAATTTATTTAAAATTCTAAAACTTATTGTAAAGCTCTGTAAAAGACAGACAGGAAATGGGTTACTCGTTATTTTAAAGCAACGCTATATGTTGCGCAACATTGCTTAATATATACTGTTTTCGAAAATAGAAGATGCCTTAAAGTATGCAGTACCTTTAAATCGGTAAAAAAAATCTCCACTTTCTCTTGCAAATAAGATATTTGTACAAAATATTCAGCCTTATTACGGTTGTCGTTGTCGTATTTCGACAACAAGAATATTGAAATAGATTAAAGAAAAATTCTGATTTCTTTCTTTAATCTATTACAATATTATTGTTGTCGAAGTACGACAACGACAACCGTAATAAGGCTGATTGTTAAAATCCATATACATTGAGCTGGAACATATGGCAGAAAATAAATGTTTGTATTACCCGTTTAAACAGTGATAAAAATTTGTCTTTTTATGTGAGAAGTTATTCTACAAAGTTTTCTTGTGATTGAACCACATCTTGAGGTGCCGCAGAAGCCTTGAACATATTTTTTTGTCTTTAAATCTTATATAGTTATATTTTTTTCATTAAAACTAATGCTAAGAATAAGAAAATTAAAAAAATAAAAATTTACTATCCATCGTCATTTCTGTGGCAATAAGGAATAAGTGCTTAAGTCGACTTAAGCAAAAATTAAGATACTGGCACCTTTGAAATCTCCGTACTTCAAAGTACCCGTGTGCAAAGTTTCAATTATTTTGCACTATTTTTCAGGAAGTTATAGTAAAAAAACTTTCTGCATATCTTTTTTCAATGCCGAATCGTATTTGGAAAAAAGCTTAAGAAACTACAAGGTATTTTTCAAAATCATAGCAACTCCTTTTACAACTTATTAATTGAAACGCCTGCGTACTTTTGGTAGATATAAGATATTTTTCAAAATCATACGTTTGACTCCCATAGGTAAACTTTATAGATAAGTTATTTTTAAACAAAATTATTTTAAAGTTTAAAATTGCTCTCCTACAAAACTTAAAAATCAGACTTAAGCACTTTTTCCTTATTGCCACAGATTTTATAACCTTTTTCATGTTTTAATGCCTAAAAGGTGTATAAAAACATAAAAATATTTTTTTTTTTAATTTACTTGCTTTTCTTTGTTGTAGGGATAGATAGATATGATATTTTAATGATTTTTCTTTGACTAAAACTTATTTAATGTACTTAGTATGGTCCTTTTATTTATATAATACAGTTTTTGCAGATCCAAAAAAATGAAATTTGCAAAATTTCATTAAATTTGGATCTGCGGCATTTGGATTTGCGGCACCTCTTACCCTACTCCAATCGTTTTTAAACTTTACAATTGACTTAACAATAGCAAATGACAACTTTTTATCACTATTACATATTGAAATTGAAAAATAATTTTTTCGTTCCACCCTAATATACATAGCAGTTTTTACGTGGTGCGAATACAAAAAAGACAGACAGACATTAAATGAGTTACTGTTTTATAAGTATGTATAGATTATAATTATTTATAATTGTTGTTATAGCGAACTGAGCAATAAACTTTCTGCATAAATTTCAAGTATATATTTACAATGGTTTAAAAGATAAGGTCATATACATACTTTTAATTTTGTTTTTCAAATTTTTATAGCAATGAAAGCGACCATAGTAATACACATTTTATGTGAATTTAAGTTGTCTATCTAAAACAGTTCAAAAGATAAAGCATATACAAATTTCATTAACTATAGGGACACTCTTTCATTTCCAATTATATACTTCTTGTAGCGGACATAATAATAAACGTTCTGAGTAAATATCAAGTCTCTACCTATAACGGTACAAAAGAAAGGCCATAAAGATCAAATTGCGTCAACTATGAGGACACCCTTTAAGTTTTTTTGTACTCTTTATTATAGACATAGTAATATTTGCTTTGTTAAAATTTCAAATGTTTATCTATAAGCGTTCAAAAGATGAAGTCATATAGATCATATAGGCACACGCTCTAATTTCCAACTTTATCCTCTTTGCTATAGCGGATATAGTAATATTTGTTCTGTGTAAATATCAAAGGTTTGTCTATAACGGTTTAAGAGATAAGACCATATACTACAATATACTTTGCCCTTGCAAAGTGTGACCTTTTTTATGATTTCAAAAGAACACAAAAACAAACTGATTTTACATTTAATATTTAAATTCAAAATAAAATTCTTGCTTTCATTGAAAAAAATATTTATAAAAAGGGCAATATCTCACCCTGAACAAAAGTTGAGAGCAAAAAATTTTGCATACAGGCATGTTCTGGTGATTTCAAATCACGAACGATTTTGAAATCACGAGAGTGATTTAAAGGTGTTCTGAGATTTTTTAATTTTTAGTAGTAATTTTCTTTGTTCTAAATCACGAGCCAACAGCTGTCTTTGTTTGTTTATAATTAAAATATTTTATATCTTCAAGCAAACTATCAGAACAATATAGTTTTTTTTTTTGTCTTGTCGGAGTATAAAGTGTAAAAATGCCAGGAGCAAGGCAATAATTAAAAAGAAAGCAGTTAAATAATGAGCGTCTGTAAAAACGCCACTTGCGAGACTTATCCAATCCTATGGAATTAGATGAGAAATTGTAAGTTAACAGAGTATATTTATAAATAAGGATTTCACATAAGGGAGATTCGGGTATCCTTTAAAACCATATCTTATGACACCCTACAAAAGCCCAGATTATGGTACTGCACGGCATATATTTAACCAAAGGCATGGTTCATTAAGAAATATTGTACAAAGAACAATAGGAGGTTTAAAAAGTCGGTTCAGTTGTCTTTAAACTATTCTCCCTTATGTTCCTTCTAAAGTTATTACTATTATCAATGTGTGTTGTGCACTCCATAAAATATGCAAACATTATTATATATCACTTGATGAAGAAGTTACTGTAGCCATGAGCGATGATAACTTCGAAACGGAACAAGAAGAGGATGATAGCACAGCAGCAGCTGTTAGGGATAATATTCAGTTCATTGACTTAAAGTACAAAATAAATAAATTAACTGTAAAATTTTAATGAAAAACGTTTTATTTAATAACATAACAGTAAATATTAAAATAATTTTTATAAATTAGTGAGATCAACATAAATTCGATTGTTGTTTTAAAACATAACATAAATAAACTAAACAAAACATAGAATATTAATAATATTTATACAAACTACTGAGATCGATTTGGTTGTTTTATACCCAGCTTCATTTGCTCTAGCTCCAAAAATTCCAATTTTATTTCAGTTCTTGTCTTCATGCTTTTTTCTACTACGAAGTTGTGACTAATTGTTTCCTTTAACTTTTTATCTTTTAATAATCTAAGTTCTCTAATGTTTCTATTTAAATCTCTTAAAAATTTGGTACTTTCTTTAATATCCGCTCTCATTTTCTCCAAACTACTAGACATTTTAGTGAAATGTTCGTCTTCCATTTACAAAACATCCTGAATATCCGGAAGTTGGTTCTTTCGTTTTCGGCTACTTACTGGGGTTGAGATTGTTGGCGTTATATAAGTAGTAGCCGGCGTTTCAACTGGGAAGGATTCTAATAGAGAATCCGTTGACATTTCGTCTTGCGATTTAGATATACTAGTACATTGCGGAGCGGCTGCTATTACCTTAACAGGTTTTGAGATTACTTTGGGTGGGGTAGAAGACTGCGAAGGGGTTGATGTGGTAGCAAAAAGCATGTTCGACACACCATAACTTTTGGCACCTTCAACACCATCCTCTGATGCATTCAACCCACATATCACAGCAATCTGTTCATCGGTAGGAGATACAACATATCTATTAAAGCGTCCACCAACAGTTTTACCCACCTCAATTTTGTTGTGAGCTAAAAGTTGTTTGACGCTAAGCTTCATGTCGGTCCATACCTAAAAAATACTTTAATGATCGCTGTTAGTGAATTATTTTCCTACATACCTTTTACCAGCCTGGAACTTCCTTAGTAGGCGGTCCAGACGCATTCAATTCACTTGCAAGCTCAGCACAGAACTGTTCAAAGTGTACCCTTAACGAACCCCTTGAAAAAGTTTTTTTTTTATAAATATACTTTATAAATATACTTTATATATGTATATACTTACATTATTATAAATTTTTTTTAATGAATTTTTATGGAGCGCAAATTTTAGATTAAAATAAAAAAAACAAATCTCACTTTTTAGCGCTTCTTTTTACAGTGCTGACACATTAATTTAGTATTTATTATTGTCATTTTCACTTACTTTTTACGTTTGTGTGTTAAACTTTAACAAATCAAACTTTAGTACTTTTATTTTATTTTAACAAATTTATTAAATTTTTATTTTTAATGAATAATTTCATTGAATAATTTCGTCATATGCTAAACTTTTTTAGAACTGTGTTACTCTGGCAACTGCAGATTACTTTTTGATAAATACATATTACCAGCTGACTACTTAAAATGAAAAGTAATGTGCTGTTTATGTAACCCAATTAAACAAAAAGTCTACAAAATTTGTATAGGAATAACTCAAAAAATTGAGTGCTTTTCATACAAATTTCCTAGACCAATTGTACAATTTTGTTACATAAACAGCACATAAATCACGAGTAATGTAAACAACAAAAAGCTTCCACAAGAAATACAGCGTCTTCCTAGATTTGCTAATTTTAAAGATTTTATGCGTAAAAAAATTAATTTTATTACTAAAACAAGTAAAGAACAAATTATATTAAGTGTATGTGATAACTTTATTGTTAAATTTAAAGAATAAGGTTGAAAAAACCTTCAAGTGATTTGAAATCGTCAGGCTGTTAACTTGTAATAAGTTTTATTTTTTTTTTAAGAAATAAAAAGAAAAAGTTTTTAGTATTTTCATAGCACTTCTGCCGCATTAGCATTAAAATGCCCTCTTTTGAGAATTAAAACGCTTCTTTTGAAATGCAAATTAATTCTGAATTTATTGATAAAAATTGGTGGCTTATATAGTAGAATTTCTTAGTAGTCAGCATTTTGGAAAATAATCAATACAATAATACATTTATGCTGAGTATCAAAATGATATTCTAGCTCACAAAATTATTTCTTACTTCATACAAACAAATGTGAATATCTGGCTTTCAAAAACCATTGACCTTAAATTTTTGCTGACAATGAATTCCTTAACCTACGACAAAATTATGAAATTAAAAATTAAACAAAAGATTCTTAAATTACATAAAGTGTTGTCCATATGTATGCAAACACTTATTATTAAAGTGATCTGCAGAAATGCACATACACTACACACTCACCCTTTTTGATTTTTTGTATTATTAAAAATAAAATAGAATTATTGTATAAATAGGAATATTATTTTAAAATTATCATTTTAGGTATATATGTATATACATAGTATATTTCTATATAATTTTTATGAATTAAAATTTTCTAAATTTATGCATTCATGTAATAAACTTTTTTAAATTATTCTTATGGCTACTTTTAACTTGTGTTTTATCTATTTATATAATTACATCTATGTCTAAAATTTTATATGGAACTTTGTATGGGGCATCTAGTTTTTTTTCCTATTCTTGTCTTTTACTAAAACTAGGTCTCCTATATTCAGCTCTATGTTGTTCTGTCTTTTCTCAGATTTTATTTTTCTTTTATATTTCACTTCTAAAATTATTTCTCTTGCTTTTTGCAATGAATAACAAAGTCTAATTTTAAGTTCATTTAAATAATTGTCTAGATTGTAAACCTTTTTAGGGTCACTTAATTCGTCACCTGGTAATCTTGGTAGTTTTCCATACACCAATTCAAATGGTGTATAATTAGTATCTATATTGGGAGTTGTATTAAAAGCAAAAGCAAAATATGGTATCCAGCTATTGTCTTCTGTGAAATTCATTAAATATTCATTGAGAACACGGTGATTTCGTTCTACTGTTCCCAAAGTTTCATGATGGTAAGGTGTCGAGAAATTCTGTTTTATTTTTAATAATGCACAAATCTCTTTCATCAACTCATTAGTAAATTCAGTACCATTATCAGTCTTGAGAATGTTAAACAAACCGTATTTTAAAATGACTTGTTGCACTAAAGTTTTTGCTACAGTTTTTGCACCTTTTGATTCAATTGGGCAAGCTATAACATATTTTGTCAGTTCACACTGCATTGTTAGTATATATCTAAAGTTTTCTGATGGTCTTAACGGTCCAACTGTGTCCATTACTACAATGTCAAAACTACTAGATGGTGTGTCTGTTACTGAAAAAGGTTCTTTTGTATGCCTCACTTGTTTGTTCTTTTGACATGATTAACATGTTCTAACATAGTTTTTAACCATTTTGGTTATATTTTTCCAAATGAATCGTTGTTTTAATTTGATTAATGTCTTTCTTATTACGAAATGTCCACTATGAGGTAAGTTATGAAATTCTTTCGTTTACTCTTTTTGGCATTTTATATATAATTATATCGACGTCATTGTTTTATAACTTATTATAATCTTCTTTCAATTTTTCTACCGGTATATATTTAAATATTTCATCATTATCATAGAGTACGTACTTTTTATTCTTCAATTTTTTTATCTTCAATAGAAGTTTCTCCATAAATGTTTCGGAAAACATACTTCTACTGCATATCACGCGTGTAATTTTATTATTATATATATTCTGCAGATTATTGTCATTATTATTTTCATATATAAATTTTATTCTTTGAAGCTTCTTTATATCATTTATTGATATACATTCCCACATATGGAGGTGGCCAGTCTCCTGTTGATATACGTAATTCTCATTCTTATTTTTAATATCAATGTCACCATCTTTGTTTTTATTATTCTTAAGCATGCTACGTGTTATTGCCAGAGCTTTTCTTTCTTTTTCATCAATACAGAGTGAAATCATTTCTTTCAATATTTTTGAATTTAGTTCAATACGAGATAGTGGTCAAGTATATAACCGTAAACAACATTTTCTTTGCAAGGAGATATAATAGATACTGGTTCTGATAAGTTAAGTTTTTAATGAATAAATATATATAGTTTGATGTTTTGGGGTTTATTGTGTAAATCTCTGATTTTCCCTTTGTGGAGATTCGTCCTGAATCTCCAGGGCTTCTCCGTTTCCCTGTTCGTGTATTGTTCGTACGTTTTGGTGGTTATTTCTTTGGTTTATGTGGTTGTTATTGTTATTGGTATTCCTGTTATATCTGTTGTATGTATTATTCGTGTTGTATCTACTATAAGTATTATTTGGATACCTATTATAATTATTAAAATTTCTATTATTATTGTTGTTGTTATAATTATTGTTGTAGTTTCTGTCATTTATGTAGTTATTAGTATTGAAACTTTGTCCTTTTTGATTGTTGTTTCTATTATTGTTAGTGTTGTAATTGTTATAATTGCGTCGACCCTTGTTATGTATGTGTAAAATATATAATGAATTTGTTGCTTGTAGTAGTCTTTCTTGTGTGCTAGCTATTTCAAATGCTTGTGCTAACGATTTAGGTTGTGCTGCTACTACAGCTGTTCTTATGTTTTCTTGTAAACCTTCTTGGAATGTTTCGAGTGCTAACTTTTCATTCATTATTCTGATTGTAGAAAGTGCTACTTCGTTCGAACTTTCTTCTAGGTCACTGAATTGTACTATGGTTAATTCTGAAATTAGTGCGTTTAATTTTTCTCCGAAACTTGACACATTGCCTCTTTGTCTAATATTTCTGATTTCGGAATGAAGACTACCCACTGTATTTGTTGATTTGAAATATTTTGATAGTGTTGCTTTTAGTTCATTAAATGCATTTGGTATGTCTTGTGTCATCAAAATACTTCTTACCCTATCGTTTAGTTTCATAGCAGTCACATATTTTATTAATTTCTTTTTTTCCTGTTCGCTAAGTTCATCATGAACCATTTCTACCATTGGTAGAAATATATCGAGGTGTGCATGTTTTCCGTCAAAAATCGGAATTGTATCCGATGCTTTTTAACCGACTTCAAAAAAAGAAGGAGGTTATGAATTCGTCTGTGTGTTGCTTTTTTTTTTTTTTTTTTTTGTATGTTTGTGCCTTCAGAACTCGGTCATTTCTGAACCGATTTTAAAAATTTTTGCCTCATTAGAAAGGTTATGACTACAGATTGGTCCCATTTTAAAAGAAGTTCAAAATTTTAAAAACTAAAGGGTGTCCCCATACAATATACATGTTTTTTACGTGTATTATGAACTTTATAAGTCACCAATTTAAAATTAAAAAAAAGTGCGTATCACTGTAGCTCCCAATAACAAAAAGTAATTAAAAAATAAATTTAAAAATTAAAGGGTGACCCCATAGGTGACTTAATTTCACCTTTATTCTCCTATCTTTTGAACCGTTATAGACAAACACTTGAAAGTTGCACAGAATGTTCGATACTATGTCTGTTATAATAAGTATAAATATTTAAAATTAGAAATTAAAGGGTGTCCATTAGTTGGTTTATTTTGATATATATATGGCCAAACTTTTGAACCTTTATAGACAGACAGTTGAAATTTACAAAGTACTTGTATTGCTAAGTCCGCTAAAATAACAAATGTAAAATATGAATTTGGAAATTAAAGGGTGTCCCAATAGTTAATGTAAAAGTAATATATATGGCCAAACTTTTCAACTGTTATAGATAGATAGTTTTAATTTACAAAGAACCTATATTGCTTAGTCTGGTATAACAACAAGTATAAATATTTAAAATTGGAAATTAAAGGGTATCCCAATAGTTTATGTAATTTGATGTATATGGACACAAAGTTAAAATTTAAAAAGAATCTGTATGACAAAGTCCTCTTTAAAAAGTATTTATATTAAAATTTGAATTTAAAGGGTGTCCCAATAGGTGACGTCGTTTGATATATATGACCCTATCTTTTAAGCAGTTATTGATAAACACTTAACAATTAGACAGAATATCCATTACTATATCCGTTATAATAAGTATAAACATTTAAAATTATAAATTACAGGGTGTCGCAATAGTTTATGTAATTTGATGTATATGACCAAACTTTTAAACCGTTACAGACAGACAGGAAATTACAGGGTGTCGCAACAGTTACCGTCTTAAAGAAACATGATTTTAAGTTTGTCTGTTTTGAAGTCGGTTTTTTTTTTTGCAAGAATTATTTGCTATCAAAATTCGACATGTTTAAACTGTTGATATTGGCGTGTTCTTTCAAAAGTTCGAATGCAGTTTTCTTTAACGTTTTAAATTCTTCAATTTTTTCCTGTCTAAGTAGATTTGATAAATTGCCTACCGTATTCGTTAATTATAAGATATTTTTCTTGTATTGTTTCTTCTGTATATTTTCTACCTTTTGATTTTTTTGCATTTATTATTAATTTTTGGAGTTCTTTAATGGTTTTGCCCATATATTTTTTTTTTTTTTGTTTTTATATATATTGTTTTTTTTTATTTTATTTTGTTACCACATTAGTAGTAACTTCTTTTTTTATATAGTTTTTTAATAATTTGCAAAGTGTTATCATTAATATTATTATTACCAAAACTATCACTATGTCTAAACTTAAGGATACCCTATTGTCATTTACTGCATGTGTGTTGGATGTCTGCTCAAGTTTTGTATCTGCTATACCCATTTTGATGTTCTCCAATGTTTGTTTTATTCTATCTTCTTCCGTGATTTCGAAGGTTTCTAACATTAGTTTTTCCAACCCTTTAGTTTTAGGTTTTTTTGTTCGTCTATTAGTCTTCTTTTTTGTTTGCCCTGGCTTATATTAATGATCCTTTGCAATTCGGCACAAGTCTTTTCAAATTTTCGTTTTTTTTGCCTCCTCTATTTTTTGGTATGTGGGCCACTTGTTTTTCTTCAAAATTTCTTAATTTCTGTCGCCTCTTGTATTCTTCAATAGTTATGGGTTTTGGACCCGCTTCTTTAGGAGTTGGTATGCAAATAGGCTGCTCTTCAAAATTTCGCTTACAGGAACTGGGATGTATTCTTCTAGTCCTTTAGTCACTGCTTCCCATTTTTTGAATATGCTGTCGATTTCTTCCTGTGTTGTCATCAGGAAGCCTGTTTCTTGTTTTATGCAAGAAAGGATTAAATCTTAATCTGCCTTTGGCAGGATTACAACAAAAAAGTAAAAGTTTTAATGTATCAAGAAGGATTAGAAGGATATTTTTTTGTTTGGCAGAATCGCCATATAATAAGTTTTAATTTTTTTAAAAGAAATAAAAAGACACAAATTTTAGTATTTTCTTAGCACTTCTGCCGCATTAGCTGAGCATTAAAATGCCCTCTTTTAAAAATTAAAACGCTTCCTTTGAAATGCAAATTTATTCTGAATTTGTTGATAAAAATTGGTGGCTTATATAGTAGAATTTCTTAGTAGTCAGCATTTTGGAAAATAATCAATACAATAATACATTTATGCTGAATATCCAAATTTTATTCTAGCTCACAAAATTATTTCTTACTTCATACAAACAAATGTGAATATCTGGCCTTCAAAAACCATTGAACTTAAATTTTTGTTGACAATGATTTTAACCTATGACAAAATTATGAAATTAAACAAAAGATTTTAAATTACATAAAGTGTTGTCCATATGTATGCAAACACTTTTTATTAAAGTGATGTGCAGAAATGCACATACACTACTGATTGGTATTAAAATCACGAGAATTCAAACATATTTGTGCGCAGAACACCTTTTCAGTGATTTCAAATCACTGAACGAAAAATTGATTTTCAGATTTGGTTCGAGATATTTAAAAAAGAATATTATGTTTATTTACATTTTGACATTCCATTCAGTAGTTTTTACGTGATGCGACCCCAAAAAAAAATTTAAAGACATACAGGAAATGAGTTACTCTTTTATTATT